>CP139507.1:432437650-432974507 GCA_021014915.2 Artemisia tridentata subsp. tridentata | reverse complement strand
CCAGCGAGACCTAAAAATTGACGAATCTCGGTTGGGGTGGTAGGAGATATCCAACCTTTAACCGCCTCAATCTTGGCAGGGTCTACGTGGATACCTTGACTGTTGATGATATGGCCAAGAAATTGTACCGTTGGAATCTAAAAATTACATTTGGAGAATTTAGCGTACAACTTTTCATTTTTGAGCAACTCCAAAATGGTTCTCAAGTGTTCAGCATGTTCTTGCTTGCTGCGTGAGTAGATTAAGATGTCATCGTTGAACACGATCATGAATTTATCCAAGTAAGGTTTGCATACTCGGTTTATTAAATCCATAAACACTGCGGGTGCATTGGTGAGACCAAATGGCATTACTTGAAATTCATAATACCCGTATTGCGTTCTGAAGGATGTTTTCGGAATTTCTTCTTCCCTGACTCTTGGCTGATGATATCCCGATCTCAGATCAATTTTCGAGTAGACACTCGATCCTTGCAACTGGTCAAACAAATCATCGAACCTGGGCAATGGATATTGATTCTTCACGGTGAATTTGTTCAACTCCCTATAATCAATACACATTCGGAACGTTTCGTCTTTCTTCTTGACAAACAAGACCGGAGGTCTCTAAGGAGATGAACTTGGTCAGATGAATCCTGTAACACCCCAACCCGACAAGGGTAGAAGTATCACATTATGGTGGCATATCAGAACATACATAATAAAAATGCAAGCGAAAGTCTAATCATAAATACCAAAATGCAAGCTGACATGACTTAAAAGAAATACATAAGTTCCATGATCCAAAATGAAGGAAACATAATCCAAGTCTAAATAATGAAAACATAGTCCAAAGCTAGGAAGTCTAGGGTAGGTAAGTCCACACACAGCTCCTACTCTCAGCCCAAAGATAGCCCAGCTCCCAGCTTAATAACCTGCCGTGGAAGAAAAGAAATGCGGCTGAGCTTAAAAAGCCCAGTGAACAGATATATATAACAATGTACTGAAACTGAAAATGAGAAATACAGAATATAGTGCATTGCGGAATAACAGAAGGTTTAATATAGGTGTATCAAAGGTGTAAGGTTTGTTAGAAATCTACCACGAGCCCAGAAACATATCATATCATAAACATCATAATCATGGTCTTCATAAATAACATAAGTAACATAGTGGAGTAGCTAGCTCCCAGAAATGTGAAGGGCATGTATTGCACACAGTACCAATCACTAGAAATATAACATATAACATAACAGATCAGATCTAGGATGCATCCATACGCCCCTGCAGAAATCATAGTGGCCAAACATATATCCTTGAACTCATAAACTTATAACAGAAAATGGACAAGGTGGAACATCACTCGACCACCCTAGAGTCATGCCATTGGTGCATCAATGACATGGTCATGGAACCCCCATGACTAGTGATAGCTTGGGTATCAAACTAAAGGGTCAAACAGAATGTCATAGTAATGACACAGAATCTAAGGTCATCAGAAATATCATAATAATAAGTTCATATCAAAAGGTGCATAGCAAAGGCTCATATCAAAGGCTTATGTCATTATATTATATCAGAAGTGTCATAATAGAAAGGCTCATAGCAAAGGCTTTAAAATCAGAGGTTAAGCAATCAAAAGATGTGAAAAGGATCATGAGAAACCTTATAAGAAAGGTCAGAATATATGTACCTTATGCAAACAATCAACAAAATAAGAAAGTACACTGAAACAGGGAATCACTCCTTCTTCACCGAACCTATACAAATTTAATGAACACTTATTACTTATAAGCTCATTTTAATCAGATTACATAATTTAGGTTTCTTTCTATTTTAGAAACTTTCCATTTTTAGTAACTTTCTATCATTAGTAACTTTCCATATTTAGTAAGTTTCCCGAATTAGTACTTTCCATATTTAGTAAGTTTCCTGAATTAATAACTTTTAATACGACTTCCCAATTTATTTAAATTAGGTTTAGGGTTTGGGATTATCAATTAGGTTTAACGTAACCACACACAAGTCAACACGAAATTAACAAGACACACCCGATATAGGAACATGCATTAGGGCACCAAACACCAAAGGAACACATTTAACACCTATGTAATACATGCATACACATTAATTGGTTTTATCACAAAATTAAGCCCAATAAACGAATTTTAAAAATGTATCAGAAGCCCAAACTAAAAATCAAAAAAATTCTCACAGGAACCCATATGTCTTAAGAGTCTACTTGAATTTTTAAAGTTTTTATTATTGTTGATCCCAGTTGAGCTTCACGATCTTATTAATTACTTTAGATAAATCTAAAGCAATCGGTATAGAAACTGATCTTGAATTGTATATCAAATATTATGCGGAACTTAATATTTGATCTTAAGAAGAATTAAACACAAAACGAATTCTCAAATAACACTTCAATATATTAATACGATTGCTCAATAGCAATAGGGTTACAAGAAACCTTGAAGTGTAAACAATAATGATACGTATATCTAACCTAACCCTAGATCCTCCTTTTATAGCGTAAGGAGTCCTAGTCGGTTTACAAGACTTTCTATACAAGAAAAATATCTTTACGTATCTTTTCTATACTTATCCTTAACATACTATACATATCTAATAAGCAGCAGAGTAACTAGTCTAGCAGCAGAGTCTTCGTGGGCTAGCAGCAGAGTTACACTTTGCTTATTCTTCCAAACCAGCAGAGTTACAAACAGCAGAGTCATTGTGCTAATCAGCAGAGTTACTTAACTGATCAGCAGAGTTATACTTAGTGTATTTCTCAAATCAGCAGCATCTTTAGACCCAACAATCCTCCCCTAAACTTGATATTTTTCTTCAAAAATCATCAAGTTTCTTTTAAACCCAGCTAATCACCAGGAGGATGCTTCCAAACACTTTACTGTTTTGAGGTCTTTGATTCCAGCACTTTTCTATACCTCTCCACTAACTCAAAAGCTTGATGATCTGATAAGAATGGTCTTTGCAAACTCAGCATTCCAGGTTGTAACATGTTAGTCAGAAGAGCAGTATTCTTGAACACAGGATAATCTTTCTCTGTTAACATGTACAAGCACAAACCATTACTTCCAGTCAATGCATGTACTCCACATGATTGATATAAATACCATCTGATAACTTTGCTTGAACTTATCACATTCTTCCAATCAAGACTTCTTTCATCAAGTTCAAACACATTCTTCAAATAGTAATAGTTGAGTCTTTCACGCACCACCTCTGGTCTAGTATCACCATAATTCATCTTGTAAAGATTCCAGAGTTGTAGAATATCATCCCTATCCATGTAGTGCAACATCTGAGAAAAACTGATATATCCCACACTTGAACCATTTGATCTCTTAATCACCCAGCATGCTTGACTACCATCTAGAACATCATGTGAGTATGAAATGATTGGGTATTTTGTTGACAAAGGAACTTCATTAAATAACTCAGGTTCTTCTTGAGGTTTATGAACTGTAAGATCCATAATCCCTTTCATATCATCTGCAGTCACTTCTTCAAAATTATGCTCATCAGCCACTTCTTCTTTCTCTGAATCACTATCCTCTTTCTCTGAATCACTCATCAATACTGACTGAATTCTTCTCTTCTTCCTACCCACCTGCTTTACTTTCCTCCTATATCTTTTTACACCAACAGAGGATTCAGTCATTACTTTAGCTTCAACAATAATTTCTTTCTCCTTTTCAACATCAGATACTATGGGCTTTGTAACACTTGACTCAGGATTCGTGTAAGCATTTGGTGCTACTTTAACTCTTGTAAGCTTAGCAACCTCATCATCATTCAATGGATCAAATTTGCATTCCATTTCCTTCCTTGCTGCTTCATACTTCTTTTCAACATCTTCATATGACAAAAGTTTTAAATCTTTTAATTTCCAATTCTTCATATGTCTCAGATAATATTCTTGATGAGTTTTAAGTTCCCTTCTTGTAGGAGGTTTAAGCACTTTCTTTTTCATTCTCTGATTGACCAACTTCTTCTTCTGTTTTGCTTTAAACTCTTTCAAGAAGTCAAACTCATTTATAGCAGCAAAATCATCTTGTAACTCTTCTTTCACTTTAACCCATTTGATAGCAGCCTCATTACTTGCTTGTTCATCTTCCCAGTTTTCAAGTAATGCTTTGGTTTTTTCCTCATTCTCAGCCAGCTGCCTTTGTCTTTCAAGTTCTTTTTGCTCATCTTCTTCTACCAATTTTCTTGCAGCATCAGAATCATACCTAGATTGATCCTCTTTTGGCCAGAATTCAAAAGGAATATGCCATGGGTATGAGTCATCTAATTTGCCTTTACCTTTACCAGTGTATGTTGGTTGTGAAGGTTTAGACACTGGTTCAGGTTCTCTTATAGTAACTCCTTTGGCTTTTGGTCTTGTAGGCTGTGGTGTAGGATTAGGTGAAATTTCTTTTGTTGCAGGTGTTTTGTTTCCAAGGTTAAGCAATACTTGAGCTAAGGGCATTGTGTCTTCATCTAAATCACCAGCAGTGTGATGTAACCCATCAGCAGCATTGTTTCTCCCAACAGCAGAAAGTTCTGCATTAACAGCAGAGTCAACCTTTTCATTTGTTTCCATTACAACCTCCCCTGAACCTGCTGCATCCTTTTGATCATTCCTCCCCTGTTTGGAAGCATCCTCTTCCAAACATGGTTTGGAACCTTTCTTCAACCTCCCCTCAAGATGAGTAACCCTGATCTTAAGTCTTCTTATCTCAGCACCTTGAGAAGCTTTGACTGTGGATAACTCCTTTCTAAGACCAATAACCACCTGTGACAATTTGGTACAAGTATTCGTCAATTCCTGTAATTGTTTCATGATATCCTCACAACTTCGGTCTGTGTAACCTGACCCGAGAGGTTGATCACTGGAATTGGCATTTTGTACAGGGGTTTTAACCGTCAAATCCTCTTTTCCAAGTTCAATGCTAGCCTCAACACTTCGACCTGTGTTACCTGGTCTAAGAGGTGTATCATTGGCATTTTCAATATGTACATCAGTGTCCATCAATTCATGTGTGTCATCTCTGTCCTCATCATTTCAAGATGTGTTACCTTCTCCGAGAGATGAATCTTTGGACACAAACTCAGTCTCAACCCTAGGTTGAACAGCTGAGCCCCCCAAAGTAGCCATTTGGCTGGGGTTACCATCAGTTGTATTAGGTTCTTGAGAACCTTCTACAAAAGATGTTGCCATGGTTGAGGTCTTAGTTATGTTAGCACTGTCCTGTTCAACTACTAAGTTGGAAACAGTAGTGCCAGCCTCTTCCATCATGGTACCTGCATCACCTGTACCAGCCTCATCTGCATCCATACTGACATTGGCCTGAGGTTGCACAATGTCCTCTTTTTGTGAAGTCCTAGGTGATTGGGTATTCTGAGGTTCATGAGATGATGAGTCATTCAAACGTGTAGATGAGGATGTGTGATGGTAAGCTGTGGGAGTTCCAGCCTCTTCATCCTCATTCACTGCAGCCACAATATTCAAGATGTGTTCAGTTAGGGGAGTTATAGCACCAGAAAAACCTTTCCCAGGTTTCTTCAGAAAAGCAAACATCTTGATAGCCATCCTGCTACTAGGCTCAATATGGGTATGTGCCAAGGGTTCTCTTAGTTGATTATTGATAATAAGCTGTGAGAACCTTGGATACAAACAAAACTTCTTCTTAACAAACTTCTTCATACCCTCAAAAATCATTGAAGAAAAATCAAACGGTTGCCCAGTAGCCAAACAAACTAAGGACATGGCTTGAGGAGCACTAAACTCATTCCATCCTCCTACTTTGGGAAACAAGCAGTGTTGAAGAGTATGTAACAAAAACTTCCAATGTGGACGGAGCAGACCTTTATAAAAAGTACCAGTATTTTCAGGCCTCTCATACCCAATTCCCTCAAGCTCAGTTAAAATATCCTCAGTGGTAAAAGTAGGTGGTGTTGGAATACCTGATAGACGAAGGGTTCTCTTAATTGTTGTCTTACTAACCACAATAGTTTCTCCATCCACACTACCTATTAACCATTCCTCCTCGTCGAGTTTATCTAACTTAACAGTTGACCAATACTGGTGCATATGGGATTTAATAATAGGTGGATCAACTGTTAAAGCATACCTTAGTCGAGATGCACTTAAAAAATCCATAACTTCATGAAATCCGGCGGCTGCTGAAACCTTACTAAGAAATGCAATCTGATTATGCTCTACCGGAAACTTTTGTTGAGCCATTATGATTTGGGGGTTTTGGTTGAAATGATATGAATTAATGTTCTTGGGAGAGAATCGAATGTAATTTTGAGCAATTAAAAGTTAATGAGATCGAAATGGTGTGTGATACCGTTTTGATCTAATTAGGTTTTAAAACGCGCCAAAATTTTCAATAATACCCCTTTACTTTCAAACTCAACAGCAGAGTTATGAAAGGTTTGACCAAAAGTCAACTTTCCCAAAAACTTCAACTTAGTCACTATCTGAGTATGCTATCAAGTCAAAGGGTGAATTATTAGGATACCAAAGGCCCAATTTAGGTTGACCCTTTAGATACCTAAAAATTCTTTTGACTACTTCCAAGTGTGAAACTTTTGGGGACACTTGAAATCTAGCACAAGCACACACATAAAACATGATATCTGGCCTTGAGGCAGTCAGATACATCAATGAACCAATCATTGATCTATACAACTGTACATCAACCTCTTCCCCATCTTCATCCTTGATCAAAGGTTTGTTTTTATCCATTGGAGTCTTTGCTGCCTTCACATCCTTGAAACCAAATTTCTTCAACATATCAGCCACATACTTGTCTTGGCTAATAAAAATCCCATCTGATTTCTGCTTAACTTGAAGTCCCAAGAAGAAAGTGAGTTCACCCATAGAACTCATCTCAAACCTGTTGTGCATTAGCTTTTCAAATCCTTCACATAACACCTTATTTGTAGACCCAAAAATGATATCATCTACATAAACCTGAACAAGTAGGATATCCTTTTTTTCTTTCTTAATGAACAATGTTTTATCAATGGTTCCTCTGCAAAAACCATTATTCAACAAATATGTGGATAAGGTGTCATACCAAGCTCTAGGAGCTTGATGTAGTCCATACAGTGCTTTCTTCACTTTGTAGACCCTATCAGGATACTTAGGATCTTCAAACCCAGGTGGTTGCATCACATATACTTCATCAGGAATCTTTCCATACAAGAAAGCACTTTTCACATCCATTTGGTACACAGGAAAATTCTTAAATGAGGCATATGCTAGGAATAATCTGATAGCCTTAATTCTTGCAACTGGGGCAAATACCTCATCATAATCTATACCTTCTTCCTGAGTCAATCCCTGAGCCACCAATCTAGCCTTGTTTCTAATAACAATTCCCCTCTCATCTCTTTTGCATCTGAACACCCATTTAGTACCAATTGCTCTTTTTCCATTAGGCAAATCCACCAATGTCCAGACTTCTTGAAGCTTGAACTGCAGCAACTCCTCTTGCATAGCTTCAACCCAACTTTCCTCTTTTAAAGCCTTATGAATGGTCTTGGGTTCTTCTTGAGATAGGAAACAGGAAAACATGCAATTTTGTAAATCCTTGTGACTATTCCTCTTCTTAAGTGTTTGAGCAAACAATCCCTGATCAAGCAAATCACTCAGACCTTTTGATTTACTTCTGGTCTGAACAGCAGAGTGAACATCACCAATTATTTGCTCCTTTGGATGGTTCCTGTGGATTCTGGTTGTTGGAGTTAGACTAACAAGAATATCAGTCTCCAAATTGGATAAATCAGCTTCAGCACCAAAAAAATCAACAATTTCATCATCAGTATCCACATAAACTTCTTCTAATTCGGGCATCTCATCAGAAGAATCATCATAAGAATCACCATCTTTATCAGCAGTAGAGTCCTTAGGCATAGCAGCAGAGTTACCAAACCGAACAACAGAGTGTTTTGGCCTAACAGCAGAGAGCTTTGACCTATCAGCAGAGTGCTTTGGCCTGGCAGCAGAGTTGAGAGTACTGCTGCTATGTTTATTTCCTTGTTGCCGATCAACATCTGACTCTTCATACCTTTCCTTATCATCATTCTTGTCATCATGAGAAGGTTCATCATCACCTTCTACATTAACCTTTGGTACTTCCTTGTGAACAGCATCATCATCTGAACTCATTCTTTCTTTTTCTGTTGGAGAGAAGTACTGATCAAACTTCCACTTTTCAATCAAGACAAACTCCTCTGTAGATCCATCCTTCTTTGCTTGTGTACCTGCATTAGGGTTAGTTTGTGTACCTGCAGACATGTTAGTAGTACCTGCAATGACTGGTTGATAATTCATACTTTTGGTTAAAGAATCAATATCAAACATCCATTCAGGACCTTTTCCATCAACATTAGGTGTGGTTTCTCTAATTCTAACATGCAAATTTTCCACCACATGCCCAGTCCTTTGATTGAAAACTCTAAAAGCCTTACTTTCAGTGGAGTATCCAACAAAGTAACCTATGTCAGCTTTCTCACTAATTTGCCTAAGTGGTCAATGGTGTTTAAAATAGTGACAGGACACCCAAATGGTCTAAAGAAATCTATCAGTGGTTTCCTACCATGCAATAACTCATAAGGGGTCTTATTGTGAGGTTTAACTATCTTACATCTATTTTGCACATAACAAGCAGTGTTGCCTGCTTCAGCCCAAAAGATAGTGGGTAACTTAGACTCTGACAACATAGTCCTAGCAGCCTCAATTAATGTTCTATTTCTCCTCTCAGCCACACCATTTTGCTGAGGAGTTCTAGCCACACTAAATTGTCTAGTTATCCCCTTTTCCTCACAAAACTGATTCATCACTTGATTCTTAAATTCAGTTCCATTGTCACATCTGATGATCTTAACCTTGTGATTAAATAGGTTTTCTATCCTTGTAATAAAGGCCTTAAGAATGCCAGGTGTCTCATCCTTAGTAGCTAAGAAGAATACCCAAGTAAATCTACTAAAATCATCAGTGACCACTAAGCCATACATCTTTTTATTCAAACTTTTTACATAAGTGGGTCCAAATAGGTCCATGTGTAACATAAACAAGGGTTCAGTAATAGAATTCACCAATTTGGACTTACAAGATCCTTGATGTTGCTTTCCCATTTAGCAAGCAACACATACTTCAGGATCCTCAAACACCTTTGAAGGTAATCCTCTGACCAAGTTCCCTTTCACCAACTTGTTGATAGCCTTGTAGTTCAAATGTCCAAGCCTTCTGTGCCATAGTTTGGATTCATCAATAGTGGCTTTGGCAAACAGACAAGTTAAATCTCTTTTGGGAATAATGTTCTTTATGTCCACACTGTATATGTTGTCATTTCTAGGGACTTTAAGAAGTACTAATTTATCATCAGGTATCTTATAGTCGGGAGATAAGACAAGACATTCAGTGTCTGTAAAAAGAACAAAGTTCTTTCTGTCACACATTTGTGAGACACTAAAAAGATTGAACTTTAGTCCATTCACCAAATACACCTTTTCAAAATCCAATTTTCCAGTTCTGATGATGCCTTTTCCAACAATTTTACCTCCTTTAGGATCATTCCCAAAGGCAACATACCCACCATCCAAAGCTTCAAAGTTTTCCAAATTGCTTTGGTCTCCAGTCATGTGTGAAGAGCATCCACTATCAAAAATACATTTGTCCTTTAGCTCCTTTTGTAGATTGCCCTGCACAAAAAGTAAGAGAATTAGTTTCTCTTTGGGACCCAAGCCATTACTGACTTGGATCTGCCTTGTGCATCAAAGTAGTCAAATTTCTTCAACTGCATTGGTGCACTGCTGTGTCTGAGAACACGATCTATAACTTTAACTTTTGGTTTCCAGACCCAGCAAGCTGAGGCCTTAACAGCATAAAAATGGTTGCCCACAACAGTATCAGTAACAACTTTAGGCAAAACAGCAAAGTCTGCCTTAACAGCAGAGTTTGCCTTAACAGCAGAGTTAACTATGTCCTTCTTTATGAGCCCTTGTTGTGCAATAGGAGAGACAACTCTAGAAGTACCATCTCTCATCAAGACTTCCTTGGGAACCATGTTTCTTTTGGGATGTGTGTGAGTCTTTCTAGCAAAGTTTCTATGGTTCACCCTTGAGTACTGGTTCCAAACTGGTTTTTGATGGTAGTAGCACTCATCTTGCAGATGTTCAAAACTACCACAACCATAACATGCCTTTTTAAGTAATTGAAAATCAGTACCTAATCTTTGTGAAACTAGGTTGTTCCAATTTCTCTGGTTTCCTCTAGGCAAGTTATTGGTTTTCTTAGGATATACTCTAGGTGTGTTTTCATACTCAGCCATCTTCCTAGAGATACCTTTACCTAGCTTAGGCTTAACAAACTCAACCTTTTTAGCCTTAGGTGCTTTTGATTCAACTATAGCAGGAATTTCTTCCTTTTTGTTCTTAGGGGTTGAATCAGATTCTACACCTTCATCATCACTGTCAGACTCCCAATCTTCGATAAGTGGAGCATCAGACCACTTTTTCTCACCCTTAGGTGACTCTACTTTAGTTTCACTAGTTTCACCTACATGTTTGACCTCAGATGCAGGTATGAAAGACAAAGTCCTAGTAGGAGGGGCATTGGCACTAAGTTTCTTAGGGTGAGCAACAGCATTATATCCTAGACCACTTCCTGAGTCTGCAAAGTGTCTTCCTATTGGTTTACTGAGAATGTCAGTGGCAAATTGTTGTTTTTCCACCCTAACAATATGTTTTTCAGTCTCACTTATAGCTGAATCTTTAGCCTTTTCAGCCTCTTCTACTTTCTCCATAAGAACCTTAATCTCACAATCTTTCTTAATAAGTTCATTTTCTAAAATAATGATCTTATCAAGATATTCAATTTCAGCCTTTTTATAGAATTCTAGCTTCTCTTCTAAATTCTTTAAACCATATTCATAACTAAGATTGTCTAACTTAAGTGTTTCATTCTCCATTTTAAGGTTTCCATTGCTAGACTTAAGTATTTCAATTGTATCAGAACATGATTTAAAAGAACAAGATGATTCATTGGATACCTCAGAGTCTGATCCAGAGGAGGAGTAGGCCATGAGAGCAAAGTGTTGTACTTGAGGTTCCTCTTCAGCTATCAATGCACAATTTGGACCATCTTCAGCATGATCACTCCAGTCATACTCTCCTAACCCATCACATGACACCATAGCAGTAGTAGGATTTGGCTCTTCATCAGTAGACTTCTTGATATTCTCATTGTTTCTTTTTGGTGCTCTGCACTCTCTTGCAAAGTGTCCCTTCTTTCTACAGTTAAAACATTCAGCCTTTGATTTGTCAAACCCTACATTCTTGTTCCTTCTGAACTTCATCTCTTTACCAGTTCTTTTAAGAAACCTTCTTGCCCTCATAGTAAGCATTGCAAACTGCCATTGCATATCAATCTCTTCAACATCATCAGGATCAAGTTCATCCAGATCTTGAGGCATAACTGAAGTACTTGTAGTAAGTTTAGCCAAATAAGCACAAATAGCAGCATCACTGATGGTGTTGGTGTTGGTAGAGTCAGCAGCAGAAACATGTGAACCAACAGTAGGAGCAAAAGTACCAGCAGCAGAGTGCTGTTCTTGATGACTACCAGAACTCTTGTTGCTTGAGGAAACAAAAGCAAGATTGTTTGTGGTAGAAGATGAACTTGACAATCCCTTGACTTCAGATTCATAAACTTTCAAGATGTTATACAGATCATCCAAAGTCATCTTCTCAAAATCTTCCTTGTGCCCCCAGATCACTGTGTGAGTGTTCCATTCAGAAGATAGACTTCTCAGAAATTTTAGATTGATATCTTCTTGAGATACCTCAATCTTCAAAAGAGCCATCTGACTAGTCAACTTATGAAGTCGATCATAAGTTCCCTCAATGTTCTCAGAACTCAAAGCAGTAAAAGTCTCAAACTGGTGTTTCAGTAGATTCTTTCTTGATTTCTTGGTAGCTTCATTCCCACCAAATCGAAGTTCAATTGCTTTCCACAACTCTTTAGCAGACTCAATATGATTAAAGCTTAGTTGATAATCATTAGGTATTCCCATCATGAGAATACTGTGAGCTTTAACCTCCAATCTTCTCTGTGCTTTCTCCTCACTTGTCTTAAGAGTCAAGAATGACCCAGTAGTAGTCTTTGCTGGTTGACTGTCGCCATTCTGAACAACTTCCCAGAGTGAGTAATCAACCATTCTCATGTATTGTTGAATTCTCATCTTCCAGATCTCGTACCCTCCAGTCTTGAGCATGGGAACTCTTGATGCAGTAACCATGTGTGTTGAATCAGAATCCATTGCTTACTTTGATGATTAGCAGATCTTGTATTCAGTAATTCTTCTTGGTACCAGCTTCTAGATCACAAGCTCTGATACCACTTGTTGATCCCAGTTGAGCTTCACGATCTTATTAATTACTTTAGATAAATCTAAAGCAATCGGTATAGAAACTGATCTTGAATTGTATATCAAATATTATGCGGAACTTAATATTTGATCTTAAGAAGAATTAAACACAAAACGAATTCTCAAATAACACTTCAATATATTAATACGATTGCTCAATAGCAATAGGGTTACAAGAAACCTTGAAGTGTAAACAATAATGATACGTATATCTAACCTAACCCTAGATCCTCCTTTTATAGCGTAAGGAGTCCTAGTCGGTTTACAAGACTTTCTATACAAGAAAAATATCTTTACGTATCTTTTTTATACTTATCCTTAACATACTATACATATCTAATAAGCAGCAGAGTAACTAGTCTAGCAGCAGAGTCTTCGTGGGCTAGCAGCAGAGTTACACTTTGCTTATTCTTCCAAACCAGCAGAGTTACAAACAGCAGAGTCATTGTGCTAATCAGCAGAGTTACTTAACTGGTCAGCAGAGTTATACTTAGTGTATTTCTCAAATCAGCAGCATCTTTAGACCCAACAATTATTAAGTGGATACCCCCTTTCATAAATCGTTTATGCTAACATGTCCAGATTCGGATCTGCAGATACCCTTCAAAAGTATGCAATTAACAATCCAACCAAATGACTTTAGAAAATTCTACAAAAATTCTAAGAAGTATTACACATACGAAATATGATTTTTGTAAATTGGCAATCTCTAATTTGATACGGTTTGAAAATGAAAATTCATAAACCACAACTGATGTAAAATTCTGCCAACAAAGTTTTGACATATCATAACAATAAATTCAAAATATGACCAAATCAAATTCAATTCCTTCCAAAACAATTAGAATACTTAAATAGGAACTTAAACTAGGTTTAAAATAAAAAATCTAGTGTTAAACACTTATAAAACTCAAGCTACATTGCACACAAATTCAGATTATAAAACTGTCCAGATCAGAATTCCATTTTAGACCACTGAATGACATGTTTACCTATACAAACGCCTATGTGACCTTTATATAACACAAGACCTATATTTAACCATGATCTTAACATGTTTATATGTTCATATCCAAGTCACACCATCACATCGAGCCAAAACAAAACAGAAAACTCCACATAAAATCATAGATTTCGAGTTAACAAACCTCCTAGGGTTTCACTTTGTTGCTGCCATTTTTAAGATCGAACAAAACATATTTTTAGGGCTTGGTTAGTGATTATAAACAGGTGGATATAGGCAGGAAAAATAGGACACAACACGACTCATAAACCCCAGGACATAAATATGTTTATATTGTATATATGTTCATTAGTTTATGTGACTTAATTACATCCAAACGTATTCTCATATTAACGAACAAAGATTAAGTTTTCCATAGTTATAAATATACGTTTCATATGTTTAGAATCAAAAGGACACCAAGATGATAGGAGTACCTTACGTCGGATCAAATGAACGAAATCAGAACCAAGAGACCAAGGCTTAAACCTTTCGAACCATAAACAGAGCCAATCCACATGATCACTTCAATCAATAAAACCCCAATGGTCACACGATTCTACCAAGGCTGAGACACCACAAGTCGATCACCACCCGAGCTACACCTCTTCGCACCTCCTTTTCTGTCTTGCTTCCTTTGTACAAAGCATGATTTCTTGGGGGGAAAATGAGGCTGCCGCCACATATTATTTTCTAGGGTTTTGAGAGGGTTCGAATGGAGAGGGAAATAGGATGCCGCGTTATTTGTTTTTTAGGTTTAATTGTATTTGGTATTATGGAGGGTGAGAGAGAGCCGACTTATGGGGTGATTGAAGATATGATTGGTCCGTGATTTTTGGGGAGAATTAGAGCGATTATCAAGTTGATTTTACTTGCCTTGTTTACAATATATAATATGAATCGGCCCATGCAATTTAGTTTAAACGTGTTATATATTTCATAAAACATTTCTTACGTTGAGTTTCTTATTAAGTATAGTTTACTATTCCATGCTTTCAAATTTAGATTATAACGTATCGTATATATATTATGTAAAACCCAAAATTTAAAAGCATGCAAAAGGACCAAATTGCCCCTGAAACTTTAAAATTCAATTAAAATAAAGCACAAAATTAATTCTGAACCTTTGGTAATGAGCTACATATGAAGGGAAATAATTATGAGACAACATTTTAACATTTGTACGTGTCCAAATATATTTGTTACACACTATATATATGTATGTATACCGAAAATATTATTTATTTAATTATTTATATTTATAAAACATTTTAAAACCAGATAAGCACAAAATATATAGGGAAATAAATCACAAAATCAATCCTTGATTTTCTTCTCAATTGTGGCCGAGTCTTAAGCCTCTTCCCCCCCCCCCCCTTCATTCGGCCCTATCTTTATTTATTTCCTTTTCTCTCATTTTATTTGCACCGTATACAAAACAAAACAAACACAAAATCTCTTTTACTTCATCTGAATTTCTGGAGATCTTTGGGTATTTTTATGGTGTTCTTCATCATTCAAGGGAGCTAGGAAAAATAGGCTTTGGTCGTGGGATTGCTTGGTTTAATCCGTGGGTAATTATTTTGTGTCGAGTTCATCCGAGAGGTATTTATTTCCTACGCCTTATTCACACGTTCAAAAATTCATTTTCTATTTTTCTCATGATCTTTACAGCATATAAGACTCATATAAATTGGCTTAATCGACCCATGCAAGCTTTTTCGATCGTAAGAATTATTAATGCTTAAAACGTACAATAAATCCAAATGTGTTCATACGACTTTTCTGGGCCTTGTACATAATTTTTATGGATTCTATATTGATCTTATAACTCTAGAAAATGGCTATTCGATTTGTTGAAGCTTGTATAAATCGTGGTTAATTTTGTGTATATCGGAATTAGAAAAATAAAAGGAAAAAATAGAAAACCTTATTAAACGAATTAGGGTTAGGGTTTTGTGATTGAATCTGGACAATTAATGAATTTTAAGGTGGTTGAATGATGTGGTAATGATTGGATGATTTTTGGTTAGGGTTTGTTGAATTAAAAGTGTTATCGATTGTGTTTTTAAAATATAAGGGTGTGTTTTGTAATTTTTGAAACTCGTGGGATATTTTTGTAAGTCATTTTAGATCTGGGGTAATATGAGAAAAATATAATATGAGGGTGCCTTGTGTCAATTTTGTAATTTAAATGTTTATTTGGTAATTATATTAATTATATATATTTGGTTTGAAAATAATTAAAATAGAGGGACTAATAGTGTAAATTCTGGAAACTTGAAGGTGATTCGTATAAATAATGATATGTAGTGCTTAATTTGTATTGTTGGATATTTAAAGGCGTAATGTGTAATTATGGATAATTTGTAACTTGAATTTGTAAACTTTTATAATTAAAGGACTAGTCTTGTAATTATGTAAACTTAAGGGGTATTTCGTACCATATGTTAAATTGAAGGGTAATTCTGTAATTTGGTAAAATTAAGGGCTTGTTGTGTAAAAATAAATATGGTAAGGGTTAGATTGTTATTTATGTAATTATAAGGTTTACTTTGTAATTTAATTAACAAAGGGGTATAAATTGTAAATTGGTGAAACTAAAAGGGTTAGAAGTGTAATTCTGGATAACTTATGAAGTTAAATGAGTAACTTGAGGTATTTTCATTTTAGACCTTTAACTTTGGTGTATTTACAATTGAAACCTGCTATAAATGGAAAGTTACTAAAAATAGAAAGCCGACCTAAAAGTGAAATCTGATTTGAATAAGGTATTGATAATAAGAAAATCATGAATGCGTGTAGATTCGCTGGAGATGGAGTTGTTTCCGATCTTTAGATATGTTTGCATTTGCGGTATAAGGTACATATATTCTACCCTTTTTCAGTAAGGGTGTTTTCCCTCTCATGACTCATTGATCTTGATTCGTTTTAAGATTCCCTAAGCCATTGCTATGTTCCCCTACACTTTGGTTCGTTTGTTTGATTCATTTTGACTTTGATGTTCGATATGACCCTTTTGCTTTGAGCCTCTATAATGATCCATTTGATATTCCTTCGTTACCTTGTGATATTCGTATTCGACTCACTTGATACTTCGAGGGTTCATTTGATTTTGGTAACTAGATGTGAAAACCTTTTTAATTATATTATGGAAATGTTTTGAGGTAAAACTATTTTTAAAATGATGTTTATGAAATATGCGCTACCACTTTTAATTGGAATTTGGCTAAGCTTTTATGAAAACTACTTTTAAAGACTACTTTCGTGAAAACCGTTATTAAAGATTATTTTTATGAAAATCATTTGATAAAGATTACTTTAAATGAACCATTTGATTTTGAACCTCCGATGATGACTTAGACTATTTGAACCTTTGCTTCGATATTGGGACTTTTACCATGATTCGAAGACTTAGACTATTTGAACCTTTGTAATGATTTGGACCTTTGATATGATTTGGATATTTGCTGTGATTTGGACCTTTGACCCTTCAGTTTGATACCCGAGCCAAGTTCGTTTCCTAGCCATGAAGGTAACATGGCCGTGTCATTGATGCACCAGTGGCATGACTCACATGTGGGTGAGTGATTTCTCACACCGTCCCTATATTGTTCGTTGCATGCACATTATATTTATTATGGCCTATATTATTGTTCGGGGGGCGTATGGGTTGCAATCCTAGGTTCGTATCCGTGTTCGTGGACTTAACATGATTTGATATTATATATTGTTCGGTGACTGATGCTGGGTGCAATCCACGTCTTTCACAAGTTCGGGAGCTAGCTACTCCATTTGAAGAATGAGGACACCCCTCATATTATCTGATTATCTGAGTGGTCTCCCATCTATATGACTATGAAGACATGGTTACTATATTTGGTTTGTGTTCGGGCTCGTGGTGGATTACTGACCTTCCCTTTTCCCTTTCTTACTTTGTACCTTGTTTATATCTTATGTTATTCCATTGCAATATACCATATATGTTCGTTTCCCTTTTCTTTCGTTTCCGTTTATATATATCTGTTCACTGGGCTTTTTAAGCTTAGACGCATTTCTTTCCCTGTGACAGGTTTTTAGTTGGAAGCTGGGTATGAGTGAAGAGACTTTTGGACTTAGAAGACTTGATAGTTATTCTGGATTAGAGTTGATTAGAAGATATTATATTTTTAGAATTTGTATTCGCATTTGTAACCTTGTAATTTCAGTATTTCATTTGTAACCTTTGAGATTCTTGTATTACTGTAAATGTATGCTTTGTTTTGATATGGTATGAAACCATTTTTGTGATATCTTTACCCTTGTCGGGTTGGGGTGTTACAATTATGGTATCAGAGAGACAGGCTGCGATTGGTAATACATTTACCCTTGGCCTGTGTAAGTTAGGACCACTAAGCTTTCCCTGTAGGAGCTCGTAAGACAACCTTTGAAAATTGCTTTAAGATTTCCCTATAGGAACGTAAGTTTTGACCAGTGAGGAATGGGTAGACTATAAGGCATTTGCTTAGGTATCATTGCTTCCGCATCACTCTGATTCGTGCCTTGCTTTTGGTTAGAGTCTGTTGATATCACTTTTGGAAATCGAAAGCTTATGCTTTGCACCACCTAAGATCTGAACCTGATTTAAATCGTGAAGGCATTGAAATTGCATAATGATTTCCCGACACTGTTTGATCCTTATCTTCAGATTCCTTTTGTTAATCTTTTGATAAAGACCCGCGTTACACTCTGATCCTTTTGTTAATCACTTTGATGCCTATTCGGGCACTCTGAGAACCTCCATGGCGATGATGTACTTGATGTATTCTCTTATTTGTCTCTTGCTTTAGATAAGTACCTATAAATCTTCCGACACTATTTGATTTCGGTTCACCCATCTCTGTCCCTATGAGAAGTCTTGTGGCGTTTAACCACGAGTATAAGAATGTTTTTTTTTCCCTCTCACTTTTGAACGATAAGTTTTACTATGCTGATCTGTTAATCTTTGGATAGTTAACTTCGGTTTTATTCTGATAAGGAATTGATTGATCGATCACTCAAATACTGACAATTACCTTTCTATGTCTCACCTTTGACGTTTGCAACAATTTTGAACTCCCTACCATGATTACCGATCGTTAAACCCTTTGCTATCACTATGACTCTGGAGACTCGTGTGTTACGTTCGCGGTTATGAAGTTTTCCTGGAACCCATTTCGTGCCCCAATAAATGAATCTTACCTTGAGAGGTACTTGGCACCCTGAGCTTTCTGAATATGATTCGTGACTGAACCACATGTTTTTCCACCGAAGTGTGAAGTAGGATTTGACATGATACCGAGAGATTGTCTAGTCACTAAGCGAAGGTGTCTTTCAGATGTGTTCGGGATCATATAAATTGATTCGAGCAACCGGGAAGAACAACAACCAAAGACCAGGAAGTGAGTTTACTTGAGTGTATTTCCTGGGCGTGTTTTAGTTCGTTCGTGATAAAGAAAGATGGTGACTAGAGATATGTATTGATTACAGGAAGCTGAACCGTAATACTGTTAGGAGCCAATATTCATCCACCCTGAAACGACTATGTATTTGTTTAATTTCGGAGCGCGAAGTTTCCTTCTGATGAATTGAAGTTATTCTTGAAATCACTTCCGTATTCGTAACGACTACTATGACAGTTAGTGACGCTAATAGTATTAGCTAAAGCTGTGACTGTTTCGTGAATTTGATAAATAGTGTTTTCTCGTAAGTACTTGGCCAAATGGTCATTGTATGACTTAATAGTATGTTCGAAAATGAGGAAGAGCATGAAAATCATCTTTGCACTTTGATAGGAAATTCTTCGATCGTTTGTGCATTCTGAGAGATTGATATTTGTAAAGGCAACGATGTCCTTAATTGAGGATACCTCTTTAAATCCCGCAAGTTTTGAAAACTATCACCAATTGGTCAAGACCAATAGCAGAACGGAGAACTGAAACCTTTTGAACCTTGTAGAAGAATTCTGGAAGATGTTTGCAACTGATGATACCATGGAAAAATTTCGTGAACAGAGAGAAACAGCTTAGTTTGATTGAGAATGGAGTTTTGGAAAAGCTGAAATAGAGATTAGCTTCCATATCTTCGGGCAGAACGAATTTTGGGGCATTCCAGAAAGAGACTCGATTATACTCCCTTACGGCACAGAAGGTTTTGCGTATGCATCAAGACAACTAGAATCACGTCAGAAGAAGTATTTCACTGCCTGACCTGGAGTTGACAACAATGGCGGCTACCCTGAAGAGTGAAGACATTCCCTTACAAGGTAGAAGTGTTGGCGACGCAGAGAATCTAGTCAAGATGGCGAGCATAGAACTGATGAAGACGTACAGTCTCACTTCCCTATTCATCTTAGTTGTACTAAGATGAATTGAGAACGGAAGCAGACTGGATGATGAAGTAATTTAAAGAGCATGCCAGAAATCCACCCTACTCCATCACATTTCAAGAAGAACTGCAGGAGGCTCGATGAACCAGACACAAGTTCCCGATTTTGGTTTCACTTCCTGATTGATAGACAGACGAAGACAGATTAACCGGACTTGAAGAGATTGGATGTGTGGAATGAGTGGAGTTTTGAAACAGACCCTTTATGTTTGGAAGAATTGATTCCATGAAGGCCGAAGTTCTTGGCGACTAACTTTCATTTCCGTTGACCCTCTTAAATTTCGTTAAATAGTAATAAGATTCTCTTATGATTTTAGTTTCCTAGAAGCATTTCAGTTCGTGTTCATTTTTCGTATGTTCGGTGATGGCTTTGTTTGAGAGATTTTGGCGAGTTGTGAAAGATATGATGCTTATGACGGCGTGCCTCAATTCTGCTAGGCAATCTTGGATTTTGATACTCTTGCGAATAGTTTTGTTTTCCCTCTTGACTATGATATTTGATCTTGTTGACCCCTGAGACTGTAGAAGTACTAGGTGGATTAAGATAGGTGGTTTTGATTACGACTCGAGATAAAGTATGATCATCATGAAGGCTTACTTATGTGGTGCTAGTATTATGACGCCTGATCAACGTGATAATACTTACACCATATAACGTGCACTCATTGTGGACATAGGATATCTTGGGGAGTACCTAAGAAGTTTAGAATTTGATCTCCGTTGGATTATCCGTGATTAGTGATACGTTAGGTCCATCCTACCTATGCGTATACTCTACCTTCGTTCGTTAAATATCTGGATGAGTTTTGGACTCTCGTTTTGCATTCTGTTGACCTCAGTTATAAATCTTGAACTCCCTTTAGAACTCCCTACTGTTGACACAGTTAAACTGATTCGAAATCTTGTTCGTATTCCATATGAGCTTCCTGTAGATTCACCTATCGTCCATTTTATGTTGGATGGACCTTTTGATCAGAATCAACTTATTTTATCTTCTTCTGAGAAATTTGAACCCACCTCATTTTGATTCGAGTCACGAGAAACTATTTGGTCTGAAGATCTTTTTGGAAGGACCTCCTCGGGCGTGAGAATGTTTGTGATGATCTTTTGCGATTTGCTACGACTTCGTTTAACTTTGCGACTTCAAATTTCGAGGACGAAATTATTCTTTTAGAGGGGAAGAAGTTGTAAAACCCAAAATTTAAAAGCATGCAAAAGGACCAAATTGCCCCTGAAACTTTAAAATTCAATTAAAATAAAGCACCAAATTAATTCCGAACCTTTGGTAATGAGCTACATATGAAGGAAAATAATTATGAGACAACATTTTAACATTTGTACATGTCCAAAAATATTTTTTACACACTATATATATGTATGTATACCGAAAATATTATTTATTTAATTATTTATATTTATAAAACATTTTAAAACCAGATAAGCACAAAATATATACGGAAATAAATCACAAAATCAATCCTTGATTTTCTTCTCAATTATGGCCGAGTCTTAAGCCTCTTCCCCCCCCCCCCTCCTCATTCGGCCCTATCTTTATTTATTTCCTTTTCTCTCATTTTATTTGCACCGTATACAAAACAAAACAAACACAAAATCTCTTTTGCTTCATCCGAATTTCTGGAGATCTTTGGGTATTTTTATGGTGTTCTTCATCATTCAAGGGAGCTAGGAAAAATAGGCTTTGGTCGTGGGATTGCTTGGTTTGATCCGTGGGTAATTATTTTGTGTCGAGTTCATCCGAGAGGTATTTATTTCCTACGCCTTATTCACACGTTCAAAAATTCATTTACTATTTTTCTCATGATCTTTACATCATATAAGACTCATATAAATTGGCTTAATCGACCCATGCAAGCTTGTTCGATCGTAAGAATTATTAATGCTTAAAACGTACAATAAATCTAAATGTGTTCATACGACTTTTCTGGGCCTTGTACATAATTTTTATGGATTCTATATTGATCTTATAACTCTGGAAAAATGGCTATTCGATTTGTTGAAGCTTTTATAAATCATGGTTAATTTTGTGTATATCGGAATTAGAAAAATTAAAGGAAAAAATAGAAAACCTTATTAAACGAATTAGGGTTAGGGTTTTGTGATTGAATCTGGACAATTAATGCATTTTAAGGTGGTTGAATGATGTGGTAATGATTGGATGATTTTTGGTTAGGGTTTGTTGAATTAAAAGTGTTACCGATTGTGTTTTTAAGATATAAGGGTGTGTTTTGTAATTTTTGAAACTCGTGGGATATTTTTGTAAGTCATTTTAGATCTGGGGTAATATGAGAAAAAAATAATATGAGGGTGCCTTGTGTCAATTTTGTAATTTAAAGGTTTATTTGGTAATTATATTAATTATATATATTCGGTTTGAAAATAATTTAAAGGGCTTAATGTGTATTTTTGGATATTTAAAGGCTTAATGTGTAATTATGGATAATTTGTAACTTGAATTTGTAAACTTTTATAATTAAAGGACTAGTTTTGTAATTATGTAAACTTAAGGGGTATTTCGTACCATATGTTAAATTGAAGGGTAATTCTGTAATTTGGTAAAATTAAGGGCTTGTTGTGTAAATATAAATATGGTAAGGGTTAGATTGTTATTTATGTAATTATAAGGTTTATTTTGTAATTTAATTAACAAAGGGGTATAAATTGTAAATTGGTGAAACTAAAAGGTTTAGAAGTGTAATTCTGGATAACTTATGAAGTTAAATGAGTAACTTGAGGTATTTTCATTTTAGACCTTTAACTTTGGTGTATTTACAATTGAAACCTGCTATAAATGGAAAGTTACTAAAAATAGAAAGCCGACCTAAAAGTGAAATCTGATTTGAATAAGGTATTGATAATAAGAAAATCATGAATGCGTGTAGATTCGCTGGAGATGGAGTTGTTTCCGATCTTTAGATATGTTTGCATTTGCGGTATAAGGTACAGATATTCTACCCTTTTTCAGTAAGGGTGTTTTCCCTCTCATGACTCATTGATCTTGTTTCGTTTTAAGATTCCCTAAGCCATTGCTATGTTCCCCTACACTTTGGTTCGTTTGTTTGATTCATTTTGACTTTGATGTTCGATATGACCCTTTTGCTTTGAGCCTCTATAATGATCCATTTTATATTCGTTCGTTACCTTGTGATATTCGTATTCGACTCACTTGATACTTCGAGGGTTCATTTGATTTTGGTAACTAGATGTGAAAACCTTTTTAATTATATTATGGAAATGTTTTGAGGAAAAACTATTTTTAAAATGATATTTATGAAATATGCGCTACCACTTTTAATTGGAATTTGCCTAAGCTTTTATGAAAACTACGTTTAAAGACTACTTTTGTGCAAACCGTTATTAAAGATTATTTTTATGAAAATCATTTGATAAAGATTACTTTAAATGAACCATTTGATTTTGAACCTCCGATGATGACTTAGACTACTGGCACCTACTGCTATCGGCTGTGTATATTTGCACACCATGGCTCTGAGTAATAGTTTTATGACCCACTTTTTGGCATTTTCCGCACATTGCACGCAAGGCAGTGTGATGTAGTTTACATTGGTTCCTGGGTTTGTGTTTTGATTTTTTTTTGTGGGTTGTAGCTAGTGCTAGCTTCCTTTGTTGGTTGTGTTGTGGTTAGTTTTTGGTATGTGTTTTTGTTGTTGTTTGGGGTTCCGTGTTGTTTGTTGTGTGTTACGTTATCTGCTTGTTGGGATCTTGTTTCGTATGTTGTTGTTCAATATCGTTGACTATGTTGATGTTAGTTGTTGTAAGTTTTGTTTTGAGGGTTCCTAGTTTTTGTTTTTAATGTAGTGTGAAGTCCACGTTTTAACCTTCATTTGTGGTTCTTGTTCAGTTCCCCTTCTTGACAATATCTCATGGTGGGAATTCCCTCTTCCATGTTTTCTTTAATATTTTTCGTAACCGTGGGCAGTACTTTCTTTAGCATTTTTGTTTTCATTTCAGCCTAGGAAATCTAATATGCTTCCTCCACACCCATGGTCTGGGCGGTAGCATTCCACCATGATAACGCATCTTCTAGAAGAGTCCCCGTAGCAAAGGTGACCTTGCTGTTATCTAGATAGTTGCTTCTCATGAATACCGTCTCTGTACGCTCAAACCACTGAGCTAGTTCGGTCACTCCTTCTGAACCTTTGAAGGAAGATGGCTTGCAACCTATGAAATGTTTATAAGTACACTTACAAGACGCAGATGCCTCGCCTTCAGCTGTTGCCCTGTTGTTGCTATTTGAGCGGGCTAGGGTAGCTGCTTGAGTTTCAAGAGCTGCAGCAATGCCATCGGTTACCAGTTTCTAAACAACTGCAGGAGTCATTGCTACTGCGAGAGTGGTAGTTTCCTTTCTTGTGCGAGCCATAGTTCTATTAGTGCCACAAGAAAACACAGATTTAGAATTCACATAATGACCATGTTAGAACAAGTTGAGTAATAGGGTGAGTGTGTATACGAGTCCTAACAATATTGTCACAATGTGAAATTACAACTAATTGAGAATCACAACAACCACGACATGTTTGAATACAACCACCATACACATGAACAACCACAATAACATAAATCGACATCAATATATAGTAAATCATAACCAACAACGTATATTAATAAATTGATCAGGTGTGTTACATAACAGAATGATACAAAATCCTTTATTAATGCCACACGCGGCAGGATAAGATGCCTCAAAACTATACAGATGTAAACTATGTCTAGCTGCTGGAAGTCTCATCCATGGGTCCCGTGAGTTCTAAAATCTGATCCAGAAGCCTATGTATGTCAGTCTGATGCTGGACCTGCATGTCCTCCATGAGGTTCTCTAATGTATCAGCTTTGTGGCGTGCTTGTAGAGCTTCCTCCATCTGTCTATGTCCCTCCCATTGTAGGACTTTCATGTGGGAGCGTGTCTCGAACATCTCTGACTGAATCCTAGTCAGTCCGTCCTGAAGATCCATCCTATTGGATATGAGGCCATGTAAGGTGTCGTCGACCGTGAGTGGTGCTCTATCAACAATGCTCCGAAGTGCATCAATCTGCTCCTCATGACGCTCCAGACGCATCATGATGGTGGATGGGGTACGTGTGTGGTCAACTGCTGCTCTGGAGCTCTCTCTAGTCTCGAATACACGGGCAGGAGGAGTGAAACCAGGTGGGAATAGTAATGATGGTGAAGATGGATGACTGGGACCTGCTATACGAGCCCGGCTCTGAGAGAGTAGATCCTCCTCTGGAGTCAGCTCCCATTGGTGGGGTGCAAACGGGTAAGTTTGGGTGAGTTGATTGAATAGGTGGTCGGGTCGTAGTGGTGGTGATGCATACTGATACTCGGGCGATGATAGGGGTGTCATCCCGATCATGTCTAGGGGTGAAGTAGGAGAGTAGGGTAGATATGGTGGTATAATCGACACTATTATATGTAGGCGTACCCTCTTGCGCGGTCTATGCTTCTTAATAGGGCCATTGGGATGGCTCCGAAATGGTGTCATGAATGGTTCGGGCTGATAGGGTGATAAGATCCTTACTTTCCTGCGCCGGGCTACTGGTGCAGGTGGGGTGGTGGAGTAGGTAATGGTGTGTCAGAATCTTTTGCAGGAAACCATTGCCGAGTCTGCATGTACTGGTCGTCAGTAAGTGGGATGTAGGCTGGAGAAAACGGATGGGTCTCTTGGTGTGGTGGTGATATATGTGCCCGTCTAGTTAGTACATACGGGTCTTCAGATATGGGTGAATCTGGGTTACCTGGTGCAACAGGTGTCATGGGTGGTGTAGCGACAACTTCACCCTCCTCAAAGGGCTCCATTTCGTCTGAAGTGGTGTTCGACACTGTAGCAGTCAAAGTAATAGGAACTATGGGTGAGGTGATAGATGATAAAGTTCTCTCGGACTCCATGTCCGATGATGAGGTGATAAGGTGTGAGACTGTAGACATGGTACTGTAATAACCCGAAAGTAGTAAATATAAGTAATCAATAACATCAAGGGTGTGAAAATAAAGGTGAAATAGTCAAGTGTGTGAGAGTAAATGTGAAATAATCTTAATAGGTAATATACTGAGCATGGTGTTATGCAGGCACGGAGGGCGTAAGGTGGTATGGTGTAAAATCATTCTTTTGGAAAGTGTAGTTATAGTTCAATGTTTGAAAACATTTGGTTCTTTATAACCATGTCTCTGATGCCAATCTGTAACACCCCCTAAATTTTGAGTTAATAGCGTAAGACTAATTGGGGTATTATAGGGAGGATCATAGTCATAATCATAGAAAACGGCTCAAAAAGAGGCGTTTTGAAAGTAATGTCATTCATATAATAATTCAGTTACAAAAGTGAAATATCAGATTTGTGAAATCTCATAAAAGGAGATAATAGTTTGAAATGAACGACATAATTTATTTTAAACCATAGAAACTATAAGTTTATTCCCCACTCCATGCCTTGTCTGCTCCGTCAATTACCTGAGATAAACATGCTAAAAGTCAACAAAATTGTTGAGTGAAATCATAGAGTTTGTAATAGTAATCAGTTTGAAACGCAAGTGTAGGATTGCATGTGAAATACAATCATTTGAAATAGTGATATTGCAGTTGTATATATTGACCTAAGTCTCATGACACGCAAACGTTAACAGAGTATCGAGATTCGGTGGGGAACACACCAAATTAATGATGTGAGTTATGGCCCTCGGGTAATAGTAGATTGCCATCTTCCTATTTCATTCAAATATAATGCATTGCAACTAATCTGACTAGCAACTAAGGCTATCCGTCAGGCATTAGTGGAATAGGCAGTCAGCCTCCAATAGATCTATTCACTATATTCGCGTTCACTCGCAAGTGATTAATGGTTCATGATGTAAGGGGCTTGTGGCAATAGTGGTAACTTAGACAATATCAATCAGTTGTAGCATACATAAAATACTTGTGTTCTATTTGTAACATGTATCTCCCCCACGGAGTGTAAAGTTGTTAAATGAGTAAAAGTGGGGCTATGACTTACCTTGTGTGTAACTGGTAAGGTGAAATGTGAAATCAAGTGAGTTACGGGAACGGCACCAACACACGACCTGAATAACTGTGAAGTCAGAGAATTTGACTTAATATGAATAGTGATTGTGAAAATGAGTAACGGATAACAATTTGATTGGTGATGTGAGAGTAACAGATAAAAATTTGATTGGTGATGGTGTAGCATGATTTTCTAGCCTTCCATCAATAGAAGGCAATCATGTTTTGCATAAAATGAATATTCGAACTCGAAAAAATGCATGGAAAGTTATATACGTTCGAAATAAAATATATAGGATGCATGAAATGATATAAACCATAAGAATGAATGGAAAATGGGTTTAAGGGACTTACAACACCAAATGGTGGGGTGTTACTCGTTAAAACGGACTAGAAATCGGATGGAAAACCCTTAACTTGCTAGAACTATCACCAAACAATCGAATGGGACTCGAATGATTTGCAATGGGACTCAAATGAAATGGAGAAGTGCTTCTAGTCTTTGAGGGGCTCGAATAGAGAGTATACTTGGTGAAAAATGAGATAGGAACCTAGGTGTGAATGGGAGTTATGTAGGAATGAAATATGCATGTATATGTGTCGAAATATAATGTATAATAAGCACCCAAGTTGCTCAATCAGAATTTGGCAGGGAATTTGGTGAAATTTAGGAGATTTGCACTTGAGTTCTAGGACTTTTAGAAGGGCTTGTGTGTAGGAATGGTTGTATGTGTCGAGTGGTATATATTTGTGAGTGTGTCGACATGTTCAAGTGTCCAAAACTAAAAGTAACGTGTGATATTGCTGGAAAAGGTGAGAAAAAATGTTAGGAAGTAATATTTGACTGGAAATAAATAAGAGAGCTGGGAAAAAATTAGTTTGGATCGATTTGAATTAATATGGTGTGAGTTGTGTGAATTTGTACCAGTCTCGAAGGTGATAAGCTTTGGGTCTCGTTTTGTGTTCAAACATTCGAATGAGGGAGTGAGATTTCGACATCTTGATTCATGGGTGTTTGAGGATTCAAAATGTGTAAAAAATTGCATAACTTGCGTGTCGAAATCAAAAGAAAATGAGGCCAAGTGTGGTGAGTTTAGTCGAGTGATAATAAAGAAATAAATAAAACTTAAAAATTGGGTTGGGCTTGTGAATAGTAACAGGCCAGGAATTTTGGGCCGAGAATTGGTATAAGGATCCGTTTATTTAAAATGAGTGTGTTTATTTTGTTGTGGTCCGCGTGTGAGCTCGTTTCAATGTTTGGTGAATCACGTATCAACGTGTTTAAGTTATTATAATGTAATAAACAAAAGTTCAAAATTTTCCCATAAAAATGGTTAAGTAAACAGTAATGGTGATTAATACTTGATTAATGTTTACAAATTACTGGGGAATTTTACAAATTGCTACAAAAGGAATTTTGAAAAACAACGTATACGTCATGAAAATTGATAAAACTTCTAGAGATAAACTTTGCTTAACTTCGTTAGATGATTCCTCAAATCTTTGGCATAGACGCTTAGGCCACGCCAATATGAGACTCATTCAATCTCTATCCTCAAAAGACCTCGTTAGGAACTTACCCAAGTTGAAATAAGACCAACACTTTTGTGATGCTTGCAAAATTGGAAAACAAGTTCATAGTATCCATAAGGCTAAAAATATGGTGTCTACATCTAAGTGTCTAAAACTTTTGCATATGGATTTATTTGGTCCATCCGCTATACAAAGTTATAGAGGCAACTTCTACACTTTAGTCATAGTAGATGATTATTCAAGATACACTTGGACAAAGTTTTTGAAAAGTAAAAACGAAGCTTTTGATCAATTTGAAATTCTTAGTAAGAAAATTTAAAACAAACTAGATAGCCGTATTGTGTCAATAAGAACAGATCATGGTCGTGAATTTGATAATGAAACACAATTTGGAAACTTTTGTGATCCCAATGGCATAACACATAATTTTTCGGCTCCTCATACTCCTCATTCAAATGGTGTTGTAGAACATAAAAACCAGACTCTTCAAGAGATGAGTTGAACAATGATTAATGAACAAAATATACCACAAAAGTTTTGGTGTAACGCCGTTGACACTTCAACCTACATTTTAAATAGAGTATTAATTCGACCATTTTTAAACAAAACACCATACGAAATATATAAAGGTAAAAAGCCTACGCTAGGATACTTTAAAGTGTTTGGAAGTAAATGTTTTATTTTAAACACTAAGGATTATCTCACCAAATTTGACCCAAAGTCTTATGAAGGAGTATTCCTTGGATATTCTCAAAATAGCAAAGCCTATATTGTTTTAAACAAAGAAACCTTAAGAGTCGAGGAATCGTTAAACGTAACATTTGACGAAAGTCCACCGCCCTCTAAGACATCACCTTTAGTAGATGATGACATAGTTGAAAGTCAACTTGTCGAAAACGAAGATGAACTATTAAACAATGAAATTGTCAATATCAAAGTACCTAAAGGTCATCCATTAGATAGTGTTATAGGAAAAATAAATGAAAAAACCTTAAGATCACAAGTCCAAAATCAAAGCAACTTCTTTTGTTTTGTGTCAACCATTGAACCCAAAAATATAAATGAAGCTATAAAAGATGAATCTTGGGTTATCTCTATGCAAGAAGAGTTAAATCAATTTGTTAGAAATGATGTTTGGACATTAGTTCCTTAATCAAAAAGTCAAACAATAATTGGAAAAAAATGGGTCTTTCGAAATAAAATAGATGAACATGGTGTAGTGTCTAGAAACAAAGCTAGGCTAGTAGCACAAGGTTATAATCAACAAGAAGGCATTGACTACGATGAAACTTTTTCTCCGGTTGCTAGGCTCGAGTCTATTAGAATTTTACTTGCATATGCATGTGCACATGGTTTCCAACTTTTTCAAATGGATGTCAAAAGTGCATTTTTAAATGGCTTTATAAATGAAGAAGTGTATGTCACTCAACCTCCGGGCTTCACCAATTTTGAAAAACCAAATCATGTTTTCAAACTTAGAAGGGCTTTATACGGACTTAAGCAAGCACCAAAAACATGGTATGATCGACTTAAAACATTCTTAGTTGACCATAAGTACACCATGGGTTTAGTAGATAACACTCACTTCACCAAGAAAAAGGATTCACATATTATCATTGTCCAAATATATGTGGATGACATCATATTCGGATCAACTTATCAAGAGTTAGGTGACGATTTCTCAAAAATCATGCATGACGAGTTTGAGATAAGTATGATGGGAGAACTAAACTTTTTCTGAGGTCTTCAAATAAAACAATTAGGATATGGGATATTCTTTAACCAATCTAAATACATAAAAGACATGCTTAATAAATTTGGTCTTGAAGACTCTAAACCTATTAAAACGCCTATGTCCTCGGAAACCAAACTCACCAAGGATAAAGAAGGTGAATCCGTAGATAACACTAAATATAGAGGAATGATTGGTAGTCCACTCTATCTCACGGCTAGAAGACCCGACATTATGTTTAGTGTTTGTCTATGTGCTCGCTTTCAAGAAGATCCAAAAACATCACATATTGAAGCAGTAAAACAGATTTTTAGATATATAAAAGGTAGTACACATCTAGGATTAAGGTATCCCAAAGGAATAAGAGTAGAAACCATAGTGTATGCCAACTCGGACCATGCCAGTGACTATGTTGATAGAAAAAGCACAAGTGGTATTTGTACTTTTGTTGGACATTATCTTACCTCATGGTTCTCTAAGAAACAAACGGCTCTTGCTATTTCAACAACCGAAGCTGAATATGTATCAGCCAAAAAAGCATGTCAACAAGCTCTTTGGATGAAGCAAGCTCTTGTCAACTGCGGAATTCAAATTAACAACATCTCTATTCTTTGCGACAACAAAGGAGCTATCGATCTCAGTAAAAATCCAGTAAAACATGCTAGAACTAAACACATCGAAATCCGTCATCATTTCCTTCGCGACAATGTTCAAAAAGGAAATATTTCTATCGAGAAAGTATCCTCAGAAGATATCATTGCCGATATTCTAACTAAACCTCTTAAACGTGAGCCATTCAATCTTCTTAAACTTGGACTAGGACTAATGGAACCTAATTTGTAGTTTTTAACATTAGCTTAAACCTCCATTTCCTCAAAATGAAAAAATTGACTAAAACATGTTCTGTCCCCACGGAACCAAACGACATAAGGGACGGAACCCTGGATTTGTGTAAAACCCTAAAATCTAAAATGTGTAAAAAGACCAAAATGCCCCTACAACTTTAAAAATTAAATAAAGGCTTATATCACTTATAAATTAATTCCAAAAATTATGAAATGTACTAAAGTATGACATGAAATAATTTGAGAGTATCAATAAATATTTGTGCAAGCTATAAAAATTATTATTGCACATAAACAAGTTCAAAAATAATTAAGTATACATTTATTTAATTTTAAAAGTTATTTAAGTATATTTAAATTACAAATAAATGGGAATTAATGCCAAATAAATGGTGATTGATCTATGCATTGATTAGGCCACTCCTTTTGATCCCCCCTCCTCCTAATATTCGGCCTTATCACTATCTAAATGACCAAATCATTTTCCTTTACAAAAACAAAAACGAAACTCCATAAACCCTAGAAATAATCACCAATAATTCGTGCGACTTCCTGGAGGTGTGAGATTATTTTTCATGTGTTCTTGAGCATCAATTGAAGCCTAGAAAAATCCTACTTCTAATTGTGGTGGCCGGATTCAAGGGCTTTCGAAAATTCTTGTTTAATTCAAACCGAAAGGTAAAAATTCCACTTTGATTCATTCGATCTTGGATAAATTCGTTTCTTATTTTTATTGTGTTCCTCACATCATATGTGACACGTGAAAATTGGTTTCAAGATTTTTAGATCATTTTTGAAGCCGTGGTGATTTTTTGGGCGTTTTGGCTATACGCGTACAAGATAAATCCTCCAACCCATTCTACACGTTCGAATCTCTTTGTGGTATTTTTATCAGATCCTATATGTATTTAGAACATCAAATAAAATGATTATAACATACCATGCATGATCTACATATTATTTGCGAATTAAACATGGAAAACGGGTATAAATCCAAAATAATTGTATACGAATTTTTGGGGCTTTTTATTTATTTTATTTGGACTTTACATGATCATAATAATCTGTGAAAAATGCTACTTCGAATTATTGGGGCCTAATCGAATTATTTTTGGATTTATGTAATTACCGGATTTAAGAAAAAGAAAAGAAAGAAAAGAAATAAAATGTGGATCGATTTAGGGTTTATGTTTTAGGGCTGTTTTTGATTAATTAAATGATGTTTAAGGATGGTCTAATGATTGGTGAATGATTGTTATTTTTAGGGCTAGTATTTTGATCATAAAATGTTATACGATTTAGTATTTAAAATGTTAAGGGGTGTTTTGTAACTTTTAAAACTCAAGAGTTATGTTTAGAACTTTATTTGGGCTGTGTACTATTCGAATAAAATATAAGTTGGGGGTGTCATGTGTAATTTTTATAATTAAAAGGATTAAAATGTTTATTTTGATAAAGTATGATTCGATTTTAAAAATAATTAAATAGAGGGACCATATATGTAATTTCTGGAAACTTAGGGTTGATTTGAGTAATAAATTATATTCAGGGGGTTATGTGTCATTTTGGTAATTTAATGGCTTAATATGTAATTATTAATAAGTAAAGGTTGAAAATGTAAATTAAGGGTTAAATATGTAAATTAATTAAATTGAGGGACCTATTGTGTAAATTATGAATACTTAAGGGTAGATTCGTATAATATGATAAAATAAGTGATCATTGTGTAATTTTGATAAACTAAGGGTCTAATGTGTAATTATGAATATTATAAGGTTTAAAATGTAAATTATATAACTTAAGGGTGTAAAGTGTAAAATTGGGAAACTTGAGGGGCTGAATTTGTTAACTTGATAATTATGGATTCAAAACAGGTTACTTGAGATATTTTCATGTTTGTACTTTAACTTTGATATAATTACACTTAAAACCCTAATTTATGTAAAGTCGTCATAATTAACCCTAAACTTTCGTGACTTGTTAAAATACACCCTGAAGCCATAATATGTTGTGATAACGACTTAACCTAATTGAGAATATTGAAATCTTACTAATTATGGGAACTTTCTAATTATGGAAACCTGCTAAAAATGGAAAGTTACTCAAAATGGAAAGGTTGTAATTATGTTCTACCCCTCTAGGTGTGAAGAAGGAGAGGACCTGATCTTTTCATCTTATTCATTTCGGGTTGTGTTTGCGTTTGGAATAAGGTACAGATATTCTGCTTCTTGAATGAGGAGCCTTCGCTCTCACTTTATTTTCGTATTAGGGTTTTCCATGCCATTGCTATGATTCCCTACTTTGACTTTGAACCTTTGATATATGAACCTTTTGGCAATTGGGACCCTTAGCATTGGAACTTTGATGTGTGAACCTTTTGATATGAACCCTTTGATTTGGACTTTGACATGTGACCCCAGTTTGATACCCGAGCCAAGTTCGTTTCCTAGCCATGAAGGTAACATGGCCGTGTCTGTGATGCACCACTGGCATGACTAGCGTGTAGCCCTAGTGATTTGGTTACACCGTCCCCATTTTGATTATGATATGCATGCACACTATATGATTTATTATGGCCGATATGATTGTTCGGGGGGCGAATGGATGCATCCTAGGTTCGTGTCCGTGTTCGTGGACAGTTCGTTTTGATATGATATGGTGACTGGGGATGGGTGCAATCCACTCCTTTCACAAAGTTCGGGAGCTGATCACTCCAACTGGTACATGAGGACACCCCTCATATTATCGGCTTATTTGAGAGGCATCCCCTCTATATGATTATGATATGATTATGATATGATATGTGATATGTTTGGGCTCGTGGTGGATGACTGTCCTAACCTTTACTCTTGTACCTTATTTATATCTCTTTCATTATGGTTCGTTTGTTCGTTTCCGTTTATTATATATATCTGTTCACTGGGCTTTTTAAGCTCATCCGCACGTTTTCTTTTCGTGTGCGGCAGGTATCTAAGCTAGGAGCTTTTGGATTATGCTTTGGATGGGATGAGAGATAGATGAAGCTTTGACCTTAGATGACCACCTTTATCTTATGATTTTGTTTTGATCATGGATTTCTTTTGTAACCGTATCTTTGGATTATTTTCCTTTCCTTGAACTTATGTATTATTCAAGTCGTGTTGACTTGACTTTCTCTTATGAATTTGTTTAAGACTTCCGCTGTGTTATTATGTATGCTTTGATTTGTCACCATAATTTGATACTTCTACCCTTGTCGGGTTGGGGTGTTACAATTATGGTATCAGAGCCAGGTTGCGACCTGTAGTACATAAGTCATGGCCTGTGAGTCTTATGGACCCTAGGATTTGACCCTTAAGGCTTAAGTTTTGACTGGTGAGGTTTTGGGTAGTCTTAGGTTCTGTTTCGTCTTCCATTTCGTGCTTATTCTCTTATATTGTTGCTAATCGTTTTCGAAATCCTTCAGATGGTGAATACTCGACATCAGGAATATAATGGAGGGACCCCTGATTTTAAGTCCATGATAGCAGAAGCTTTGGCCAACGCTCTTCCTAACTTGGTGATTCAAGTCACCAACAATATTCAGAATGGGGCAGGTTCTTCCGGAGGTGGTGGTGCAGGTCCAAGTGGTGGTAGAGGTGCTCCACCAGTTGGTATCCATGTTTGGATGGAGAGGTTTAACAAGCTCAAACCCCTCTCTTTCCGGTCAGCTGCCGTCCCCACTGAGGCAGAAGACTGGATTATCCACATGGAAAAGATATTTAAGGTTTTGGGTTGTCCAGATGAGTTTAAGACTAGATTGGCTGCATTTAAGTTTGAAGGCGATGCACAGAGCTGGTGGACAGCTTATGTCCAGGCTCAGGAGCAGGGTTTTGAGGAGACTTGTACTTGGGAGGATTTTATGGGTATCTTTTATAAGCAGTACATTCCAGTGGCGGAACAACAGCGATATGAGCGGGAGTATGGTAACATCCGTCAGGGGGACCGGGAGACGACTGGGGAATTTATGCAGCGATTTATGAGGCTGGCCAGTTTCGTTGGGCCAGAGATTACGGGAGATGCTTACCGTCAGGCTAAGACATTTAAGTGGGCGTTAAAGAAATGGATATTGGACCGTATCGTGAATACGCCTTATGATGATGTGGCGGCGGTTGCGAACGACGCTCGCAACATTGAGATGTTGCATAGTGATAGTAGTGGTTTTAATAAGCGTGATAGGGATGGTAACCGGGTGTATTTTAGAGGGCAGAATCAGCAGGGACAGGGTCAGGATTTCAGAGGTCGGCAGGACCAGGCATCCGAGCAGAGAGGTCGACAGGACCATAGGTATGATCAGCGCGGTCGCCAGGACCGGGACTACAGTCAGAGGCGACAGGATTCTCGGGGTTATGATCGGCAGGTTTCTGGGAGGAGTGGGTACAACAACAACAATAACAACCCACGTCAGTATCGTGATCAGACTACTCGGGGTGCTCAGTCGGGTCATCAGGCAGGTTCTTCTGGACAGAGGAGGACTAGTGAGGCGTTACCCCCTCCACCGGTTTGTGTCACTTGCGGAAAATCCCATCCGGGAGTTTGCCATAGGATTACTGGGGGATGCTTTACTTGTGGGTCTACCGAGCACAGAGTGAAGGACTGTCCGCATGAGAAGCGGGCTGCAACAGCAAACTCAGGTAGGCCGGCTCCTACCTCGGGTCGGGTTTATTCTCTCACACGTGATCAGGCGACAGGCACGTCAGGTACCATTACCGGTTATCTTTATGTTGGAGATCATATTGTTTTTGTTTTATTTGACACCGGTGCTACACACTCTATAATATCTAATACGCTTGCCAAGAAAATTAAAGTAACCCCAACACCATTGAATAATCCTATATCTATCTCTACTCCTATGAAAACCCAAGTCATCATCGATTGTGAATATGTAAATTGTCCGCTAAGATTTGATGATTGTGTTCGTCCGGCTAATCTGCTTCCCCTCGATATGATTGATTTTGATATAATTTTGGGTATGGACTGGTTGTCTTCTCATAAGGCCTCCATCGACTGTCATGCCAGAAGTGTAAGATTTGGTGATATCCATCATCCGGATTTTGTTTATCACGGTTCTCAACCTTTGAAATCTGTTAAACTTATTTCTGCTATGAAAGCGCGGACTCTAATCTCTCATGGTTGCCAAGGGTTTTTGGCCTCTGTTAAAGATACGTCTTCTCAGGGACCTGATGTTAGTAGTGTTCCCATTGTTCGGGAGTTCGCTGATGTCTTTCCCGAAGAGCTTCCTGGTATTCCTCCCACCAGAGAAGTTGAATTCAGTATTGATCTAGTTCCCGGTGCTGAGCCTATCTCTAAGGCTCCGTACCGAATGGCTCCTGTTGAACTCAAAGAATTGAAAGTACAGTTAGAGGAGTTATTGGAGAACGGTTTTATTCGTCCGAGCGTTTCTCCCTGGGGTGCTCCTGTGCTATTTGTGAAAAAGAAGGATGGTAGTATGCGCCTTTGTATTGATTACCGGGAGCTCAACCGCATTACTATCCGTAACCGCTATCCCCTTCCGCGCATCGACGATTTGTTTGACCAATTGCAAGGGGCAAAGCACTTCTCTAAGATTGATTTGAGATCGGGATACCATCAGCTTCGTGTGAGGGAACAAGATGTTCCCAAGACTGCCTTTCGCACCCGCTATGGTCATTACGAATTCCTGGTTATGCCTTTCGGCTTGACCAATGCTCCGGCCGTTTTTATGGACCTTATGAACCGGGTTTTTCATGAGTTCCTCGATAAATTTGTCATTGTCTTCATCGATGATATTCTTGTCTATTCGAAATCTAAGGAGGAGCACGAACAGCATCTTCGGACTGTGTTGGAGATTCTTAGACAGAAGAAGTTGTACGCGAAGTTTTCTAAGTGTGAATTCTGGTTGAGTCAGGTCGCTTTTCTAGGTCACGTTGTTTCTGCGGAGGGTATCACTATGGACCCAGCGAAGGTCGAGGCTATCACTAAATGGCCTAGACCTACAAATGTGACTGAGGTGAGAAGTTTTCTGGGACTCGCTGGTTATTATCGTCGTTTCGTTGAGGGTTTCTCGCGGCTGGCCTTGCCGTTGACACAGTTGATGAGAAAAGGGGAGAAATTTGTATGGACTGAGGAGAGGGAGAACAGTTTTGAGGAGCTTAAGCAGAGATTAGTGTCGGCACCTATTCTGACTCTTCCGTCTGGTTCGGGTGGTTTCCAGATCTATAGTGATGCATCTAAAAAGGGTTTGGGTTGCGTTTTAATGCAGCACGGGAAAGTCATCGCCTATGCTTCGAGACAACTGAAGCCGTATGAAGAAAATTACCCGACACACGATTTGGAATTGGCTGCAGTGGTTTTCGCTCTTAAGATATGGCGGCATTATCTATACGGCGAGTCATGTGACATTTTCACCGACCACAAAAGCCTTAAATATATTTTCACGCAGAAGGAGCTCAATATGAGACAGAGGCGATGGTTGGAGCTCCTGAAAGATTATGACACCAACATCCAGTATCACCCCGGCAAGGCAAATGTTGTTGCCGACGCTCTGAGCCGGAAGTCGGGTATGGTTGCTAGTCTGAATTTTGAGCCTCGGATTCTAAATGATTTAGAGATTCTTGATGTTGAATTTTGTGTTCGGGGTTGTGACGGTTATTGGGCGAGTCTCAAGGTTGAGTCTAATCTCATCCTGCGGATTAAAGAAGCCCAGAAAGATGACGGTGAACTCTGGGCAATTGTGCAAAATGTGGAAGATGGAAAGCAATCTGAGTTTCGGGTTGATGAGTTTGGTGTGGTATGGTTCGAGGATCGGCTTTGTGTTCCTAACGATCCTGATTTGCGAGAGGCTGTTTTGTCAGAGGCGCATAGTTCTCCTTTTACTATACATCCGGGTTCCACCAAAATGTACCGAGATCTGAAGCAGCACTTTTGGTGGAGCGGCATGAAACATGATGTGGCGTCTTATGTAGCTAGGTGTTTGACTTGTCAGCAGGTCAAGATCGAGCACCAGAGAGCCAGTGGATTACTACAGCCGTTAGATATTCCGACTTGGAAGTGGGAGGAAATTTCTATGGATTTCGTATCGGGTTTGCCACTTACCAGAAAGAAACATGATGCGATTTGGGTGGTCGTCGATCGACTAACCAAGTCGGCTCATTTTCTACCGATTCGTATGGATTACAGTGTTAGCAGATTGGCAGAGATTTTCGAGCAGGAGATAGTTAGACTACACGGTATGCCTACCGCTATTATTTCAGATAGGGATCCACGTTTTACTTCTCGGTTTTGGAAAGGACTGCATAGAGCTTGGGGTACACAGCTTAAGTTCAGTACGGCTTTTCACCCTCAGACAGATGGTCAGTCAGAGAGGACCATTCAGACATTGGAGGATATGCTGAGGGCGTGTGCACTAGAATGGACGGGTAGTTGGGACGAGTACCTTTGTTTGGTAGAGTTCGCTTATAACAACAGCTGGCATGCTAGTATTCGGATGGCTCCTTTCGAGATGTTGTATGGGCGGAAATGTAGGGCACCCATTTGTTGGAACGAAGTGGGAGAGCGTGCTATTGAGGGTCCGGAGTTGGTTCAGATCACGAATGAGAAGGTAGATGTTGCTAGGGAGAAGTTGAAAGAAGCTCGGGCTCGTCAGAAAAGTTATGCGGATAAGCACCGTCGTGATTTGGAGTTTCAGGTTGGCGATCGGGTTTTCCTTAAGGTTTCACCGTTTCGAGGAGTTAAACGCTTTGGAATCAAGGGCAAGCTGAGTCCTCGATTCATCGGACCATTCGAGATCCTGGAACGTATTGGAGAGGTTTCCTACCGATTAGCTCTACCTCCCCAACTTTCGCATGTGCATGATGTATTCCATGTATCTCTTCTACGGGGATACAACTATCATCCTCTTCATGTGGTATCTTATCCTTTCGATCAGATTCAACCGGATATGTCTCTTCCGGAGGAGCCGGAAGCGGTTCTGGATCGCCAAGAGCGAGTTATGAGACGTAAAGTCATTCCATTCGTTAAGATTCTTTGGCGGAACCACCCAGAGCGGGAAGCTACCTGGGAGACCGAGGAGTCTATTCGAGAAAGTTATCCTCATTTTGTATTCTGATCTGGTATGTCACTATTTTGTTTCCGTTCCATTTCAGTTCTACTTCTTTGCAAATTTCGAGGACGAAATTTTTCGTTTAGAGGGGAAGAGTTGTAAAACCCTAAAATCTAAAATGTGTAAAAAGACCAAAATGCCCCTACAACTTTAAAAATTAAATAAAGGCTTATATCACTTATAAATTAATTCCAAAAATTATGAAATGTACCAAAGTATGACATGAAATAATTTGAGAGTATCAATAAATATTTGTGCAAGCTATAAAAATTATTATTGCACATAAACAAGTTCAAAAATAATTAAGTATACATTTATTTAATTTTAAAAGTTATTTAAGTATATTTAAATTACAAATAAATGGGAATTAATGCCAAATAAATGGTGATTGACCTATGCATTGATTAGGCCACTCCTCTTGATCCCCCCTCCTCCTAATATTCGGCCTTATCACTATCTAAATGACCAAATCATTTTCCTTTACAAAAACAAAAACCGAAACTCCATAAACCCTAGAAATAATCACCAATAATTCGTGCGACTTCCTGGAGGTGTGAGATTATTTTTTGTGTGTTCTTGAGCATCAATTGAAGCCTAGAAAAATCCTACTTCGAATTGTGGTGGCCGGATTCAATGGCTTTCGAAAATTCTTGTTTAATTCAAACCGAAAGGTAAAAATTCCACTTTGATTCATTCGATCTTGGATAAATTCGTTTCTTATTTTTATTGTGTTTCTCACGTCATATGTGACACGTGAAAATTGGTTTCAAGATTTTTAGATCATTTTTGAAGTCGTGGTGATTTTTTGGGCGTTTTGGCTATACGCGTACAAGATAAATTCTCCAACCCATTCTACACGTTCGAATCTCTTTGTGGTATTTTTCTCAGATCCTATATGTATTTAGAACATCAAATAAAATGATTATAACATACCATGCATGATCTACATATTATTTGCGAATTAAACATGGAAAACGGGTATAAATCCAAAATAATTGTATACGAATTTTTGGGGCTTTTTATTTATTTTATTTGGACTTTACATGATCATAATAATCTTTGAAAAATTCTACTTCGAATTATTGGGGCCTAATCGAATTATTTTTGGATTTATGTAATTACAGGATTTAAGAAAAAAAAAAGAAAGAAAAGAAATAAAATGTGGATCGATTTAGGGTTTATGTTTTAGGGCTGTTTTTTGATTAATTAAATGATGTTTAAGGATGGTCTAATGATTGGTGAATGATTGTTATTTTTAGGGCTAGTATTTTGATCATAAAATGTTATACGATTTAGTATTTAAAATGTTAAGGGGTGTTTTGTAACTTTTAAAACTCAAGGGTTATGTTTAGAACTTTATTTGGGCTGTGTACTATTCGAATAAAATATAAGTTGGGGGTGTCATGTGTAATTTTTATAATTAAAAGGATTAAAATGTTTATTTTGATAAAGTATGATTCGATTTTAAAAATAATTAAATAGAGGGACCATATATGTAATTTCTGGAAACTTAGGGTTGATTTGAGTAATAAATTATATTCAGGGGTTATGTGTCATTTTGGTAATTTAATGGCTTAATATGTAATTATTAATAAGTAAAGGTTGAAAATGTAAATTAAGGGTTAAATATGTAAATTAATTAAATTGAGGGACCTATTGTGTAAATTATGAATACTTAAGGGTAGATTCGTATAATATGATAAAATAAGTGATCATTGTGTAATTTTGATAAACTAAGGGTCTAATGTGTAATTATGAATATTATAAGGTTTAAAATGTAAATTATATAACTTAAGGGTGTAAAGTGTAAAATTGGGAAACTTGAGGGGCTGAATTTGTTAACTTGATAATTATGGATTCAAAACAGGTTACTTGAGATATTTTCATGTTTGTACTTTAACTTTGATATAATTACACTTAAAACCCTAATTTATGTAAAGTCGTCATAATTAACCCTAAACTTTCGTGACTTGTTAAAATACACCCTGAAGCCATAATATGTTGTGATAACGACTTAACCTAATTGAGAATATTGAAATCTTACTAATTATGGGAACTTTCTAATTATGGAAACCTGCTAAAAATGGAAAGTTACTCAAAATGGAAAGGTTGTAATTATGTTCTACCCCTCTAGGTGTGAAGAAGGAGAGGACCTGATCTTTTCATCTTATTCATTTCGGGTTGTGTTTGCGTTTGGAATAAGGTACAGATATTCTGCTTCTTGAATGAGGAGCCTTCGCTCTCACTTTATTTTCGTATTAGGGTTTTCCATGCCATTGCTATGATTCCCTACTTTGACTTTGAACCTTTGATATATGAACCTTTTGGCAATTGGGACCCTTAGCATTGGAACTTTGATGTGTGAACCTTTTTATATGAACCCTTTGATTTGGACTTTGACATGTGACCCCAGTTTGATACCCGAGCCAAGTTCGTTTCCTAGCCATGAAGGTAACATGGCCGTGTCTGTGATGCACCACTGGCATGACTAGCGTGTAGCCCTAGTGATTTGGTTACACCGTCCCCATTTTGATTATTATATGCATGCACACTATATGATTTATTATGGCCGATATGATTGTTCGGGGGGCGAATGGATGCATCCTAGGTTCGTGTCCGTGTTCGTGGATAGTTCGTTTTGATATGATATGGTGACTGGGGATGGGTGCAATCCACTCCTTTCACAAAGTTCGGGAGCTGATCACTCCAACTGGTACATGAGGACACCCCTCATATTATCGGCTTATTTGAGAGGCATCCCCTCTATATGATTATGATATGATTATGATATGATATGTGATATGTTTGGGCTCGTGGTGGATGACTGTCCTAACCTTTACTCTTGTACCTTATTTATATCTCTTTCATTATGGTTCGTTTGTTCGTTTCCGTTTATTATATATATCTGTTCACTGGGCTTTTTAAGCTCAGCCGCACGTTTTCTTTTCGTGTGCGGCAGGTATCTAAGCTAGGAGCTTTTGGATTATGCTTTGGATGGGATGAGAGATAGATGAAGCTTTGACCTTAGATGACCACCTTTATCTTATGATTTTGTTTTGATCATGGATTTCTTTTGTAACTGTATCTTTGGATTATTTTCCTTTCCTTGAACTTATGTATTATTCAAGTCGTGTTGACTTGACTTTCTCTTATGAATTTGTTTAAGACTTCCGCTGTGTTATTATGTATGCTTTGATTTGTCACCATAATTTGATACTTCTACCCTTGTCGGGTTGGGGTGTTACAATTTGGTTCCGTCCCATCCGTGGTTCCCTGGGTCAGAATAATTTAAATGTTGAACAAACACCCCTCCTTCACATAACCATAACACACAAATGACTCAAACTCATCTCATAGCATACCACACTCAAAATTAAAGCCTTTCCTTCAACTAATCTGAGCCATAATCAACATTGTAAGTTTCCTTACCACTTTTCTTCTCTCAATTCTGAGTCTAGGACTTCAAATTTATGCACAAAACCAAAACTTGGGGATTTTGCATTTTCGTATGTAGATCATGAAGTACATTTGTAAATTACATAACTAATCATGTTTCCCTTAGTTAGGAATTGCATCTTGTAAAGACATTATCACAATTTGCTAAAAACCCCATGTCAAATTTTTGTAAAAATCTTCTCACAATTAGGACAAATAATTTTTCACATTGTTCATGCAAATAAAAATGTTATGTTTAAAACATCATTTGCATAATGTCTCTTGAATTCCAAAGGAAGTAAATAACTAATATGTATTTTCGGGTACATTCAATTGAAGCTACATTGAATTAGGAGCGCTTAGGTTATCTCTCGTTTTGTTACAAAATTTGCTAAAAGAAATTCTTTGTATGCATTAAAAAGAGTCAAGATAACCGCACCTGCACATTGTCCTCATATAGGCACACACTAGAACATTATATCAAAATCCTCATTAGTTTCAACTAAAGTTTGAAATTTTGTGTATCTAGGATCAAACATGCCTCCCGCAACTTTCTATGATCACAAAGACACTCTTAACTACATTCCTAAACACCATAAGACTAAGGACCTTACTCCCGCACAAGTCAAAATCTTCAAAGCCTTAGAAAAATGTTACGTTCATGAGGGTAGAACCATTGACCCATCCTTTCTAGAAAACACAAACATTCGCCAAGAATTTGCCGCCATCGACCTTGATTATCTCCTAAACATCAATGAACCAATTCGTCCTGGATTTGTCCTATAATTCTATGGTAGTGTAGTTCTTGCCACTGAAAATGATGGTCTAATAATCGTCAACTTTAAGGTCAACCAACATGAGTATCACCTTCCACTTGATCGATTTTCTCGAATCCTTTGACTTCCTTATCGAGGCACATGCCTTTACTCGGACAAATGGTCCCTTTCAATCCTTGACTCAATCGTTGATCGCATGCCTCCATACGACACTCCTTTAGTAGCCAAGGAAATTATTTAAGAACATCTCTTCCTTCTAAGAACCTCAACCACTAAAAGAACCCGTTCGGGTAATGAAGTCAATCGAGATCCATTTAGTATGGAACTCAACGAACTCAAACCCCAATTCAAGAAATGGGAAGAAGTCCTTACGGCAAATGTTTTGTGCACCATAGGTAACCGAGACCACATCAATGCTTGTCTTAGTTACATGCTCTATAGTGTGTCCACTCCCCAACCATTCAATTTAGCTTACTATGTGGCCAAAAGGATGGCTGACATACCCATGCTAGGAACCAACGCTCTTCCCTACGGGATGCTTCTCACCCGTCTCTTTAGAGCCTTTGCACCCATTCCACCCAATGCCAAAGGGTTTTGTCCGGACTACTCTCTTATTGATCACATCTTTGTTCCATTAAGTGATAAGAGAGTAGCTAAGACTCAAGGGAAACGTCCTCATCCTCCAAGCTCCTCATCATCTTCATCATCAATGAGCGAGGATGATGGACTCCCTAACTCTAGGCTTCTTCCTCGAGACTACTTCCAACAACTTCCAGTTGTTGAAAACCCATCAGAAGAGTTCAAGCAGACAAGAGGAATGTTCAATTGCATCGGAAGGTTCCTAACCAAGATCAACAAGAAGCTAGATAGGCAATGAGCGGGTTTATGAGTGTTTGGTACATTTGCTTTAAAACAATGATGTATTGTGTATTTGTATTTTCTTAGGATGATAACTTAACTTTGAATGATTAATTTGAACTAACCTTGTCTTGCAGGTAAATAACATCTTGATGTATTGTGTATTTTCTTAGGATGATAACTTAACTTTGAACGATTAATGTGAACTAACCTTGTCTTGTAGGTAGATAACATCTTGATGTTATCATTTTTCCTTTTTCACTCTATAAGTGAAATTATTAGCCCCTGCTTGATCTTTGCCTATACGTGTGTTAATACCTGTGTTATTGTTATTTTCTTATCACATCTAATTAATTACATATGTTTTAGGAAAATTTACGGGATTTGACCGGGGTTCGGGGACTTATTTTTGCCCTCTGTAAAGGATTTGAGCATGGCGGATCAGACAGAACCAAAAATAGGGTTCCGTCTGACCAAAATTTTGGCTACGCCAAATTAGACTGACGGATCAGACGGAACCAAATTCATGGTTCCGCCTGTCAACAGCTAATATTTTTTTATTTTTAAAATTTTTCGTTTAATCCCGCACTCTAGATCACTCATTCTTGTTACTAGGATACTTTTTACTGCTATTCCCTCATATTAAGATCATCTTAGCTCACTTAGACCAATAGAAAAACCATTTCCCACCAAAATTTGAAATTTCTCGAATATAAATCAAGGAACCTTTCTCTGTAAACGAAGGATCCCTATATTTGGTTCCTTGCTATCCGTAGGTGTCTGCCATGAAAGATTTAGTGATGATTGTAACTCATTTACTACATATCTCACTTATATCACTCAACACCTTTCTATTGGATTGACTTTGATGATTAGACAACCTTCTCTACCACTTCCAAATCATTAAAAACCTCCATTTTTGTATGGTTTAACATCAAATCCAAACACACTCTTCCATGAATCTTCAACTCTATAAATTAGTACCTCCATGATACACATTCTTCATACCTTTACCACTACTTCCTTTGATCTTTTGCATCTCATAAGCATTCTCACAATGACAAAATCATCCAACTCATCACCCGCTAGGCCACCTAGAAGAACCGCAACGATAAGTGTCAAGCCTTGTTGCTTTGTCAACTTGAATTCCTCATCATGAGACTCTTCACCCTTAACCATCTCATCTCCCATCCGAGATAGAAATTTCTTAAATCTTAGTACTCCTACACCAACACCAAGATCACAAATCATTGTGACTACTCCACCACCAACAAAAACTCCCGTAGCCACCACACCACCTCCTGCTCCATCTCAACCACCAAAATCACCATCACCACCAAAATCACCAAAACTAAAACCAATAGAACTCTTTGCAACTCCACCAACTTCTCCACACCCGTTTTTGGAAACTTTAGAAGACCTTCCTCCAAGATCAACAAATCCACCACCATTACAATCATTTTCTTCTGTTGAAAGAATAACTGACCAACCACCTTGGGCATCATTTATACCCGATGAACCATCTCAACCACAACCCTTAGTCTTTCATCCTATTTATAAGGATATCCATGGGCCAGTCTATGGAAACCATCAACATCATGATCAACCTCCACCAAAAGCTTAAACACATCAATCTCACTCCTATTTCCCTACCTTTGAGGAAATAGATGAATCCATGTGGATTGACCCTCTAAGCTCACAAGAAATCCGCAACATCCATAATGAAATGAATGGTCTTCTCACCTTCAAAAACATAATAGGCTCTCACATTCAAGAAGCCATACATTTGCAAGAAGTCTTGTTCTCCAATGCCAACAACATACCACCAAATCCCAGCCACCACTCAACAAATGTTCCACCACCACCACCACCAACAAATGAACCTAGTCTACCAACAAACTTCCCTCGCCATGGTTGCTCCATGTGTGAAAGAACCGCTCATCTTAGTGAAAGAACCAAAATAATGGTTCATGAACTCCAAGACGAGATGAGGTTCATCCTAAATCACATCCTCGAGTGTCTTAACGCTCTTTCCCATCCTCCACAACAATAGACGATATTAGGATGGACTCTTTATAGCTTTAGGACTTTATTTTTTAGGATTTTTATTTCCATGTTACTTTTATTTTTTCATTTTCCTTTTCTAGATATAGGACTTTTATTCATTTTTGTCCCATCATTTTGACTTTTGTCAAAATGAATTTTACTTAAATGAATGTTGTTCGATTATTTGTGTGTTGGTTGTGATATTTATTATGTGTTGATTGTGTTGCACATTATATATGGTTGGTTTGGTTTATTTATCACTAACCATTGTTTTGTAGCACTCAAAATCCATGCAGCTTATACTTGGCACCCTAACAAGGGGGAGTATTGGCCAAGGGGGAGCTATGTAAGCTCGGGTTAGAACCACATTCCGCTATGCATCTCTTCTTTTTGTTTCGACAAAAAGGGGGAGAAAATATTAAACTTACAATAAGTCAAAATTGGTTTTTTTTTTTTTTTTTTTTTTTTTTTTTTTTTTTTTTTTTTTACAACTTAAAAATCAATATCTCGCATAAAACAAGTTTAATCTATATTTTAAAAAAAACTTGTACTTCATTTATCTCATTGCTTAAAAATAAATTGTATGTTTTGTCCTCAACAAAAAAAGGGAGATTGTTAATACAAATATTGTATAAAAACGTTATTTATATTTTACGATCTTTGTTATATTTTGTTAACGATGATTATAAACTTTATTTTAGCAAAACATAAATATGGTTAAAGTCTTTTACAAATAAAGTCTTTCATAAACACAAACTAAACATCACTTAGGTAGTATATACATTTTACAAAGTTTACTTTCAAAAACTAGTTTTTCTAAAATTGGAAATGTACTATGACATCATGGCATGCATCATCTTTGAGATCTTTGGAAGATTTTGAAAATCATTAGAAGATATCATGAATATCTTGTTTAGATCTTTACTCAAAGAATCCTTGGAAAGATATGGAAATATTTTGGTTAGATTTTATGAAGATTCTTGAAGATCTTTTGATAGGTTCTGGCGGAACCAAATGCATACACAAACAGAACCCACTATTTGGTTCCGTCCCATCCGTGGGTTGCTCAGGCAGTTTTACCTATAAATACCAAGCCACATATTGATGTTTTCTCATCACTTACAAGCATAAAGAACATCATATATTCTTTCATTCATATCTAACTCATTCATATTTCATTTTAGTGAACTTCTTTGTAGCAAGAAGATCAAAGTAATACAAGCTTCAATAAAACATTGCAAGGTTTGTTAGTTTGTCACTGTGTGAATTGTTATTGTTCATACGTCATTGTTTGTACCAAACAATCATAAATCCTCTGTAGTGATCGGTTAGTATTTTAGTCCTCAAAATACATAGTGTGACAGGAGTGGTTGTACCCTAGTAAAAGAACTCGACATTTAGCTTTGTGTCAGAAATCTTGTGTAAGCGATTTGTAAGGTTTTCTCCGCCGGATAAAGGAGATTGTTAATTAGTAAAGGATACTCTCGAGTTGGATACTCGGGGAGTGGAGCAGGGCAAGGAAAAAGAGTCCTTGTAGACCGAACCACTATAAACCCTCGTGTTGTGGTTTGATCATTTCTTTCTTTACTTGCGCTTTACTTATTGTTTATTACTTACATTAGTTGAATTCATAAAAAGTTTTCGAATTAAATTAAATCAAAAAAGGGTAAAACTATTCAACCCCCCTTCTAGTTTTCCACAATACTGAAGAACATGCGCCGCATGAAGACTGAAGGTACGCCATATCTTATGGCGGTGTATGAATATTCCTGAATATTATAATCTTAGACCCCACGCGAACCTACCTAGATGCGCCGTATCAACTTAGTTGATACGCCGTATCGACCCTGATGACAGAAAGTATATAAACCCCATTCGACAGCCACATTCGGTGTGACACAAAAACCCTAAGGAGAAGAATACATATGAATTGGCAACACAAGACACAACCTAAAGGAAGAATTCAGAGCAGTAAGAAGGTCCTACTGGTACTTTAATTCATAGGAAAACTCGTTTACTTGTATTAGCAATCTGTTAATGGTTGAGTTAGTATCTTTTTTACTATTTGATCAGAATTAATTGTTTCCAGCTGTTATAAAGAGTATTTGATGTTTATTTGGTTTCTTTATGCATGTGCTTTGATTACATATTAGGATTTATCACGCCTTATCAACGTAGGCTCGCGCAATTACTTCATTAACATCGTTTGCATAGTTAATGTAAGCCTGTAAAAGAGATAAATAATACATAAACCTAGTAATCATTAAGTGTTTACACACCTGTAACTAAGACTCCATTGAGAGAGAATAGATTTTAGCATTGATCTTATACAGCTAAGCAACTAAACGTGTGACAAGTTTTCCTACTATCGGCTTGACCTTTTATATGTGCCTGTTTTCTATCTGTGTACAGGTTTGCCATTCGCTTATTAACTTATCTTGTTTTATTTACTGTTTACTAATCTACACAATCGTGCCAGTCTCTCAGGCTGAAAAACCCCATTGCATTAGATTAGGGCATTAGAACTAACTTATGATTAAAATACTGATAGATATCTAGGTGTTAACGTTCCACTCTTAGTGTTCGACACTCTACTTACCAACAAGCTACATTGATCTGGTACACTGCTCGTTAGTGTGTGTTATAGGATAAGTCGGCTAAATATAAATTTAAAACTTGGTAATATAATCTATTCTACAACGATATACGCACACATCAAGCAGCTATATATTTTGTTGTTATTTATTATTATTGGTATATATATTTAGTTAATCTAATTGCAAGAAATTATAAATATAAAAAGAAAATCACGAGTTATTGTGACATTTAAATGAATACACGAGATTATACATATATGAACAACTCGTGTTATTTCTCTTTATAAGTTTAACCCACAGGTTTAAAGATTAAATACGGCTTAAATTATTATTAACAATAATATAAATATCAAAACGAATGCACGAACTCACGGGTTACTTTGAGATAAAAATAAACAGACGAGATTGTATATATATAACAACGAGACAAATTTTTTGACGGGTCATTATGTGCTTCAAAAATCACATAATGTCTATAACATTATATCAATTGTTAAATTTTAAAAATATCAGCATAAACACCATGTCGGTTTAAAAAAGTCTTTGTGCAACAAAAATTTATAATAATTGATATTAACATATAATTAAAAAAAATAAGTAAACACTCGTGCGTGCAAAGGTATTATAACTATATAAGTATTAAAAATTTTAAACAATACAAAACCGTGAATTTATGAATTGTCAAAATATTTAAATAAAAAAGAAAGTTATTGAATTACCCGTTATATTATTTGCTCAAACCCCGTACATGCACTGGTTCTAAAACTAGTTTCTAATTAATAGCAAATCTATTACTCTATTATATATTTACCATGGGAAACGACGCCGTTTAGAGGGCCTCCAAAACGACGTTGTTTTGAGTTTTTCTTTGTTCTTTACATGGGTTTGAACGACACCATTTCATGTTTGAAAATAACGTTGGCCAAAAATGATGTCATTTGGGTTTATGTTTATACGTGTCTTAAATTGATGGTTATGTGTCCCAGATACATACTGTTCAAGAACACGTGTGCATCGTATCATTACTTACAAACTGGGATTGTGTGAGAGAGTGAGAGAGAGACTGATTGTGAGATCGTGTGTGTGAGATTGTATGTTTTGCGGTAGGTTAAATTTCATGTTGATTGTTGCCTAATAATTTTTGGGATTTAAAGTAGAGGAAGATCACATTCAAAGATTCAATTGCATGTAGTGGGTTAATCTTTGTTCAAATTGTAAGTTTATGTCAATTAATTTAAGAAAAAAAATTTTTTTCGATGATGTTTTTACATGTATAGTTTATGATATATTTTTTAACAAATAACTGGGTTCTCTTTAATTTGTAGAGTTTAAGTGAAGATTGTATGTCTTTTTTTTTTTTATGGGTTTGCTCTTTTTTTTTTTTTTTTTTTTTTTTTTTTTTTTGTTGTTTTTTATGGAGAGATGATAGGGTAACTATAATTTTAGGCCTATTTGAGTTTTGATGATTTTGAAGATTTTGGCTCACTTTGTAGCAGCTCTTAAAGGCTTATATGTGTTCACAAGTGTGGTTATTGTTTTTAAAGTATTACATGTAGCCGTAAATTCGTGATTCTATATAATCTGTGTAAACAGTTGTTAGAGGTGTTTCGTAGTATTCTCTATGTTTTTTGTTCATAGGATAATGTAAGAGGCCGTGTTGGTAGTCTATAGATGTTTTTTAGGGGCTTGGATCAATTGTTATTTGGTTTGTTATAAATAGAAGAGGTTTAAATGTATTATGTCATTTGGATTATTGTTTAGCTGTTATTGTTCCTCAAATTTTGTGTGCTTACATCGGCTGAGGTATTGGGTATAATGCCTGCAGCTAGATTTGATGGGAAGAGGTGACAATCAAGACCAAGTGAGATGTGGTGATAATTGGTAATTATACAATGTTATTATAGGGCGTGGAGTACATTGTCGTTTGCCTTGGGCTTTTCCCACCAATTTTCTTTGGCCAAAATTGATCCGTCGCCATTGATCCATCTCAACATTAACCGGCTCAATTATTTGACATTATATCTAGAAGATGTTTTTTCCGTGTTCCAGAAATGTCACAACACTAAACACAACAGATTTTTAGATTTGTTCCTCAACTCCAAAATCAGTTACTATTTGATGTAGCTAACTGATAGGCGTTACAGAAGGAGGTGGCTACTCGATCGACTGTGGCCGACGATTTAGCCGCGAGGTTTGAATACGGTAAAGCTATGGTCATAACAGAATTAATCAATTTTAGGGGTTTCTTAAAATTGATTTGCCTGGTGAGAGCTAATCTCTTATTTTTATGTTTCATATATCCTAATTTGTGTAGTCTTAATTTTGGGTTTTTTGGTGAAGGTAGGTTTGTGAAGTAATTATTTGATTGTTGGAGGTGTTTGTGTTGGCTTATTTATGAGGTTTATTTAATATATGTTATAATTTATATAGTTTTAATTTTAGGTTTTTTGTGAAGTTAGGTTTCTGAAGTGAATATTTGATTATTGGGGGCGTTTGCGTTAGCTTATTTATGACGTTTATAGGCTTATTTGGAAAGCTTATCAGCTTTAGCTTATTGGCTTAAGCCAATTCCAAAATCAAACTAAGCCATAAGCCTGATAAGCCAGCTGAAAGAATCAGTTTATATCTTTATAAAATGATTTTCATTTATAAGCTCGCTTTTCCCCAGATGCGGTGTTGGTTTGAAGTTGATATTCATATCGTATCAATTGTCGCTTGATCTATAAAGGTTTGTAATACATGTTACATTCAGCGTTTTCTATATTTTTAAAATAGATTAATTTATCAATCCTTAACAGATTGCATCTCGAAGCCATCTTTATAGTTCCGCATTCTGCCACAAATGGAACAGACACAATCATGGACGGGGGTGTTGATAGGATTCGATACACTAGAAGGTGGTTAAACCTTTGTTGCTTTGTGTATATGATATGTTGAGTTAATATGATCAAGTACGTGGAATTTACTTAATTACACTTAGAAGGTTATTTATGTTATGAAAATGGAACATTTATGCTTGTGTATATTTAACAAAGAACATGCAATGTTATCACCAAGCGATTCAATATTATTCAAGATAATACGAGTGATCTTCAATATCACAAGGGTTACAAAGACCTTGAATCTTATGTTTTCTATGACTTGTGATATATGTTGTATGTTCTTGAGAGTTATTTTCTAAGCACTAAAATAATTCACACTCTTAGACTTTTTTGTCACTAGTCTAAGCTCTTTCTTTTATAAAATAAGAAAGATCTTTACAATATTGTCAAGTCTTATTTAACGCTTGCTTTGAGAGTGTCAGTCATTAAGATACAACATGTATCTATGTTTACAACTTGTTCTGAGAATATAACATAATGACTGATCACATGGGGTAAGATATTATCTACCGTATATTGTTGACTTTAAAACACATAATATCTTTTCATACTTATCCACTCAGCACCAGAAAGTTAATCACCAGCAGCAGAATCATAACACTAGCAGCAGAATCATTCAGCAGTAGAATGTTAACGATAGCAACAAAATCAAATGCTCTAGCAGAAGAATCATACTTAGAGTATTTCTTTGAGTAGAACCCGATATTAAACTTCTTGAATATTTAATTCCCAACAATCCTCCCCTAAACATGTGAATCCATTTCAACATGTTTCTGAATTAAATTATGGATTGTGAAGATCTTTCAAACACTTCTATTTTTCAAGATTAAATATCTTTCTCAGTAACTTATTTGCTTTCTGTTCTTTGACTTTAACAATATCAATACACATCTTCAGTCTTCAAACATTGACCTAAAAGATGGTGCAATTTCCTTGGATGGAGGAATTATAAGAGGCAATGATGCTGTGTATCTTGGATGCTTGTTTCAACAAGTGAAATCATCTATTAGCATGCCTTTGCAAGTGATGAACAAACGTGAAATTGAAAGTTTTCTTCGTTTGACCTAGATAGAACTTTCTCCTTTGGAATGCTTCATCCCTTCTGAATATATATAATACTCCAGAATAAGCTCTGTTCTTGTCATTTTCAACCTCCATGTCATCGTCTTGTATGCTCTTGTCTTTCCTCCCTTTCATTGGTTAAACTTCCTTCTTTGGGCTTTATTTCCTCTCCTGAGATATTACCTCCCCTGAGATACAAATAACATTTTATCCTCCCCTGTTTAGAAGATCTCTCACTATGTACCAAAAAATATCTCTCCATCATCTAAGCTATCCATCAGAACTTGTTATCAGACAATGTTGTACATGTAGCCATCAATTCCTTAAGAGTTTAATTTGCTGCCCTCATCACTTCTAGGTGTGTTAACTCCTATGAGAGGTGATTCATGGGGAATTTGACTCATGGTCCATTATTTGATTGTTTTTGTGAGTCTATTTGAAAATCCTTTTAAGAAACTTTTGCCTTAGCAGTATGTACTTGATTTTATTATGAAAAACCTTACTGCTTTCAACCATTTTAAAGGGATTAAGTGTATAACAGACACTTAATCCAAATTTTGGTTTAAAGCAACCTCTGGTTGTGTGAGAACCAATGTTTTTCAGTTATAAATCACTGCCTGTGTAAAGATAAACCTATTCAAAAGGCTTTCTTGACAGGGTTTCCAGCTCATAGCAATTGTTGCCTCTAACACAAGTGTTAGATTCACTTTCACTAGCTGTTCTTTCTATCAGATGTCCTTAGACTTGCTCATTATACTTAAAAGTATAAAATGATAGAAAGTGAGTTGCATCAGTTACTTTCTGATCAACTAAGTCATCAATTCAATGTGAAATATCATAATCAAGCTTCAAGAAAGAAGTTTTAAGGAGTTTTGAAATTCCTAAACTTTTTCTATCATGAACCTATTATGACAGCAACTGATATTATCATTCTGCTGCTTCCATTTCACTTGAAACATCCTTTGTGTTCACATGTTCATACCTGAAATTGTTAGTCTAAAACCAAAAGAACAATGTACAAAGTACTTGTCTTGTATTAGAATAATCATAGGACTAACTGTATGAATAACACAATTTAAAATTGTACTAGCAGCACAAACTTTTGTAATAGCAGTAGTATCTTTTAAAGCCAGCAGCACAAACAAAAATTTATTTACAAAAACACAAAGTTTAAAATCATTGAGGATTAAGCATTCCAATACTTGCTACCAAGTACTGAAACCTTCCAACATCAAAAGCTTTTGTTAGCAGATCTGCAAAGTTGTATTCTGAAGCAATTTTTAAGAACTTGAATTAATCTTTTCTCATTGCAGTCTCTTATAAAGTGATGTCTAATTTCAATGTTTTTTGTTTTAGAATGGTGCACTGGATTTTTAATTATGAAAATAGTACTACTATTATCAATATGAATAACAGTGTTCATGAAATTGTACCCATAGTCAAGAAGTTGGTTTTGAAGCCATAAGACTTGAGCACAGCAACTTGCAGCAGCTACATATTCAGCTTCAGTTGTTGAAGTAGCCACAGTTGTTTGCTTCTTACACTGGCATGAGATAAGTCTACACCCAAGGAATTGACATCCTCCGGTTGTTAACATTTGGTCCAAGCTAGCACCAGCATTATCACTATCCGAAAATGCTACCATGTCAAAAGGTGACTCTCTAGAATACCATAGTCCCAATCTAGGTTGACCCTTACGATATCTAAAAATTCTCTTGACTGCAGTTAAATGAGAAACCTTTGGAGTTACTTGAAATCTTGCACAAGCACAAATAGAGAACATGATGTCAGGTCTTGATGATGTGAGATACATCAAAGATCCTATCAAAGATCTGTAAGTGTGTACATCTACATTTTCTCCATCTAAGTCTTTAGGAAGTGGTTTCTTAGAGTCCATTGGTGTGCTTGCCATTTTTGAATCAGCAAAGTTGAATTTCCTTAGTATCTCTGCAACATATTTATCTTGACTAATAAATATGCCTTCATATGACTGTTTAACTTGAAAACCCAAAAAGAATGTAAGTTCCCCCATGGAACTCATCTGAAACTTATCATGCATAAGCTTCTCGAACTCTAAACACATCTCCTTCCTTGTAGACCCAAAGATAATGTCATCCACATACACCTGCACTAACAGAAGATCCTTCTTGTGTTGTTTGATGAAAAGTGTCTGATCAATCTTTCCTCTTTGAAATCCATTTTCTTATAAATAAGAAGCCAGTGTTTCATACCAAGCTCTAGGTGCCTGATGAAGGCCATAAAGAGCCTTAACAACTCTGTACACTTTTTCTAGATGGTCAGGATCAATGAACCCTGGAGGTTGTGAGACATACACCTCTTCTTCAATAGTACCATATAAAAATGCACTCTTGACATCCATTTGATAAACAGTGAAGCCTAAAAATGAAGCAAAAGCTAAGAAAAGCCTAATTGCCTCAAGTCTTGCTACTGGAGCAAAAACCTCATCATATTCTATCCCTTCTTTTTGTGTGTACCCTTGGGCTACTAATCTAGCCTTATTCCTAATCACTATTCCCCTTTCATCCCTTTTATTCTTGAAAACCCATCAGGTGCCAATTACCTTTGAATCCTTAGGTAAATCAACTAGCACCCATACCTTCTGAATCTTGAACTGAAGAAGCTCCTCTTACATAGCTTCTACCCAGCTTGAATCATCTAAGGCTTTCAGAATGTTCTTTGGTTTATCTTATGAGAGAAAACATACAAACAAGCAAGAGTTTGAAAACTCATGCTGCTTTGAAGCATTAAGGGCATCAAGAAGCCCTTGTTGGTCTGAAGACATCAGTTGACGTCTTGTCTTCACACCTAATTGTACATCTCCAATCATATTTTCTAGGGAGTGGACTTTGTGAATCCTTGTGTGTGGGGTCGAAGGAACTTGATAGTTAGGTGTGATATTGCTCAAATCCACCTCATTATCTGAGAAATCTGCTTCATTTGAGTCTGAAGGGCCAGCAGTAGAATCATTTAGCCTAGCAGCAAAAAAATTAAGCCTAGCAGTAGAATGCTCTGTCTCAGCAGCACTATCATCAGCAGAAACATTTTGTTGTTCCTTTGTTCCATCTTCCTTGTGTTCACTTTCAACATCTTCTTTAGCTTTATCAGAAGAAGATTCATCATTTGTTGAAGTTGAAGCCACACCGGTACTTATTGGCATCCATATATGATCTCTTTATTTGTCTCCTTGTCTAACCCTGCCTCATTTGTTGTTTGTGAACCTGAAAAATTAATAGTTTCTGCAACAACAGGCACATAATTCATAGAATGGGTTAATGACTCTAGATCAAATAGCCAATTCGGACCTTCACCTACTACATTGGATTTATGCTCTAAAAATTCCACATGTAGGTTTTCCTCTACTTTCTTAGTTCTTAAGTTGTATACTCTAAATGCTTTACTATTGAGAGAATATCCAACTAAGAAAACTTCATCTGCTTTGCCATCAAACTTTCCAAGATGATCTAAGGTATTGAGAATTGTCACATGACATCCAAAAGGTCTAAGAAATCCTATTGCAGGAGTTCTACCTCTAAAAAGTTCATATGATGTCTTATTGTGAGGCTTAACAACTAAAACTCTATTCTGGACATAGCAAGCAGTGTTGACTGCTTCAGCCCAAAAAGTTATAGGTAGCTTAGAATCAACTAACATAGTTCTAGCAGCTTCTAATAGTGTTCTATTTTTCCTTTCAGCAACTCCATTCTGTTGTGGAGTTCTAGCAATACTTAACTCTCTCCTAATGCCTTTTTCTTTGCAGAATTCATCCATAACTCTATTTTTGAACTCTGTCCCATTATCACATCTAATGACTTTTACTTTCTTGTCTACTAGGTTCTCTGTCTCTGTAATGAAAGTCTTAAGGATGCTAGGTGTCTCATCCTTAGTAGCTAAAAAGAAAACCCATGTAAATCTACTATAGTCATCAGTAATAACTAGACAATATCTCTTATGTTGCATACTTCTAACATTTGTAGGACCAAATAAGTCCATATGAAGCATAAACAATGATTTATTGATAGAGTTAAAAATCTTGGGCTTACAAGTGGCTTTGTGTTGTTTGCCTTTAAGACAAGCAATGCATGTTTGATCATTTTCAAATCGTTTTTGAGGTAAACCTCTTACCAAACCATTCTTAACAATCTGATTTATGATTTTGAAATTAATATGACCAAGCCTCCTATGCCATAACATTGATTCATCCAATGTGGCCTTTGCAACAAGACAAGTTAAATCCTTTTTAGGAACAATGTTCTTCATGTCTACACTGTACATATTGCCCTTTCTAGGAATTTTAAGAAGCACTTGACTTTCATCAGGCATCTTAAAATCAGGAGAAAGTACAAGACATTCAGTGTTACAGAAAAGAACTTTGTTCTTTTTTTCACACATTTGTGAGACACTAAAAATATTATAATTTAGCTCTTGTACATAGTACACATCTTCAAAATCTAAATTTCCAGTTTTGATTGTACCTTTATCGGAAATTTTGCCACCAACACCTCCTCCAAAAGTAACATAACCTCCATCTATTGATTGAAAATCTAAGAGATAAGACTTGTTGCCTGTCATGTGCCTTGAACATCCACTATCTGAGTATCCTTGATCCTCTTGTTTATCAATTGAATGTTCCTGCACAGAAATGAGAAGTATCAGCTTCTTTTGGGGACCCAAGCCATTACTGACTTGGATCTGCCTCTTGCATCAATGAAATTTAATCTCTTAAGAACAGTTGATGCAACATTGGATTTAAGAATCTAACATGCTGAGGCCTTAACAGCATTTGCCCTGTTTTCCCTAGCAGCAGAATAAATTACATGCTTAGCAGCAGAAACTGCTAGTTTTGTAATTGTTCCCTTAATTTTCCAAACTTGTTTTTAGACCACTGCTTTTGTTTTAATGGGCCTTTGAACAGTCTTTGATGCATTTGTATAAAAATATTTTGCATTTTTAACTGTTGGTCTTGGGTTAACAGTCATGAATGGTCTAGCAGAAGAAACTATTTTGGTAACTGCTCTGGGTTTTGTTCTCTTAGACCTAGAGTGAAAGTGAGTTTGAGGAGTTTGCCTTTTGAAGTTCACCCTATTGTTTTCATACCCAGATACCCATTTGTTACAGAAAGCTGCAAGATGATCAAAACTACCACATGTATAACAAGCTTTATTATAAAAGAAAAAGCCATCACCTAATTGGTTAGACTTGAGGCCATTCCAATTTATTTGGTTATCTCTAGTCTTGCTAGTGGATCTATATTGTTCACAATATTTAACTGGTTGCCTAACATGTTTAATGTTTGAACTAGGCTTAAGAGTATCCTTTTTGATCACTTTAGGAACCCTTGTTCCTGCTTTCTTAACTACTTCAGGTTTAGACATAACCTGTTCATCTTCATCATCATCAGATATCCAGTCTTCAATGACTACTCTATCTGATTTTCTATTAAAGGACACCTTGTCCTCATGAAGTGAAGTTTTACTTAAACTTTCACTTACTTTCTTAGGTTCATCAACAACTAGCTTGGTCTTTGGCTGTACACCATACTGTAGCTCAGGTTGTTGAAATTCAGGGACACCTGAATTTTCTAGGTCAATCCCTGGGGGTTTAGGGATACCTCTGTATGGAGGTGGGACACTCTTATAGCCTACTCCTGACTTAGCTTTATTAATCACTTGACATTCTATCGTGTTGGTCACACCTCTAGAAGCATGTTCTAGTGTTTGTGTAGTCAAGTGAATGTTTCCATTTTCCTTTATGACCCTATCAAAAGCCTCTCTTAAAAGCTTAATTTCAGCATCTTTAAAGAATATGTCTTGTCTTAGAAGAGCTTTATCATCAGAAAAAGCAAGTTCATTTTCTTTGTAGTATAAGATCTGCTTTTCTGTTAATTCCAAACCACACTTATAATTAATGTAGTTTTGATGAGTTTTGCTTAGCTCTTTCTTTTGTTCATCATAATGTTTGATTAAAGTTTGTAATTCTTTAAGAGCAGTACAAGCATTTGAACAAGCTTTATGAGTTTGTACCTCAGTAGTAGAAAAAGCCATGAGTCCCATCTGTGAAGAATCTTCTTCTTCATCAGCCATGAAACTCCAATCAAAACCTAGCCCATCAATAGCTACCATAGCTTTTGAGTTTGGCTCAGAAACCTCCCATGTTTTGGATGTGCTTCCAAAACCTTTGTTCTTGCTATCTTGCTGCCTTGGCCTTCTACAATCTCTTGAGAAGTGACCCATCATGTGGCAGTTATAGCACTTTATCTTTGACTTATCAAAACCAGCAGTATCAGTATTACTGATTAAGAGCTTCTTCCCCGTCCTTTGATAGAACTTTTTAGCTCTCATGCTAACAAGATAAATTTGCCATGTTAGGTCCATTTCCTCCAGATCATCATCATGGATCTCTTGGAGGTCTTCATAGGTGAGCATGGACCCATTATTTTGACTTGTAAGAAATGAACAAGTCTTTTCATCCAAAATACCCATGGTACTGCTTGATGAACTAGCAGCACCAACACCATCTACAACTTTCACCTCTTCACTTGATTTTGAGGTACTAGGAGTTGACATAAATGCCATGTTCCCAGTATTAGAACTAGTACCTCCATTCTTCTTCAAATCTTGCTCCATAATCTTAAAGTTGCTATACAAATCTATCAGCTCCATTGTATCAAGGTCTGGCTTATTCTTCCAGACAACAACATGCATAGCCCACTCTTCTGGTAAGCTTCTCAGAAATTTTGAGTTCAAATCTTCTTGAGGTATTTCAACCCCAAGAATAGCAAGTTGGCTCACAATATTCTGAAGCCTATTAAACATATGGTCAAGAGATTCATTGTTGGTAGAGGAGAAGTTTTCAAACTGCTGCTTGAGCAGTGTCTTGTGGGTTTTCTTGGTGGCTTCATTTCCACCATATCTGGCAATAATAGATTCAAATAATGACTTGCCTTTAAGTCATTTTTCTTCTTTATTCTATCTTCTGCAGATGTTGGCTTTGTCTGCAGAGTTGTCACCACTTTGCCGTCCACTGTTGATGAAATGGTTGTAGGCTGGTAAGAGTTTCCATCTTCAATGATTTCCCAAAGTGCATAGTCTTGCACTTGGAAATATTGCTCTATCCTCAGCCTCCACATCTCAAACTCATTCTGTTTGAGCATGGGTATTTTTGCAGCAACATTGGTCTGAATAGATTCAACGTCCATTTCTTCTTCTTCTTCTTGTAAATCAACTATATCAGCCTTTCTCTGATACCAATTGATAGGATTCGATACACTGGAAGGTGGTTAAACCTTTGTTTCTTTGTGTATGTGATATGTTGAGTTAATATGATCAAGTACGCGGAATTTACTTAATTACACTTAGAAGGTTATTTATGTTATGGAAATGGAACAGTTATGCTTGTGTATATTGAACAAAGAACATGCAATGTTATCACCAAGCGATTCAATATTATTCAAGATAATACGAGTGATCTTCAATATCACTAGGGTTACAAAGACCTTGAATCTTATGTTTTCTATGACTTGTGATATATGTTGTATGTTCTTGAGAGTTATTTTCTAAGCACTAAAATAATTCACACTCTTAGACTTTTTTGTCACTAGTCTAAGATCTTTCTTTTATAAAACAAGAAAGATCTTTACAATATTGTCAAGTCTTATTTAACGCTTGCTTTGAGAGTGTCAGTCATTAAGATACAACATGTATCTATGTTTACAACTTGTTCTGAGAATATAACATAATGACTGATCACATGGGGTAAGATATTATCTACCGTATATTGTTGACTTTAAAACACATAATATCTTTTCATACTTATCCACTCAGCAGCAGAAAGTTAATCACCAGCAGCAGAATCATAACACTAGCAACAGAATCATTCAGCAGTAGAATGTTAACTCTAGCAGCAGAATCAAATGCTCTAGCAGCAGAATCATACTTAGAGTATTTCTTTGAGTAGAACCCGATATTAAACTTCTTGAATATTTAATTCCTAACAGGTGTTACCCCTGAATCTGTTCCAATAATACAAAGAAAAGAAAGAAAAGGTTTATGTTTTGAGTTTTTTTTCCTCTCTTGCTTAAAATATGGTTTAAACTTTTAATGAACTGCAAATGTGTCTTTTAAAAATGAATGCGCTGAAAATAGTGAACACACAAACGTTTGTTTTGACATTCGTTTCCATTCCTATTGCAGCTACTTGACATAGAAAACACATAAAATAGTAGCTTTTATGTTTAATCTAATTTGAAGGTCAAGTCAAGATTTCAGAGGTAAGTTAAGCGCACTCTTTTATTGGCGTAAGCCAATAAGCTGAAGTTGATAAGGTGATAACCTCAAAAGAGTGAGCTTATCACTAACTTTGAGGGAAAAGCACGGACTGGAAATGGGATAAGGGGGTTATGAGATTATGTCACAAGGCTTGCCTTAGTTTTTGTTACAATTGTATGGTTTTCTATTCATAAATCTTAATATTTGATTTGTAAAAGCAAACATCTTAAATGTTTGGAATCGTCCATGCAAGAGTTCACGAATTTTTATATGTAAATGATTAAGTTACCTTACCGATGTGTATGGATGATCTGAAACATGAACTTTGTTTGTATACTTTGGTACAGTTTGGTAACCTCAGTCGTGTTTAGGTGAACCGACAGGATTGCTTGGATACCATAACTTTCGGTGTTAAGCGGTGGTCGACTCCACTGATAGGCCTATAGGTAAATGTTGTATCATCAAACCTGATTCTCATATGAATTTTTGGATACCTTGAACTGTATTCATTCTTTTGTGCTTTATATTTGTCGTAGCTACTCATGTCACTTTAGACTACATTCACTTGTTCTCAACATGTTGCTGTTACAGCAGCTAAGGAAAAAACCACATTAACGGTTGACTGCCACACATAGGAATACCAGCGACCAGTATCCTGCAAATTAAGGCAAGTAAATATGTTAGTTCTTAAAATTTCGTCGCCACATTGTGTTTGGTATCGCATCTATATTTGCATAATTTCTCAAATAAATCGCGTAATGTCCTCGGCAAAAAATTTATGGTTAAGAAAGATGTATCTTCAACAAACAGTTATGTTCTGTTATAATGTTAATAAAAATAAGTGGTGATTTGGATTGTACATGTATGCATTTTTTTATTCTCAGTTATAATAATTTATGCCTTTTTCATGTCGTACGGGTTTTCGAGGATGCGGCACAAGATTTACAGTAGCCAGCCGAACAATTGAACACGAACAAGTAACTCTTTAAGTCCATTAGGCATGATAACAACAGTAGCGTCAGATTTGCTTTGGAACTAGGTAAAGAAAGTATACCACTTGAACAAATAATATATCTAGCTGATCAATGCTTTTTTTTTATGATGAACCATGTACGGTATACTACTGTTGTAAAGTTGTACTTAATCTGTTAACATGATTTTAGAGGAACATGCTGATAAAGAAGCTGAAACAGCAGTTGCACGCACGCTTTATACGGGGGATCCAGAAGAAATGGAAGCGGAAGCACTTGGTGCAGCAACGGTTGCATCTGTTTCGTCTAAAAGACTGGTAGGTGTTTTGTTTTTATTTTAATAATGCTCTAAAATGTATACAGATGACACATGAAATGCCAAGTCTAATCTTAGTTTAACAATTAAGAAATATGCATCAGGTTAGATGATATGTGGCCACGTCATTTTATGCAAGGTTTATATGTATTATATTGCCAGTTCTTAAACTTATTGCCTACTATTTCCGTTGCGGCCGGTCGGCGCTATTCTCGTTGCATTTATAGAATCTGATATGTGGTCGTCTGAGTTATTGTCAGAATTTGTAGATACGTGTTTTTGTTTGTTCAGATTTTGTGATGATTCTAATATGTGATCGTGAATGCTAGTTATATGTAGTGTTATACGAGTTGTGTTTTATTTCCCGTTTGGGCTCGCTGTCTTTGAATGTTGGCTTTTGAATTGTCTTTAGAGTTTCGGGGCTGATCAACCATCTATTTTTATATGTGAATATGTGTTTTCAGTTTCGTGTCGATGTTGTTTCAGTGGAATTACATCACACGGGTTGGTTGTAGCGCGGGTACAAATTTAATTTTTAATGATGTTGTTTTATATAATTCTATTATACAGTAGTCATGGCTGATTCAATTAAAGTATATATATTATAATTTTCATTTACGGGTTGTTTCTATATTTTGCTATATGTATCTTTTTAATACTGTTAGATTGAATGTTTTGGTATAATTGTTATTGAGTGATTTTTTATTAGATGTGATGTCTTTCAATGTTGGGTTTTGAATTGTCTTTAGAGTTTCAGGGCTGATCATGGATCTGTTTTCGTTTGTGAATATTTGTTTTAAGGTTTCTGTTGATGTTGTTTTCGTGGGATTACAACATACGGATTGGCTCTGGAACATGTACAAATTTAATTTGTAATGATAATGTTTCGAGTTCATTTAGGCCTATTATTGTTCCCCCAAGTCTGTGCATTTACCATAGCTGAAATTATGCGTATGATTTTGGCTACCAGAGTTTATGGGAAGAGGTGGTAATTCTTATGTAAGGCATGTGTTGTTGACTGCAAGTGAAAACGGGTGGTCTTTGGTAGTACTCGCTATCCGTTGCTGTGCAGATGGTTCTGCGACTACACCTCAGGTTACTATTTATGCCACAAGTTATGCCTTGAAAATTTATAAATCCAGTCACCTGTATCTAAAGATCGTTTCTTTGATTTTACATGCGACTAAGTGATGTTTACATTGTGGCTAATAACTTTCTTCAATATAGCTTTTGATTGTTATATCTATGGTTTGTTGTAAGACTGGCATGCTAATTTAACATGCTTTGTTACATGTTTTTGTTTTTGTTTGTATGTTGTTTCTGAATATCTGGGTATATGTTTCCATTTTCTTAGACTAAAATTGCTTGATCCAACCCATTAAACATAGTGCTGTCAGACGTGGTCATAGTCGTTGTAATTATGATGCTTTATTTTATCAAAGATTAGTGACGACATCAGATTAGTACTAATTATACGGATCTGTTATCCCGTTTATATTTCTTCCTTTATACTATTTATATGACAATTGGTACTTAATCGTTCACTTTTGTAAATCTCAATAATATTGGAGCAATCAATGAAAGTTAAGGAAAAGGACGTGTTTTGGAGCTTAAACAAAGAAATCAAAGAAAGTATATTGTTTAGACACCAATACGTCGTATTCACCCAAGTGGATATGCCATATTCAAGCCTTGACTTCACAAAACATCCATGACGGGTAAGATGTCGATACGCTGTATTCAAGATCATCAATACGCCATATTGAAAGGCAGTTAACATATTTATTAGAATATTTTATTCGTATTGCCTACCTAAAAGACCCCGATACACCGTATTAGAGTCATCTAATACGCCGTATCGGGCTAAATCCAGAGACGATATATAGAAAACCTAAGTTTTGACTTTGGTTACACTTTTTACTACCAAGCTCGATTCCCAGACGATTTTAGGAGCCAAGAAGGTCTTGCAAACACCATCATTCCATAGGAAAACTCTTTGTAACATCATAATTTAATTCATCGTTCGGTTAGCATATCGTTTTCATTATGAATCATACTTTTATCGTTTTGATTATGTTTTTGTATTTTGCTACTGAGATTATGTGCTAACACCCTTAGGTGTTAGCCAAGTTTATGAAGACCACTTGATTTTGATTTATTTACTTCGGTTACTAGCTTTTATCGTTAGATATTGATTATGTTTACCGCTAAATACTCGTTTACTAGCGTGATTATGTTATATCTATTTTCTAGATCTTTAGGAATATGAATTGATTTCTGTAATTTAACTATTCGTAATTGTGGTTACTTGAATTAGTTTGTAAACCTAAGATCCGTATCGTAATAGTAGAATGTAGGGAAAACCACCTAAAACGGCCCCTAGCTAAGGAAAACCACCCGGAACAGCCCTTAGCAAATTCCACTATTAGGACTAGTGAACTTAATGTCTCTAGGTTAGATAAATACATTATTAAGGAAAGTAAGTTAGTTAAAACTAGATAGATTATAATTAAAACTAGGCAGAGTTAACCTGTTGGGTCCATTCAATACCCAAGCTTCCTTAAACGAGGATTTGAATACAAAATAACCTAAGTGTCACATATCCTTGAACGCTCTCAGATCACTGAGTGAACAGTCACTCAGTGAGTTATCTTCAAGATGCCTAGGACGAGTCTAAGATGAAGGATTCTCCATTCAGTGAGGCGAAACTCCCTGAATGGCACCTAAGCCAAAGAAGAAGATAATGGGTTCAGTGAGTGATGACAATAAATCACTGAACCCCAGTCTCCTCAACAACTATGAAGAATGAAGACTGAAGACTGAAGACCAAAGACTGAAGAACTTGAAAACTGAAAGAAAGGCGGGAAGGTTTGAACTGACTTAGAGAAGTCCTTATCACTCTAAGGTCAAACTTTACCTGAAAGGCTTCATAACAAGAACAGTGTCATCACTGTTACTCAGAAAGCACTATTGTCATATACCCAAAATAGGTTCTTGTAACAGAGACAAAATACATCAGTATTTTGTCCTGATTAGCTTAGGTCATCTTTTGTCTTGTAATTAACGGTTTCTCTTTTTACTTGTCTATAAATAGGATCATAAGATGGAGTAAAAGGGGAAAAGTTTGTGTAATTAATGCTTAGACATTCACAAACCACTTTTACTCCTCCAAAGAGCAACCTTGTCCCTGAGATAGCTTAGTGGTTCCTGATAGTTGCCACTTAAGCTTAGCTTAAGTTTAGAGAGGAGACAATACCATACTTTTCATTTCAATCCTAAGTGTTTTTTCCGAAACACTTGGGTATAGATTCTTTTGATTAACTTCTAATAAGAATTTAAATGTTGAAAAACTCTTGTCTTTATCCTTTACGTTTTTACTTATTTGTCTAGTTAATCAATACATTACTAAGCTATGGAACACGGTTAGTTTAACTGTATAGTTAATTTTAACCGTGTAACGGGAACAACAAGTGGTATCAGAGCCTCTGGTTTATAAAACTTTTCTAAAACTAAAGAGTGCTCAAAAGGTTTTTAAAACCAAGATCCTACCATGGCTGACAGTAATGTACCCCAGCTAGTTGACAAAATGGGAAGAAGCTATTCAGCTGTTGCAACTAGACTAGAATTTGGAAAATTTAGCAAGTGGAAAAAGCGTATGCTTTGCTACTTGACTGGTATAGAACCATACTACATCCAATGTATCAATGAAGGTCCCTTTGTCCCTAAGACAGCTGAAGGTCTACCCAAACCTGAAGCTCAGTGGACAATTGATGAGAGGAGGGTGGTTAACCAAGACCAACGCCTGAAAAGCATCATTATATCGTGTCTTCCTGATGATACAATGGAATCAGTCATTAACTATACAACAGCCAAACAAACTTGGCTTGACTTGGTTCACAGCTTTGAAGGTCCCTCAGATACCAAGGAAAACAGGATTATGGACCTGAAACTTGAGTATAACACTTTCAGGGCCAAAGATTCTGAAAGTCTTTCTCAGACCTATACACGATACAAAACCTTAATCAATGAACTATCAAATGATGGTGTAGTCATGTCTAAGCATGAAATCAATGTTGGCTTTGTCAACAGTCTCCTTGAGAAGTGGTTAAAATTCTCTCAGGGCCTCAGAAATGCTAACCACATTCAAAATCTTGAGCTCCCTGAGATCTATGCGAAGTTTGTCTATGAGGACAACTTAATCTCAAGGAGATACCCAGACTCAAAGTAAGCTTTTGAGACCAAAAAGGGCGTGACAACCATACCCTTATCTACTGCCTTTTATTCTAATGGTGTTGTGCAGGATTTCCAAGAGAATTCTGATGATGAGGCTGATGAAAGAACCAGTGAGGAGTACGTTAATGACTTGCACACTGAATTTCAAGAAAGGGCACTCCTTGCTAACTTAAAACGTTTTATTAAAAGAAATCAGTCAAACTTTTCTAAAGCAAAAGCAAATGAAACAACTGAATGTTTCAAGTGTGGTAAAAAGGGTCATTTTGCAAAAGACTGTTTTTCAAAAACCACCTCAGAACCCTCATACAAATTCTCTGGTAATAGTTCTTCATCAGGAACTAGCAAGTTTCAACCAAAAATGCTTCAGTCTACTCAACATTTTCAAAACAAAACTGTTCAAAATGATTAAAACGATTTTGAAGCTAAGTATAGAAAAGCTAAAGCTAAACTTGCTCTCCATGAGGCCACACCCTCAGTATCTCAGGCTGCTCAAATCACTAAACCTGTTCAAACAAAGAACAAGGTACTTATGGCTGAAGCCTATGACTGGGATGAGGAAGATGTCTCCTCAGATGATGAAGAAGTAAGATTCAGTGCACTGATGGCACTTTCAGCAAATGACAAGCTGGCTGTTGGAAAAATCCATGCAAGAAATGGAGAGTTGGTTAACATCACCATGAAGAAGGTAAACATCTTACTATCTATGGATGATGATTCTGACTGGCAATCTTACTTGAATTATATAAATGTTGTTCTTAAGTTTGTTGAAGAGCAAAGACTTAATTTGTTTTCAAAATACAATAAACTTGTTCAAGAATTAAATCAGTGTAGAGATGAACTACTTGTCTTTAAACAAGCCAAGCTAGAAGTTGTTACACTTCAAATTCAAAACACTGAAATTTTGAAACAAAACCAAACTCTTCAAACTGAACTCAAGAAAGAAAAAGCTGTTATTGAAAGCTGGACAACAATGAATCCTAAAGTCTATGAAATTGTTAGTGTTATTCCTAGTTCTAAAAAGAAAATCATAGGAGAAGACCAACTCACTGAATCCCTCAGTGAGAGTCATAGTGAAAAGGTCTTTTTACCAGTTGGCATATATTTTGTACAAGAAATGCAACCCAAGTCTAGTGACTAGGTTGAAAGAAACAACCCAGACAGTAAGTTACCTAACTTTGAGACTGGAAAAATCTTGCAAACTGAAAGTCAGGCTATCAAAGATATGCTTGGACTCACTGATAAACCCAGTAACACTGAGTCTGTCAATGAGTTTGAATCAGAATCACAAACACCTCTCCCACCACTAAAAGTCCTTCAGGGAGCAGCACCATGCTCATACCTAACACCTTTAGTTTACTCTCAACATTCTCCAAAAGAGAAGTCAGGATTGGGTAGAACAATCCTGAAGAGACCCACACCTGAAGTCTCAGTTCCCATTGATGACTCAACACCTTCAGTCTCAACTGAGGTGAACACTGAAAGCCCTGATTCAAAATATGATCAGTTGGCTGAGCTTGTCAGGAAGCTGAGTGAAAAGATTGAATCATCCGAAAAACCTCCTTAATCTAAGATTAAGGAACTCAAACCAACTTCCTCAAGAACCTCCAAACCAAAACCTCAACAAAGATGCGAACTGTGTAACTATACAAATCATTCCACTGATGACTGTTATAGAATCCTCTTTTGCATGATATGCAGAAAGGAAGATCACAGGACTTCTGATCACTTATCATACACAGTCTCATCCAATGTTGCAACACACCTTAAAGCACAGGCTTTTCAGTATCCTTTTGGTTCAAAATAGATACAAAAGCAAAAGGCAAAGCCTTTTTCACCTTGTCCACATTGTGGTTTCAATGACCATCATCCTGATGATTGTCTAATATACCCTTGCTGTGACATATGTGGAGATCCCACTCTTGACACTTCAAGACATGAAAAGGTCATTCAGGCTAGAAGAGGCACTACCAAGTCCTCTCCTTAGTCTAGTGAGTCCACATCAACAACCAAATGTAAAGTCTGTGGAAGCACAGTCCATACCACCACTGACCATGCATCAATTGTATCTTTCAAAAAGGCCATCAAAGTCAAGCCCACCAGGAAGTAGGTTCATAGAAAAAACTGACACAGTTTACTATTTGTGCAGAGACATGCCAGGGAGCCTGTTTGGCATCTAGATAGTGGATGCTCAAGAAGCATGACTGGTGTGAAGGAATATATGCACAAATATATTGAAGAACCAGGACCAAAGGTGGTATTTGATGATAATTCATCATGTCTCACTGAAGGTTATGGTTCATTAAACTGTAGTGGAATAGTTTTTACTAGGATAGCTTATGTTAATGGCCTCAAGTACAATCTTATCAGTGTCAGTCAACTATGTGATGCTAAATACATAGTTCAATTTGATGATAAGCAAGGCACCATCTTTAATGCAAATAAAGAAATTGTTCTTATTGCACCAAGAAGACAGGATGTTTATGTGTTAGATATGTCTACTATAACTCAGAATAGAACTTGTCTTTTTGCTAAAGCCACTGAAACACTAAACTGGCTTTGGCATAAGAGACTCTCCCATCTGAATTTCAAAAACATAAACAATCTAGTCAAACAAAACAAAGTCCTTGGCTTACCATCACTTGTGTTTTCAAAGGATAAACCCTACTCTGCCTATGAAAAAGGTAAACCTCATAGAGCATCCTTTAAAACCAAACAAAACTTCTCCATCAAAAGATGCCTTCATCTTCTCCATATGGATCTTTTTGGACCTGTCAGTCCAATGTCCATTCATCATGAGAAGTATACTCTGGTCATAGTGGATGAATACTCAAGATACACTTTGGTTTTTTCCTGACCAAAAAGAGTCAGGCAGCTAAAACAATCATGTCGTTTGTCAGGAACATCGAAAACCAAAATAACATAAAAGTCAAACAAATTAGGACTGACAATGGGACTGAATTCAAAAACCATGATCTTGAGTGTTTCTATGATGAGAAAGGAATTTCTCAAAACTTCTTTTCTCCTTACACACCTGAACAAAATGGTGTTGCTGAAAGGAAGAATAGAACACTTATTGAGGCTGCTAGGACAATGCTAAATGGATCAGTACTATCCAAACATTTTTGGACTGAAGCAGTTAAGACTGCCTGTTATACTCAAAACAGATCCATCATTGTCAAGAGACATAGCAAAACTCCTTATGAGTTATTCAAAGGAATAATCCCTGACATCAGCTATTTTCATGTCTTTGGGTTCCCTGTGTTTATTCATAATCACAAGGATCACTTAGGGAAATTTCATGCAAAAGCTGATGATGGATACTTTTTAGGATACTCTCTTGCTCTAAAGCCTTCAGGATGTTCAATACAAGGAGACAACAAACTGAGGAAACATTTTATGTCACCTTTGATGAGAGTACTGAAGCCATCAGATTCTCAAACACCTCGGTGGAAGAGATAGGAATTGATGACTCATCAAGATACCCTCCTGATGAATATCATCCTGATAATAATCCTTCCACTCAACATCAAGTAGATGTTGATATATCCTATTACATTGTCCCACATAACCTCCCTTATCCAACCATCACTGAGTTTGTTGAAGCACAAACATGTTCTAGTGAAATCAATCAGTCTGAACAAATTATTCAGGAACCAATCAATCTCAGTGATCAACTTGGTCAGTCAGATACTCAAGATCCTGAAAATCCTCAAGTGTCTGCACCTGAACCTACACCACCCCCCAATCAGGCCTCTACAAGTTCAAATCATTATCCAAGACCTCAGGACAGTTGGACTATGTCTAAAGATATAGAACTTGTCAACATAATTGGAGAGCCCACTGAAGGAACGCTTACAAGAAGCATGGCTTCCAAACTTAAGGTAGCCTCAGCCAATGAATGTCTGTTTGTAGACTTCATTTCCAATATTGAACCTAAGAGTGTCAAAGAATCACTGAAACATCCTAGTTGGATTCAGGCTATGCATAATGAGCTTGAACAATTTGACAGAAACAAGGTAATGACCTTGGTCAAATGTCCTCAGGATGTTTCCATCATTGGCATGAAATGGGTATTCAAGAACAAAACTGATGAAAATGGTATAGTCATTAAGAACAAGGCGAGACTTGTTGCCAAAGGTTATAATCAACAAGAAGGTATTGACTATGAAAAAACATTTGCACCAGTTGCAAGAATGGAAGCCATCAGGATCTTCCTTGCATATGCAACCTACATGAACTTCAAAGTATATCAAATGGATGTAAAAAGTTCATTCCTCAATGGAACACTGAAAGAAGATGTTTATGTTCAACAACCTCTTGGATTTGAAAGCAGTGAGTTTCCTGACTATGTCTATAAGCTTGACAAAGCACTTTATGGACTAAAACAAGCTCCTAGGGCATGGTATGAAACTCTTTCAGCCTTTCTCATCCAAAAAAAATTTGTCAGAGGAAAGATAGACAACACCCTGTTTATCTATAGGACAAAAGAATATGGCATTCTTGTTCAAGTGTATGTGGATGACATCATATTTGGCTCAACAAATTACAAACTTTGCAAACAGTTTGAAAAACTGATGACAAAGAAATTTGAAATGAGTATGATGGGAGAACTCACTTACTTCCTTGGACTACAAATCAAGTAAACTGATAAGGGAACCTCCATCAGTCAAGAAAAGTACACTAGAAGCCTACTGAAAAAGTATGAGCTCAGTGACTGTGCTTCAGTGAAAACTCCAATGGTTCCCCCAAACAATCTAGGTCCTGACCTTGCTGGTAAACCAGTAAATCAAACTCTATTTAGAGGTATGATTGGGTCACTGATGTACTTACTTGCATCAAGGCCTGACATCCAATTTTCATTCCGTCTATGTGCCAGATATCAGTCTGACCCAAGAGAATCACATCTCACAGCTGTAAAAAGTATCATCAGGTACCTGAAAGGTACTCCAAATCTTGGATTGTACTACCCTAAATGTTCAGGTTTTGATTTCAAATGGTACTCAGACTCTGACTATGCAGGCTGCAACATGGCTAGGAAAAGTACTTCAGGCTCTTGCCAATTCCTTGGTGTTAAACTAGTCTATTGGAGTGCTAAGAAACAACAATTAGTAGCCATGTCCTCAGCTGAGGCTGAATATGTTGCAGTAGCCAGTTGTTGTGCAAATGTACTATGGATGAAAAGTCAACTCAGTGACTATGACATCCATGATTGGCTCCAAACGGTCAACTTAAATCAACCACGGATGTGGTCAAACAAAGTCAAACCAATTGAGAACACAATGCAATTATCCAAGGAGTATAGTTTTATCCCCGGGTCGTTTAAGTCCCAGCGAGATGTGAAATTGTGCTTTAAAAACGGATCGTGATCAAGTGTTATTGAACAGAAAAAGGATTATGGTTTTGATTATACTAAGGAGATAAGAAAATAGCTTTAAACAAGCTATATAAACAAGAACGTGAAAACAAGTTAACTAGAAACGTATAAAAACCAAAAAGCGTGTACGTTTAAATTCAAATAAACGTAAACGTACTAAATAAAAAGTGAGTTTTAAGAAATAAAAAGCCTACGAATATGAAAATTATATTTTTACAATCCTAATAAGAAAAGAAAATTATTGGAAAAAGAAAATTATTTATTTGACTTATTAATTAATTATTATTAATTAAAAACTATTTAATAATTATTTAAACTAATTAAAATTCTAATAAATACTAAAGGATCAAAGAAAAATCTGAAATTTTTTCTATAAATACTTTAAAGTGACAAGAAGCTAAGAAAATTATAAAAATGAAAATTACTTAATTAAAATTTAAAAAGATAAATTCTATTAAATAGAAGCTATCACTATATTTCTATTTTTTATTTTCTTAAGGTCTAAAAATATAATTATATTTTTCCTAGATTAAAAATGACAAAAGAAAATTATGAAAATTGGATTTATATTTTTCTGATTAATATTCTATTTATTATGATTTAATTACTATTTTAAACTAATTAAAAATATTAAAAATACCAAATAACTTAGGAAAAATCTGAAAAATTTAAGTTAAGTCTAAATTAATATTAAAAGGCTAGGAAAATTAAAAGTGGAACTTATCTAAGGCTAAAAGTCTGATTTGGGCTAATAAGCAGTTTGCTTATAAGCACAAAATAAGCTAAAAAGCAATAAAAGTTACCAAAAGTTTAGGAACAGGTTAATATACTAAAATAAGCACAAATAAACTAAAAAACACAAATGGGCACAAGAGATTAAACAGGTTAAGCACTTGACTGTTGTGAAGCTTAACACAGAAATCCCAGGAATAAGGCCAATTTGCAGGCAGCTTTTGAGCTTATAAATAAGCAGAGAAGATGAATATTATGGGGGCAAAAACAAGGTGACACTACTGGCTATCTAAAAATATGAAAAGCCCCATCAGAATCTAGCCAATTGAGGTCCAATTGGATCAAAGATCAGCAACCAACAACACAAGGTCTGCTGTGGAATTGACTTTTGCAGAAAAACACAAGTATTGACTTTGGTGAGTTTCTACTGATTCTAGGCTATTGAAATGGAAGTAATAAGCTACAATGAGAGGATTTAAGGCTACTTTAACAACTATAGAAAGGATTTGAATGATCTTGGATCTCTAAAAACCCCAACAGTTAACTGTGGAGGGGAGATCTTTGAATTTTGACTTTTGAACAAAGGACCACTGGTTTTTATTGTTTCCCTGAACTATTATGAACTAATATGACTTAATACAACAACAAACACCAACTAGTATTCACAAGATTACCAATTGATCAGCAAATCCAAACACCCTTTAACTTGACAGATTTTATGATTTGCAAAGCAACTGAGAGATTTACACTAAAACACTGATTTCAAATACTTACTTATGATTATATCAGACCAATTAAACTTGAAAATCCAAATATAGCAGCAAGAAACACAGAACTAGACAAATTGCTATGTTGACTGTGTAAGTAAAATATGAAACAACTATGAAAATTTATTAACTAGTTAACTATATTAAGCAAGATTATGAATAAAGTACACAAAATAAGCATAAGAAACACCAAGATGATCAGCTATAAGAACTTCTACAGTAGAATGCATAAAATGCAAGATTAAGCTTACAATTGGTTTAAGGCTGAGAACAAGGTACATAGGACTCAAACTTTATCCTAACACCTCCCTTGAGGATCTAAACCCAAAATCCAAAGCTTCCTTGCGTCCAATTCACCTCTGAATCCAGAAATCAAATCCAAGCTTCACAGTTGACTTATGTTGACCAATTTTGTATTTGTGAATTTTTTTAGCTAAACTGAGTTGTAAGTTACTAGAAGCTTATAACAGCTTCCTGGGAGCTTATATGTTCTATTCTAGTCCATTTCAACAACATCAACTACATTAAACCATAATGAGATTTTTTTTGAGTAAAAATTGCACAAACTGAAAATGAAACTGGAATGCTTAAATTGATTACTTGAAAAGTTGTACAATACACTGAAATAACTTAAACAAATACTGGAAAGCTTGAAAATACAACAGAAATGATAAAAATTATTATTCGACTAAATTAAAACTAAGTTACACTAGATAGTCTCTCCCATTGCTTCTCCTCTTTTCTTTATAGTCTTTTATCTCATTGTCGACATCTCTGAGTACTTCCCACCACCTTTTGACCTTTGATTTAATCAATTTCATCACAATCGTCCATTTGGCATTTTTGGCGCCAAAACATACACAAGTAGCTTGAGCAGGTTATTTCAATTAAGGAATTTTGGGTGTTTGTGGAGGTGGAGGTGAGAGATTAGTGACTGGGGTGATGAGGTGGAGGTGAGGAGGTGGCAAAACCACCCTGGTTTTGGTGTTTCAGAGGTGGAGGTGGAGGGTGAACAGTGTTGGCGGTATTGGGAGTTTGACTGGGGTCAAACCCAGTTTTATTTAATTAAGTTGGGATTGGGCCGGGTCAAAGGTTGTGGTGATTGGGCTGGATTGTTTCTATTTTGGGTTGGGTTTAGTTTAATAGGGTTGGGTTGGGTAGTGATAAAGGGTAGTGGGTTTTATTTAATTTAGGGTCCGGTTTGGTTTATAGGAAATAAGCACAAGGACCATTTTGTAATTTTTGGATTTTTAGGGGCTGAAATTGTAATTTTCCCAAAGTATCACAAGGAACCAATTTTGCCAAGTTTCAATAGTACAGGGATTAAATTTGATAATTTTCCAATTTTTAAAACCCAGGGACTATCTTTGACATTTTTCAAACTTGAGGGACTAAAGTTGTCAATTTGCAATTTTAAACTTCAAAATGATTTATTTTGACAACTTGTGAATCCCAAAGGAACTTTGATGATAAATTTCATATTTTGAATAACCAGGGACTAGTTTTGACAACTTTTGAAAGTTGAGGGACTGAAACTGCCAATTATGCAAACTTTGTTTGTTTTTCAATTGTTTTCAAACAGTTTGCATTTGAAACTTATAAAACACACTCCTGGGATATTTTCAGTATTTTGATGCATTTTTGAGTGTTTTTTGGATGTTTTGGCAGTTCAGATATGACAAAAATGATGAGTATTTACACACTCATCAATCCCCCACACTAAACTATTGCTAGTCCCTAGCAATTTTTTTGAAAATTTAATGGATTTTATCTCTTTACCAAAAGCCATCACCTCTGGAGTAGCCAAATGTTTCAGCTCAAGTAAGAACTATGGTACACTGATAACGATATGATTTTGAGCAAATCACCAGCTGTAAACGGTTTTGATTTGTCTTTACCAGAAGCCGTTTGCTTCTGGACTAGCCATTGTTTTAGTATGTGATACTTTGGCACAATGATAACCAAATGATTTTGAGCAAACCATCAGCTGTCAACGGGTTTGATTTGTCTTTACCAGAAGCCGTTTGCTTCTGGACTAGCCAACTCTTAGATAATTTATCAATATTATCTTTGGTGAGCTGATTACCAATTATGGTATTCCAATGCCTTTACCACAAGCCATAAACTTGCGGGCTAGCCAACTCTTCACTTATGAAGATATGGTGAGTCGAAAACCATACAATTTTTGGCAAATTGCAAGCCATAAACGGATTTGATACATCTTTACCAAGAGCCGTTTGCTCCTGGATTAGCCAATCCTTATGTGTGTTAGACATGGCGGACTGATAACCATTTATTGCGTTCTAAGTGAGAAAAAATTTTTAAAATTTTGGCTAAAAATGGGGGTGCTAGATGATACATTTGATAAAATTCGCTAGAATTTCCCCCCCACACTTAGAACTGAATATTGCCCTCAATATTCAAAGCACCGGCCGTTAAACCAACACTTAGAACGTGAAAGGGAAATACTGAATAGCCATTATTTTATATACACACACTGTTTTTTTTTTTTTTTAGAAAATAGAAAGAAGTCAGAAATATGGGTGAAAACCCATATGGTGGGCTAATGTTTTTGATGACCGAGTCACTAGCTAGACTCGATCCCCGCATTTATTGGTTCATGGGGAAAGTTTGAAGATCCGGGACAACCATGAATGGTATGTCCTCTCCAAAGTAGTGTTTTAACCGATGACCATTCACTTTGAAATTTGGACCGTCATTTTGAGATAACTCAACGGTACCATATGGATAAACTTTTGTAACAGCTTACAAAACACCCATCGGGTGTACACCTTACAAGCTTGTGTACGGAAAGGCATGTCATCTACCGATCGAATTAGAGCACAAAGCCTACTGGGCCTTGAAACATGCTAACTTTGACCTTCAAACTGCGGGTGATCACCGTAAAGTTCAAATGAATGAATTAAATGAACTGCGTGATCAAGCATACGAGAACTCTTTGATTTATAAAGAAAAGACAAAGAAGATTCATGACTCTAAAATCAAGAACCGCGTTTTCAACGTTGGTGATCGAGTCCTTCTTTTCAATTCAAGATTGAAGATTTTCTCGGGAAAACTCAAATCCCGTTGGTCTGGTCCATTCACTGTTACAAAAGTTTATCCATATGGTACCGTTGAGTTATCTCAAAATGACGGACCAAATTTCAAAGTGAATGGTCATCGGTTAAAACACTACTTTGGAGAGGACATACCATTCATGGTTGTCCCGGATCTTCAAACTTTCCCCATGAACCAATAAATGCGGGGATCGAGTCTAGCTAGTGACTCGGTCATCAAAAACATTAGCCCACCATATGGGTTTTCACCAATATTTCTGACTTCTTTCTATTTTATAAAAAAAAAAAAAAAAAAAAAAAAAAAAAAAAAAAAAAAAAAAAACAGTGTGTGTATATAAAATAATGGCTATTCAGTATTTCCCTTTCACGTTCTAAGTGTTGGTTTAACAGCCGGTGCTTTGAATATTGAGGGCAATATTCAGTTCTAAGTGTGGGGGGGAAATTCTAGCGAATTTTATCAAATGTATCATCTAGCACCCCCATTTTTAGCCAAAATTTTAAATTTTTTTTCTCACTTAGAACTCAATAAATGGTTATCAGTCCGCCATGTCTAACCCACATAAGGATTGGCTAATCCAGGAATAAACGGCTCTTGGTAAAGATAACTCAAATCCGTTTATGGCTTGCAATTTGCCAAAAATTGTATGGTTTTCGACTCACCATATCTTCATAAGTGAAGAGTTGGCTAGCCCGCAAGTTTATGGCTTGTGGTAAAGGCATTGGAATACCATAATTGGTAATCAGCTCACCAAAGATAATATTGATAAATTATCTAAGAGTTGGCTAGTCCAGAAGCAAACGGCTTCTGGTAAAGACAAATCAAACCCGTTGACAGCTGATGGTTTGCTCAAAATCATTTGGTTATCATTGTGCCAAAGTATCACATACTAAAACAATGGCTAGTCCAGAAGCAAACGGCTTCTGGTAAAGACAAATCAAAACCGTTTACAGCTGGTGATTTGCTCAAAATCATATCGTTATCAGTGTACCATAGTTCTTACTTGAGCTGAAACATTTGGCTACTCCAGAGGTGATGGCTTTTGGTAAAGAGATAAAATCCATTAAATTTTCAAAAATATTGCTAGGGACTAGCAATAGTTTAGTGTGGGGGATTGATGAGTGTGTAAATACTCATCATTTTTGTCATATCTGAACTGCCAAAACATCCAAAAAACACTCAAAAATGCATCAAAATACTGAAAATATCCCAGGAGTGTGTTTTATAAGTTTCAAATGCAAACTGTTTGAAAACAATTGAAAAACAAACAAAGTTTGCATAATTGGCAGTTTCAGTCCCTCAACTTTCAAAAGTTGTCAAAACTAGTCCCTGGTTATTCAAAATATGAAATTTATCATCAAAGTTCCTTTGGGATTCACAAGTTGTCAAAAGAAATCATTTTGAAGTTTAAAATTGCAAATTGACAACTTTAATCCCTCAAGTTTGAAAAATGTCAAAGATAGTCCCTGGGTTTTAAAAATTGGAAAATTATCAAATTTAATCCTTGTACTATTGAAACTTGGCAAAATTGGTTCCTTGTGATACTTTGGGAAAATTACAATTTCAGCCCCTAAAAATCCAAAAATTACAAAATGGTCCTTGTATCAAGGCCTGACATCAAGGCCTGACATCCAATTTTCATTCCGTCTATGTGCCAGATATCAGTCTGACCCAAGAGAATCACATCTCACAGCTGTAAAAAGTATCATCAGGTACCTGAAAGGTACTCCAAATCTTGGATTGTACTACCCTAAATGTTCAGGTTTTGATTTCAAATGGTACTCAGACTCTGACTATGCAGGCTGCAACATGGCTAGGAAAAGTACTTCAGGCTCTTGCCAATTCCTTGGTGGTAAACTAGTCTATTGGAGTGCTAAGAAAAAACAATTAGTAGCCATGTCCTCAGCTGAGGCTGAATATGTTGCAGTAGCCAGTTGTTGTGCAAATGTACTATGGATGAAAAGTCAACTCAGTGACTATGACATCCATGATTGGCTCCAAACGGTCAACTTAAATCAACCACGGATGTGGTCAAACAAAGTCAAACCAATTGAGAACACAATGCAATTATCCAAGGAGTATAGTTTTATCCCCGGGTCGTTTAAGTCCCAGCGAGATGTGAAATTGTGCTTTAAAAACGGATCGTGATCAAGTGTTATTGAACAGAAAAGGGATTATGGTTTTGATTATACTAAGGAGATAAGAAAATAGCTTTAAACAAGCTATATAAACAAGAACGTGAAAACAAGTTAACTAGAAACGTATAAAAACCTAAAAGCGTGTACGTTTAAATTCAAATAAACGTAAACGTACTAAATAAAAAGTGAGTTTTAAGAAATAAAAAGCCTACGAATATGAAAAATATATTTTTACAATCCTAATAAGAAAAGAAAATTATTGGAAAAATAAAATTATTTATTTGACTTATTAATTAATTATTATTAATTAAAAACTATTTAATAATTATTTAAACTAATTAAAATTCTAATAAATACTAAAAGATCAAAGAAAAATCTGAAAATTTTTCTATAAATACTTTAAAGTGACAAGAAGCTAAGAAAATTATAAAAATGAAAATTACTTAATTAAAATTTAAAAAGATAAATTCTATTAAATAGAAGCTATCACTATATTTCTATTTTTTATTTTCTTAAGGTCTAAAAATATAATTATATTTTTCCTAGATTAAAAATGACAAAAGAAAATTATGAAAATTGGATTTATATTTTTCTGATTAATATTCTATTTATTATGATTTAATTACTATTTTAAACTAATTAAAAATATTAAAAATACCAAATAACTTAGGAAAATTCTGAAAAATTTAAGTTAAGTCTAAATTAATATTAAAAGGCTAGGAAAATTAAAAGTGGAACTTATCTAAGGCTAAAAGGCTGATTTGGGCTAATAAGCAGTTTGCTTATAAGCACAAAATAAGCTAAAAAGCAATAAAAGTTACCAAAAGTTCAGGAACAGGTTAATATACTAAAATAAGCACAAATCAACTAAAAAACACAAATGGACACATGAGATTAAACAGGTTAAGCACTTGACTGTTGTGAAGCTTAACACAGAAATCCCAGGAATAAGGCCAATTTGCAGGCAGCTTTTGAGCTTATAAATAAGCAGAGAAGATGAATATTATGGGGGCAAAAACAAGGTGACACTACTGGCTATCTAAAAATATGAAAAGCCCCATCAGAATCTAGCCAATTGAGGTCCAATTGGATCAAAGATCAGCAACCAACAACACAAGGTCTGCTGTGGAATTGACTTTTGCAGAAAAACACAAGTATTGACTTTGGTGAGTTTCTACTGATTCTAGGCTATTGAAATGGAAGTAATAAGCTACAATGAGAGGATTTAAGGCTACTTTAACAACTATAGAAAGGATTTGAATGATCTTAGATCTCTAAAAACCCCGACAGTTAACTGTGGAGGGGAGATCTTTGAATTTTGACTTTTGAACAAAGGACCACTGGTTTTTATTGTTTCCCTGAACTATTATGAACTAATATGACTTAATACAACAACAAACACCAACTAGTATTCACAAGATTACCAATTGATCAGCAAATCCAAACACCCTTTAACTTGACAGATTTTATGATTTGCAAAGCAACTGAGAGATTTACACTAAAACACTGATTTCAAATACTTACTTATGATTATATCAGACCAATTAAACTTGAAAATCCAAATATAGCAGCAAGAAACACAGAACTAGACAAATTGCTATGTTGACTGTGTAAGTAAAATATGAAACAACTATGAAAATTTATTAACTAGTTAACTATATTAAGCAAGATTATGAATAAAGTACACAAAATAAGCATAAGAAACACCAAGATGATCAGCTATAAGAACTTCTACAGTAGAATGCATAAAATGCAAGATTAAGCTTACAATTGGTTTAAGGCTGAGAACAAGGTACATAGGACTCAAACTTTATCCTAACACCTCCCTTGAGGATCTAAACCCAAAATCCAAAGCTTCCTTGCGTCCAATTCACCTCTGAATCCAGAAATCAAATCCAAGCTTCACAGTTGACTTATGTTGACCAATTTTGTATTTGTGAATTTTTTTAGCTAAACTGAGTTGTAAGTTACTAGAAGCTTATAACAGCTTCCTGGGAGCTTATATGTTCTATTCTAGTCCATTTCAACAACATCAACTACATTAAACCATAATGAGATTTTTTTTGAGTAAAAATTGCACAAACTGAAAATGAAACTGGAATGCTTAAATTGATTACTTGAAAAGTTGTACAATACACTGAAATAACTTAAACAAATACTGGAAAGCTTGAAAATACAACAGAAATGATAAAAATTATTATTCGACTAAATTAAAACTAAGTTACACTAGATAGTCTCTCCCATTGCTTCTCCTCTTTTCTTTATAGTCTTTTATCTCATTGTCGACATCTCTGAGTACTTCCCACCACCTTTTGACCTTTGATTTAATCAATTTCATCACAATCGTCCATTTGGCATTTTTGGCGCCAAAACATACACAAGTAGCTTGAGCAGGTTATTTCAATTAAGGAATTTTGGGTGTTTGTGGAGGTGGAGGGGAGAGATTAGTGACTGGGGTGATGAGGTGGAGGTGAGGAGGTGGCAAAACTACCCTGGTTTTGGTGTTTCAGAGGTGGAGGTGGAGGGTGAACAGTGTTGGCGGTATTGGGAGTTTGACTGGGGTCAAACCCAGTTTTATTTAATTAAGTTGGGATTGGGCCGGGTCAAAGGTTATGGAAGTTGGGCTGGGTTGTTTCTATTTTGGGTTGGGTTTAGTTTAATAGGGTTGGGTTGGGTAGTGATAAAGGGTAGTGGGTTTTATTTAATTTAGGGTCCGGTTTGGTTTATAGGAAATAAGCACAAGGACCATTTTGTAATTTTTGGATTTTTAGGGGCTGAAATTGTAATTTTCCCAAAGTATCACAAGGAACCAATTTTGCCAAGTTTCAATAGTACAAGGATTAAATTTGATAATTTTCCAATTTTTAAAACCCAGGGACTATCTTTGACATTTTTCAAACTTGAGGGACTAAAGTTGTCAATTTGAAATTTTAAACTTTAAATGATTTCTTTTGACAACTTGTGAATCCCAAAGGAACTTTGATGATAAATTTCATATTTTGAATAACCAGGGACTAGTTTTGACAACTTTTGAAAGTTGAGGGACTGAAACTGCCAATTATGCAAACTTTGTTTGTTTTTCAATTGTTTTCAAACAGTTTGCATTTGAAACTTATAAAACACACTCCTGGGATATTTTCAGTATTTTGATGCATTTTTGAGTGTTTTTTGGATGTTTTGGCAGTTCAGATATGACAAAAATGATGAGTATTTACACACTCATCAATCCATTACAAGATGGTACCCATCTTCTGCGACAATACAAGTGCCATTGCTATCTCAAACAATCCTGTTCTTCATCATAGAACCAAGCATATTGATATTGTATATCATTTCATCCGGGACCATGTCATGAATGGTGACATTGAATTACACTTCATCCCCACTGAATATCAGCTAGCTGATATATTCACCATACCATTGGATGAACCAACTTTCACAAGACTTAAAGCTGAATTGGGGATGTTGGATATTGAAAATCAGTCCACTGACTAAACCTATCCAACTAAGTGTAAATAATGGTAACCATTGGTCCCTGACTCAACAAATCTCTCAGTGAATGAGCATTTTATGTCTCACTGACTAACCTTCCCTAAACACCCTCACACTGAATGAAAAGTCATTCAGGGGCCTCAAGACATCAACAAATGGCATTCAATGCAAAACAAAATGCTCTAAGTATTTAGTTAGTAAATGTCCGAGGTTGGTAATTGAACACATATTTAATATAGTAATATATGTTCTTTTATCTTCTGGCATCCACATCTTGAGCCCCCACATCATCACCACATATCCCACTTGGCATTAAATGCCTCTCATTACAAGTAATATCTTTTGATATTATATGTGGTGACGTCACATTGCAAAATGCACTTTTGCAGAACAACGCGACTGTTCACCTTGATAGTTGCGCAAAACCCGGGTAGTGGATTGGTGGCATTTAATGCGGATATCAAAATGGTTATACAAAACAGTTTTCAAATTTTTTAATGAATTTCGCAAATATGCAAAAACCACCCCTCTCTACTTCCTTATAAATACCCCCACAAAATATTAACACACACACGCTTTGAATTATTAATCAAACTCTAGCAATTTCCCTCAAAATTTGTGTGCGTTTTTCATCTCATAACCAGACCTTTTCTCTAAAATCAATACTTTACCCTTAAAATGGCTACATCTAAGGCTATTACCTACGCTCCAAATGTGGAATTCCAACTGGAAAGCGTAGGCATGACCAAAAACAATGTCGTAGGGAACTTTTCCTATTCGGAAAATTTTCCTGTTTATAAGGATATGGTGAAATACCTTAAAAACTGTTTTCTCTCAACGGCATTTACAAAGACACCCTCAGTCATTTACAATGACTACTTGATAGAGTCCTGGTGTACAGCAGTGGTCACCAACCCTGATGACACCAATGACTCTATCATTTAGTTCTTAGTGAACAATGGGAGGAAAACCCTCTCCCTTGACTACAAAACCGTCATCAAAGCCACGGGCCTTGATTTCACTGAGAATTTTGCCCCTCAACCCACTGATAGTGAAGTAAAGACTGAATTGCTTTTCTTTGGGCCACATGACAAACAACACCCTGATGTGGCTCTAGGGACTCTATTGGCCAAAGCCCCCATAATAAAAACATGGTTTCCTACCGTTTGGAGGATACTGATGACTTTTGTCATTTAGGTCCTAGGTGGGAACAAATCCTCCACGGAGCAATTGAACACTGCTTAATAAATGATAGTGTTCAGTCTCCTAGAGGGTAGAAAAATTGATGTTGGAGAAATTATCTTCAGGGACCTCATAGTCAAGCTCTCAGGGAAATCCAAGCAAAGATACATGTCTTACCCTAGGTTCATTTTTTGTGTGCTCCAAGACTTATTGGGCTCTGAGTATGTTAGGCCAAATATACAGGGATCTGTCCCTGATGTCTTACACAAGGCCAACTACTCAAGAGACCCCACTGAGGTCACACAAATCACCCTAACCACCTATATGTTGATGGTCATTCAGGGTGCTGATGCTATATCACCAGTGCCTTCTCCTTCCAAGAAAGAGAAGAAGAAAAAGAAGAAGGGGTCCAGGAAGGTGGTTCAACCCAAACCACTCGAAACTGAGACCTCTGCTTCACAGCCTGAGAAAGGAAGGCACAAAAAGCCCCAGCCTGTTGAGACACCCATTGAGGAGGCCAGTACTCTATTGAACAAAGAACAAACGCCAATGGAGGGCACTGAGAAATCACACTCAGTGTCCTTGGGCAAACCCTCTCCTAAAGACTCTGCTGACAGAAACAAGTCAATGGAGTCAAGAACCATTTAACAATCACTTCCCGATGAAGGCATTAGTACATCACAACCTTTGCCCGAAGGAGAAAAGGGTCTTGAATCCTCAGTAGAGCAGCACTACTCTACTGAGAATGGGACCTACACCCCCTCATATCCTGCTTATGGCTCTGATAAATCACAATCAGAGTCTCAGGGAGGACTAGTCCCTATATCTTCATCAGGGCAGCACAACCTTGGTGGAAAAGGGGCCTCAACATCTTTCATCCTGCTTATGGTTCTGATAAATCACAATCAGAGTCTCAGGGAGTACCGGTCCCTATATCTTCATCAGGGCAGCACACCCTTGGTGGAAAGGGGGACCTTAACATTTCATTTCCAAGTGATGGTACTGGCTCAAACCCACCAGTCCCTGAAGGAACCTCAGGGGAAAAAGACCTAGGGGGCATGCAACCACCCACTGATATGGAACCTACACCCCCTCACGGCGTTGTGCATAAATTGGAAACTGAATCCGCGGACCAGGCAGAGATAACCCACTATGTTCTCTTGGAGGGTTCAGGACCTGGCCACAACAAAGGAAAGCCCTCTTCTGAGGGGGAGCCAGTTTTTGCCTCGGTTCCTACTCTTGCTGCTTACAAATGTTCATCAATGAAGAGTCAGAAGAGGAAATGGTTGAATTTGAGGACGATGAAGTTCTAGCTACTGGGGAAGACATGGATACTGATGACCAACTTCTTACTTACAACTCCCCTCAGCACATTGAGAAACAAACTTCATCTCCTCCTCTTGAAGAACAAGAACCCCACCATCAACATCATACATCATCATCATCACATAAATCATCAGGCTCCTCAGACTCTGCTGCTGCATTCCCTGACTATCTGCAGAAGTATGATGATGTGCTTCCCCTCACTGAAAGGCAGCTGGTTAAATTCCTCAGGAAGTCAAATACTGCCCTCTTCAATGAGGTAATCATTGAGTAATGGGATCAGCACACTGAAGCAGCAGCCTCTTATGCTGACTTTAGGGCGGCTGTTGAAGGGTCACAGGGTCAACTCCATAAGGTCACTGCCTCTACTGACAAACATGTCAGTGACCTATAGGCCTCCATCGAGCAACTGGGTCTTGATCAAGGGACGCAATTCAACAATTTGCTTCAGTCTCTTAGTGCCATTCAAGAAGAATTCAAAGATGACCCAGTTCTCATCACCAAGCTGACTGAGTTTATGGATTCACAAAAGACCACCTCCTCCAACATTAGTGAACTTCTCAGGCTTCTCAAGGAGGTGGATCTTGCTACTCTCAGGTCTCAGCAGGAAGTCCTTCATAAGTCAGTCACTGATACCCAAGGATGCCTGACCCAGATCTCCACCACCTTTGACCAGCTCTCTGCCAAACATAATGAGCTGGTGAACCACTACACCACCAAGGTCACCCAACTTTCTGAGGCTCAAGTCACCATGGCCAATGACATCTCCTCACTGAAGACAGAGACCTCAGAAATCAAAGGCATGGTCTTCACCATCCTGACCCTTCTTCAGTCCTCTCAAGTTTGCCCTGCTCCTCAATCAACAGATGCTTCCACTGAAGCTCCAGCATCTGTTGAGGGGGAGAAACCAACTCCTGATGAACCAATTCTTGAGCCTACTGCCGAAGTTATCACTGAAGCCATCCCTCTTCAAAGCTTCATGCCAGGAACTACAACATCTTCAGCACTGGTGGTTACTACCACTCCTATTCCAACTGAAGCAACAACCACAAAATTCCCTAAATCCTCCTTCAGTACACCCCCACCCATTGACAAAGGGAAGGGAATCATGGAGACTGAAGACTCACCTCCCAAACTTGTTAAGGCACCAAGAGAAGTGCGTCCTAATCCTGATGCACCAGTAAGTTATCTTACACTATAAGAAAGTCTTCAGGAGAACCAATGAAGAAGTGGCTGCTATCTTGGAAGAAGAGGATATGATCAAGGCTGAATTGCTCAGTAAGCCTGTTATTGCTAAAGTTTCCAAGGAAGTCATTAGAGAGACTGAGTAGAACATCAGGAGGGAACAGTTCCTTAAACTTCAGGCTGACCTTATCAAAGAACACAACCTGAAGGTCAAGCTGAACACTGAAAGGAAAAAGAGGAACTATGAGAGGTATGTCTGGACCATGACAAAGACCAAGGGTGAAGGTCCCATCACTGACATGATTATTCATGCGAAAACTGATCCCCTAGCCATAACTGTTCAAAGAAGAACAAGGAAGTCTTAGAAGAATGCTCCCTTCAAGTTCTCAGCATATGGGATCAAGGAATGGAACATGATGGGAACCATCCTGAAGAAGAAAAAGAACAAGTGTGTCCCTGACCTTCTGGCTGCCCTAATAAACAAGTATGAGGAACTGGAAAAGGTAGCCAAAAGTTTAGGAATTGATCATTAGAAGGCACTTGCTTCTCAGGGACTAACAATCCCTGAACCAACTCAGAGCACAGGGAGGAAGAGGAAAGCAGTAGGTCAAGAACCTGAACAATTCATTGTTGCACTTCACTGCAACAAAATTCCTCCTGAAGATGTCAAGTTCATCCCCAACAAGGTAATCAAGAACCCTGAGTTTGGAATCTTCTTCATTGATGAGTTTTGTCAACAAGCTTTTCAAAGAGCCAGTGACATTCACCTGATGGAAGCAACAACCCTACTGGCCTACAAACTGATGGCACTCCATGTGAAGAGCCCTGAGAATGATGAGTTCATCATACTGATGGAAAGGATGATAAGTGAGAGACCCAAAAAGCAGGTGTTGGTGTCTAAGAAAGCAAAACTAGAACTCATGGGAATTAAGGAAGTCTGAGTACTTAACCCTGGGTATTTTGTTTAGATGATAGGACTGATGTAATATTGATGAATAAGATGATGGCCTATGTTTATGAAATCAGTGTCCTTAATTGCTTTATAGTATCTTTAGTGTAAGCAGAAGCTCAATTGCTCACTTGCACTGATCAAACACTTAAGCTATATTAATATCCAAATAGGGGGAGATTGTTGGGTCCATTCAGTACCCAAGCTTCCTAAAACAAGGATTTGAATACTAATTAAACTAAGTGTCACATATCCTTGAACGCTCTCAGGTCACTGAGTGAACAGTCACTCAGTGAGTTATCTTCAAGTTGCCTAGGACGAGTCTAAGAAGAAGGATTCTCCATTCAGTGAGGCGAAACTCCCTGAATGGCACCTAAGCCAAAGAAGAAGATAATAGGTTCAGTGAGTGATGACAATAACTCACTGAACCCCAGTCTCCTCAACAACTATGAAGAATGAAGACTGAAGACTGAAGACCAAAGACTGAAGAACTTGAAGACTGAAAGAAAGGCAGGACAAGGCGGGAAGGTTTGAACTGACTTAGAGAAGTCCTTATCACTCTAAGGTCAAACTTTCCCTCAAAGGCTTCATAACAAGAACAGTGTCATCACTGTTACTCAGAAAGCACTATTGTCCTATACCCAAAATAGGTTCTTGTAACAGTGACAAAATACATCAGTATTTTGTCCTGATTAGCTTAGGTCATCTTTTGTCTTGTAATTAACGGTTGCTCTTTTTACTTGTCTATAAATAGGATCATAAGATGGAGTAAAAGGGGAGAAGTTTGTGCAATTAATGCTTAGACATTCACAAACCACTTTTACTCCTCCAAAGAGCAACCTTGTCCCTGAGATAGCTTAGTGGTTCCTGATAGTTGTCACTTAAGCTTAGCTTAAGTTTAGAGAGGAGACAATACCATACTTGTCATTTCAATCCCAAGTGTTTTTTCCATAAACACTTGGGTATAGATTCTTTTGATTAACTTCTAAAAAGAATTTAAACGTTGAAAAACTATTGTCTTTATCCTTTACGTTTTTACTTATTTGTCTAGTTAATCAATACATTACTAAGCTATGGAACATGGTTAGTTTAAATTTGTTGTTAATTTTAACCGTGTAACGGGAACAACATAACCTCTTGTTAGCCAAGAATTTAGTGAGAAGACCCACCTAGTTTACATTCGTGAATCACCAACGAAAATAAGTAAGTAATCATTCCACTATTATTTGGTAAGATGAACTTGGCTATCACGTTCTTTCAATATTGATTTAGACCTTACCTTTTGATCGGTTCCGAACGGTCAACTTAAATCAACCACGGATGTGGTCAACAAGAGTCAAACTAGAAAGGGCACAATGCAAAAATCCAAGGAGTATAGTTTTATCCCCGGGTCGTTAAGTCCCAGCGAGGTGTGAAAACTGAAGTAAAACGAATTTGTGATCGCGTGATAATTGAACGGGAAAAGGTTTTGATTTGATTTACACTAGGGAAACGTGAAATAAAGCTAGAAATATGAAAATTACTTATTTAAAAAGTTAAATAGATAAATTCTATTAAATAGAAGCTATCACTATTTTTCTATTTCGTTTAATCTAATATACGCTAAAAACGCGAGTCGGGAACTAATTAAAACGCGTATACTACTGAGATATGTAAAAAACTAAATATAAATTAAAAACGATTAAAAATGTAAGAAAAACGATTTTCTAAAGCTTACGTATACAAAAACGTAAAGAAAACTGAAAACGAGCGGTTTTATTAAAAACTACGTAAGTGCGCGAGTTAAAACGTGAAATTTGTGAAATATAAACACTACGGGCACAATTATAATTTTTACATGTTCTATATGACAAAAGAAAATTTTAGAAAAAAGAATTATATATATTTTTTTGACTTTTATATTTTTTATTATGATTTAATTACTATTTTACAAACATAAATACGAAATAAATACTAAACGTATATAAAAAAAATCTGAAATTTTTATCTAAAATACTTTAATGTATAACAGATTTATTAAAATTAAAAACACTCGACCAGCTTATTCGGATAAGCTATTATAAGCTAAACTAGAAAATAAGCTTAACCGAAAAAACATAGGATAAAAGGAATTAAGTTAGAGAGATTTGCAGAACTGGTGCTCCAGAGCGTGTGGAAGGGGGTGTGTGTTATGCTTTGTTCTATCGAAAGGTCGCGAGTTCGAATCCCACACACCACATTTTTTGTATTTTATTTTTTTTTCAATTTTCTTTTTACACATTAACTTTTTAACTTAATACAAGCTATTTTAATAAAGACAAAACTTTTAGATTAAGCTAGATTAACTGGAAATTAAGAGCTTATATTCACAGTAGCTTATGTAAAGGTTTTTTAAAAACTAGAAAATAGCTAAACAAGCAATAAGCTTCTAGATAAGCTATGAGCTTATGGATAAGGCTAATAAGGACTGAAGTGACTATAAATAAGCTAATAGAATAGGAAAAAGCTAGGGCTAAAGGTTTAAAAGCTCACAACAAGCTCGAGCTTGTTGTCTGCTGTTGTGCAGCCTGCACAGGGCAAAATTGGCTGTTTTGCAGCCTTGATTAAGGGGCTTAAAAGCTTTCTAAAAATCACACAAAAAATTCTAGATGTACACAAGCTGGGCAACTCTAAGCGTGCCAAATTTCAGCTTCTAACTCCTTACGACGAAGAAATGAAAAATCGCCGAAAACTGGGCTGAAAATCATAGTTACGAAAATGTGCAGATTTTTATAACTAATGGGCTGTTTTGAGTGCAAACTTTGTGCAGAGGTTCTAAGCTTTTGTGGACAAACTAAGTGGTCCTAATGAAGTACAAAAATGCCAACGAAAGGGTCAAAACAAGCTTGTAGCTTGTTTTGGCTTGTTTGAGCTTCTGAGTAACTGAAAAGAACACAAAGCATGTGAAAATGCATTTTCTATCTAATGAGCTTATCTGGACCCTAAAACAGCTTATAATGATCAAGTTAAGCTTAAACGAAGTTGACCAAATGGTCAATGTACAGTACTTCAAGCTTTTGGCTTGTTTCACTGCCTAAACCAAACACCCTTTTAAAGGTGTGACTGTGGTGATTTTGAACTAAGATAGGCTAAATGAGCTTATGAATTCTGATTTTTAAGGCTTTACTAACTTAAATATGAACTAATTAACAACTTTTAAAACAAACTTGAGCTAGATAATAAGCTAGACTACTAAAAGCTATTTTTGGCTTTTATTAGGTTATTAAGTGAAAATGTTGAACAAGGTGGTTTAGAACTAAAGGACTGGATGAAAAGTGATAGTGAACTAATGATGAGCTAATAAATGACAAATACAAGCTTAAACAAGCTTATAGAACAGTAATTGAATTTTAAACTAATATGAAAATCAAGACTTACAATCGAATTAGCAATGAGACCAAGAACTAGGAACCAAGAACTACCTATGGGCTTCCCATGAAGCCTCTAAACCCAAAAGCTTCCACCAATTCAGCTTGTTTGATCCAGAATAGCTTATAAGCTAATTCTTTGACTTTCGTTGACCGTACTTGAAATTTCGAATTAAGACCTGAATTAACACTACATAAGCTTACATGAAGCTATGTAGAGCTTTATGTGAGCTTATGGAAGGGTTTGTTGGAGCTTATGATAATAATGTAAGTAGCTTGAGCTTATACGATTTACTAGTAACTTGAAATTTAATATGATCACTAATTTAGAGTACAAATTAACTTGAAACTTGACAAATGAAACTGAACTGAGCTTATATTAAACTTGAACTTGAGAATTACAAGAATTGAAAAACTGGAATTAAAATTACGATTAACTAAAAAAATTAACTACTAACTACTTATTTTTTTTCTAGTCTATTACATTGACCTATATACACTAAATATTGCTGGGAAAGACTCTGTCGACATCCTTAATCATTTCCACACCTTTGGATTACTTCAAAACAATCCCAATCGTCCACTTGCAATTTGGCGCCAAAAGTCATCCAAGTGGTTTGAGCAGGTTTCCATCAATTAAGGATTTTTGGAGTTATGTGAGGTGGAGGGGTGAGCTGGGGGGATAAGGTGGAAGGGTTGGTGAAGAGGTGGAAGGCCAGGTGGTGGTGAAAACCACCTGGTTTTGTGACTCAGTGAGGTGGGAGAGGAAGAGGTATAAAGGGTGGTGTTTGACCGAATTGTTTGACCCCGGTTTTTTATATATTAAGGGGTGGGCTGGTTATGGATTGGGCCAAGAATAAAAAGGTGTGGGTTGGGTTTTTTTATATAAAGGGTTGGGTTGGGTTTAAGCTTTAGATAATCACAAGGACCAAATTTGTAAAGTGCTGAAAGTTGAGGGGTTAAATGTGGAAATGTTCCAAAGTTATCATAAGGGCCTTCCTTGCCAAGTTTAATTTACCAAAGGACCAAAAATGTTAATTTTCCAATTTAAAATGTCCAGGGTAAATTCTGTCAATCATTGAAATTTTCAGGGACTAAAGTTGCCGTTTTGCAAAACTGAACTTTATAAGGCTAATTTTGACAACTTGAAAATCCTTGAGGGCCTTTTATGAAAAATTTCCATGTTTTGAATAACTAGGGACTAGATTTGACAATTTATGAATAAAACACAGTCTAAATATTTTTCTGCCTTTTTGAGACTTTTGAAAGTGTTTTTGACTGTTTATGTGGGTTTAAACAAGGTAAATATATGTGTATTTAGACACATATCAAATCCCCCACACTAAACTATTGCTAGTCCCTAGCAATATTTTTGAAAATTTAATGGATTTTATCTCTTTACCAAAAGCCATCACTTCTGGAGTAGCCAAATGTTTCAGTTCAAATAAGAACTTTGGTACACTGATAACCAAATGATTTTGAGCAAATCACCAGCTGTCAACGGTTTTGATTTGTCTTTACCAGAAGCCGTTTGCTTCTGGACTAGCCAACTCTTAGATAAAATAATTATTATCTTTGGTGAGCTGATTACCAATTATGGTTTTTCCACTGCCTTTACCACAAGCCATAACCTTGCGGGCTAGCCAACTCTTCACTTATAAGGATATGGTGAGTTGAATACCATACAATTTTGGGCAAATTGCAAGCCATAAACGGATTTGATATATCTTTACCTGCAGCCGTTTGCTCAGGATTAGCCAGTCCTTATGTGGGTTAGACATGGTGGACTGATAACCATTTGTTGTGTTAGTGCAAAGCACTACCACCAAATGAAAAAATTTTAAAATTTTTGGCCAAAACGGGGAAACTAGGAATAGGGCACAAATGTGATCAAATTCGCCAGAATTCCCCCCCACACTTAGAATTGAATATTGCCCTCAATATTCAAAGTACCGGCTATTATGCCGACACTTAGAACATTGCAAGGGAATACTAATGGCCAAGCGTGGGAACACAACAAAATATATTTATTATTATTTTGAACATATATAAAATTTTGAACATATATACAACAGTGGGGGCAACACCCCCACACTAGGGTGTTAGAAAAGAGAAAGAAGTCAGAAATATGGGTGAAAACCCATATGGTGAGCTAATATTTTTGTTCACCGAGTCACTAGCTTGACTCGACCCCGCATTCATTTGTTCTTGGGGAAGCATGTGGAACAAACAATCTCCATCGGACTTTCATTCAATGTGGTTTGGAAAAACATTGAATTTCATGAAAGTTCCACACCGATGAGATATACACAGATCCGGCTTACAAATGATAAATGAAAATGCCGGGATCAAAGATAGTGTCTTCATTCCCGAAGGAGTGAAGAACAGGAGAAGTCACCGTGTAGGTGAAGAAAAGAAAGAAAGTCATGATAAAAATCATGACTAACTGATCATCATCAAAAGAATTCATAATTTCAGTATTATGATTCTCATCATTTAAGCTCGGCTGATCAAGACATATTATGGGCGGGAGGGATGGAATTTTGATATTAACCAAATTCTCAGTTTTGAGAACATCTCCCTCTGGAACACAAAGATTTTTTATGTCTAGATCAAAGTGGAAGTTATCATACTCTGGTGGAGATATGATATGAGTGAGTTCAAAGGAGAACTCCTCGTAAAGAGAATCATTCACGTGATGTAAATCTGTGAACCCTTGCTCTATTATGGAATCATCACCTACCTCGTTCTGAATATCAAAGAGTGGATTATCAGAAATTAAAGTGAATTCAGATTCGAATTCAAACAGAGGATTGGTGAAAGACGTTTTGAATGCTTCGGGAACAAGATGATCAATATTCTCTTTTGGACTGACGAGCTCAGAAGGTAGTTCCTCCACATGACTGATGTCTCCACAAGATAAAGAATTTTCATCAGTATGTGAATCACTAAGCTCGGGGTAGGGATAAGAATTGAGTGATGGATTATTATTTAAGAGACTTTCGATTTCTTCCAGATCGGATTCGAAATCAAAGAGATCCTCATCACTTCCTGATGGAAGTGGATCAATGTGAGTAAGTTCATTAGTAAACTCCTCAAGAAGAGGGTCAACATCAGAATGGGGCAGTGATGCCTCAACATACTCAACTTCTCCATAAGATGTATATTCATCGTTAGAATCGGAGAAAGTCTCAAAATGATCTTTTGAACACTCAAGAGGGGAAGGGATATCATACACATGATCAAGAATTCCCTGTGACTCACTTGGGATTGGGACAAGGTTCTCAACACTAGACTTTATGAATTCGTCCGATTCCTTTTCAGGAACAGTGTCAACATGCTCGTCCCCCATACTTAGAGAGTGAGTGGGAACCTCGGGTGTGATAACAGCAGACTGAGGGAGTTGACAAAGACTAACACACATGGATTTTATATTTTTCATATGTTCTTCTGCTAGTAATTCTTGCATACTCTTATCATCCTGTGATTTTTGGACTGGTGGGATTTCAACTGATGTACTCGATGAATCCTTGTGATATTCCTTCATTTGAATAGAATCTTCATCATCGCTGTCATCAGGAATGAAACGGAATTGAGAGCTCGATCTGGCTGCTTTTTCTTTTGCAATTGATTCCCTAACAGCTTTTTCAAAGGCATCATGGGAATCTATTTTAGCAGCCTGCTCTTTAGTCAATAATTCCGCCATGGATTTCTCATGTGAATTTAGAATTAATGAAAATTGCGGGGGTGGGGATTTGTCAAAACCAGAAGGTTGACATTGATTATCATCATGAGGACCCCCACAAAATGCACAAGAAGAACTTGATGCATTATGAAACGGTGTATTAGCTAACTCCTCATTTATTTCTTTTAAGGACTCTAGAGTCTTTAGAAAAAAATCTTGTTCAGTTTGTTGAGGAGTTGCTTGAAACATTGGGTACTGTGGAGGTTGGTCTTGATATGGATCGTCGTAATTGTTACAAGGAAGTGGATTCCCTGTTTGACAATCAGAGATAAAATGTGGACCTCCACAATACTCACAAGAAAAGTTCGGTGTATTTTGATACGATGCATCATTGAAATATGATTCTTGCTCGTATGAATGTGATGGGTAGTTGGAAAAATTTGAAGAGTCGTTGAATGAGTTCGGATTAGGATCATAAGAAAATGAATTCCTCGAACCACAAAACAAACAACTTCCGTCTCGAATATCATTACCACATTCTTTACATGTACACCAACGACATGGTAAATCAAAAAGCGACTCACCACAACCAACACAAGAAATAAAATCCAGAGGTGGGACAAGTGGTGTGCTCTGAGAGCTAGGAATTTCCACCACTTCCGTTATGGTCTCTGGTTCTTGTTTTTGATAAACGTGAAGATTAGGCAAGTCGTTCTTTTCAGTCACTGTTCTAAGTTCTGTAAGTTTGCTTGACAAACTTTTAACCGTAAACCCTGAAAGGTTAGGATTGATTCTTGATGGTTTGTCATTAATAGCACGTATCTCGGGCTGTGGAGGGTAGTAGGAAGGACTTTGAGAATCCTTGAGAGACTCTTTAGTGGATAATTCACACCAATAACAAGATCCACGATCCTTTGGTGCATGCTTTCCACACCGCTCACACGCACACTTAGAACAACGATGGCTGTCAATCAACGGGCTTTTACAATCAAAACATTTGTACCCGAGAGACGCCATAGAAGAAAGGTATAAGAAGTTTAGAATCAAATGGATAGAGGGTAAAGGGATAAAGAATCAAAAAGGGTGAGAGGGTAAAGATGAATATTTTTGGGTTTTTTGTGTTCGTTGAAAACTTGAATAAAAATGTTTTTGGCAATCGTTTAGTCAAACGAATTAACTTCACGATTATTTTGGTTTTATATGAAAATAAGAAAATATGAACAAAGATGGTAAATATACAATGGGTGTATATTCAACAATCACTAATGCTTCAAATTCGTTCAACGCAGCACACCTCCCCGGCAACGGCGCCAAAATTTGATCGGTTCCGAACGGTCAACTTAAATCAACCACGGATGTGGTCAACAAGAGTCAAACTAGAAAGGGCACAATGCAAAAATCCAAGGAGTATAGTTTTATCCCCGGGTCGTTAAGTCCCAGCGAGGTGTGAAAACTGAAGTAAAACGAATTTGTGATCGCGTGATAATTGAACGGGAAAAGGTTTTGATTTGATTTACACTAGGGAAACGTGAAATAAAGCTAGAAATATGAAAATTACTTATTTAAAAAGTTAAATAGATAAATTCTATTAAATAGAAGCTATCACTATTTTTCTATTTCGTTTAATCTAATATACGCTAAAAACGCGAGTCGGGAACTAATTAAAACGCGTATACTACTGAGATATGTAAAAAACTAAATATAAATTAAAAACGATTAAAAATGTAAGAAAAACGATTTTCTAAAGCTTACGTATACAAAAACGTAAAGAAAACTGAAAACGAGCGGTTTTATTAAAAACTACGTAAGTGCGCGAGTTAAAACGTGAAATTTGTGAAATATAAACACTACGGGCACAATTATAAACCCTGAAAGGTTAGGATTGATTCTTGATGGTTTGTCATTAATAGCACGTATCTCGGGCTGTGGAGGGTAGTAGGAAGGACTTTGAGAATCCTTGAGAGACTCTTTAGTGGATAATTCACACCAATAACAAGATCCACGATCCTTTGGTGCATGCTTTCCACACCGCTCACACGCACACTTAGAACAACGATGGCTGTCAATCAACGGGCTTTTACAATCAAAACATTTGTACCCGAGAGACGCCATAGAAGAAAGGTATAAGAAGTTTAGAATCAAATGGATAGAGGGTAAAGGGATAAAGAATCAAAAAAGGGTGAGAGGGTAAAGATGAATATTTTTGGGTTTTTTTGTGTTCGTTGAAAACTTGAATAAAAATGTTTTTGGCAATCGTTTAGTCAAACGAATTAACTTCACGATTATTTTGGTTTTATATGAAAATAAGAAAATATGAACAAAGATGGTAAATATACAATGGGTGTATATTCAACAATCACTAATGCTTCAAATTCGTTCAACGCAGCACACCTCCCCGGCAACGGCGCCAAAATTTGATCGGTTCCGAACGGTCAACTTAAATCAACCACGGATGTGGTCAACAAGAGTCAAACTAGAAAGGGCACAATGCAAAAATCCAAGGAGTATAGTTTTATCCCCGGGTCGTTAAGTCCCAGCGAGGTGTGAAAACTGAAGTAAAACGAATTTGTGATCGCGTGATAATTGAACGGGAAAAGGTTTTGATTTGATTTACACTAGGGAAACGTGAAATAAAGCTAGAAATATGAAAATTACTTATTTAAAAAGTTAAATAGATAAATTCTATTAAATAGAAGCTATCACTATTTTTCTATTTCGTTTAATCTAATATACGCTAAAAACGCGAGTCGGGAACTAATTAAAACGCGTATACTACTGAGATATGTAAAAAACTAAATATAAATTAAAAACGATTAAAAATGTAAGAAAAACGATTTTCTAAAGCTTACGTATACAAAAACGTAAAGAAAACTGAAAACGAGCGGTTTTATTAAAAACTACGTAAGTGCGCGAGTTAAAACGTGAAATTTGTGAAATATAAACACTACGGGCACAATTATAATTTTTACATGTTCTATATGACAAAAGAAAATTTTAGAAAAAAGAATTATATATATTTTTTTGACTTTTATATTTTTTATTATGATTTAATTACTATTTTACAAACATAAATACGAAATAAATACTAAACGTATATAAAAAAAATCTGAAATTTTTATCTAAAATACTTTAATGTATAACAGATTTATTAAAATTAAAAACACTCGACCAGCTTATTCGGATAAGCTATTATAAGCTAAACTAGAAAATAAGCTTAACCGAAAAAACATAGGATAAAAGGAATTAAGTTAGAGAGATTTGCAGAACTGGTGCTCCAGAGCGTGTGGAAGGGGGTGTGTGTTATGCTTTGTTCTATCGAAAGGTCGCGAGTTCGAATCCCACACACCACATTTTTTGTATTTTATTTTTTTTTCAATTTTCTTTTTACACATTAACTTTTTAACTTAATACAAGCTATTTTAATAAAGACAAAACTTTTAGATTAAGCTAGATTAACTGGAAATTAAGAGCTTATATTCACAGTAGCTTATGTAAAGGTTTTTTAAAAACTAGAAAATAGCTAAACAAGCAATAAGCTTCTAGATAAGCTATGAGCTTATGGATAAGGCTAATAAGGACTGAAGTGACTATAAATAAGCTAATAGAATAGGAAAAAGCTAGGGCTAAAGGTTTAAAAGCTCACAACAAGCTCGAGCTTGTTGTCTGCTGTTGTGCAGCCTGCACAGGGCAAAATTGGCTGTTTTGCAGCCTTGATTAAGGGGCTTAAAAGCTTTCTAAAAATCACACAAAAAATTCTAGATGTACACAAGCTGGGCAACTCTAAGCGTGCCAAATTTCAGCTTCTAACTCCTTACGACGAAGAAATGAAAAATCGCCGAAAACTGGGCTGAAAATCATAGTTACGAAAATGTGCAGATTTTTATAACTAATGGGCTGTTTTGAGTGCAAACTTTGTGCAGAGGTTCTAAGCTTTTGTGGACAAACTAAGTGGTCCTAATGAAGTACAAAAATGCCAACGAAAGGGTCAAAACAAGCTTGTAGCTTGTTTTGGCTTGTTTGAGCTTCTGAGTAACTGAAAAGAACACAAAGCATGTGAAAATGCATTTTCTATCTAATGAGCTTATCTGGACCCTAAAACAGCTTATAATGATCAAGTTAAGCTTAAACGAAGTTGACCAAATGATCAATGTACAGTACTTCAAGCTTTTGGCTTGTTTCACTGCCTAAACCAAACACCCTTTTAAAGGTGTGACTGTGGTGATTTTGAACTAAGATAGGCTAAATGAGCTTATGAATTCTGATTTTTAAGGCTTTACTAACTTAAATATGAACTAATTAACAACTTTTAAAACAAACTTGAGCTAGATAATAAGCTAGACTACTAAAAGCTATTTTTGGCTTTTATTAGGTTATTAAGTGAAAATGTTGAACAAGGTGGTTTAGAACTAAAGGACTGGATGAAAAGTGATAGTGAACTAATGATGAGCTAATAAATGACAAATACAAGCTTAAACAAGCTTATAGAACAGTAATTGAATTTTAAACTAATATGAAAATCAAGACTTACAATCGAATTAGCAATGAGACCAAGAACTAGGAACCAAGAACTACCTATGGGCTTCCCATGAAGCCTCTAAACCCAAAAGCTTCCACCAATTCAGCTTGTTTGATCCAGAATAGCTTATAAGCTAATTCTTTGACTTTCGTTGACCGTACTTGAAATTTCGAATTAAGACCTGAATTAACACTACATAAGCTTACATGAAGCTATGTAGAGCTTTATGTGAGCTTATGGAAGGGTTTGTTGGAGCTTATGATAATAATGTAAGTAGCTTGAGCTTATACGATTTACTAGTAACTTGAAATTTAATATGATCACTAATTTAGAGTACAAATTAACTTGAAACTTGACAAATGAAACTGAACTGAGCTTATATTAAACTTGAACTTGAGAATTACAAGAATTGAAAAACTGGAATTAAAATTACGATTAACTAAAAAAATTAACTACTAACTACTTATTTTTTTTCTAGTCTATTACATTGACCTATATACACTAAATATTGCTGGGAAAGACTCTGTCGACATCCTTAATCATTTCCACACCTTTGGATTACTTCAAAACAATCCCAATCGTCCACTTGCAATTTGGCGCCAAAAGTCATCCAAGTGGTTTGAGCAGGTTTCCATCAATTAAGGATTTTTGGAGTTATGTGAGGTGGAGGGGTGAGCTGGGGGGATAAGGTGGAAGGGTTGGTGAAGAGGTGGAAGGCCAGGTGGTGGTGAAAACCACCTGGTTTTGTGACTCAGTGAGGTGGGAGAGGAAGAGGTATAAAGGGTGGTGTTTGACCGAATTGTTTGACCCCGGTTTTTTATATATTAAGGGGTGGGCTGGTTATGGATTGGGCCAAGAATAAAAAGGTGTGGGTTGGGTTTTTTTATATAAAGGGTTGGGTTGGGTTTAAGCTTTAGATAATCACAAGGACCAAATTTGTAAAGTGCTGAAAGTTGAGGGGTTAAATGTGGAAATGTTCCAAAGTTATCATAAGGGCCTTCCTTGCCAAGTTTAATTTACCAAAGGACCAAAAATGTTAATTTTCCAATTTAAAATGTCCAGGGTAAATTCTGTCAATCATTGAAATTTTCAGGGACTAAAGTTGCCGTTTTGCAAAACTGAACTTTATAAGGCTAATTTTGACAACTTGAAAATCCTTGAGGGCCTTTTATGAAAAATTTCCATGTTTTGAATAACTAGGGACTAGATTTGACAATTTATGAATAAAACACAGTCTAAATATTTTTCTGCCTTTTTGAGACTTTTGAAAGTGTTTTTGATTGTTTATGTGGGTTTAAACAAGGTAAATATATGTGTATTTAGACACATATCACGTTCTTTCAATATTGATCTAGACCTTACCTTTTTATCGTTTGCTTGGTTTAATTAGTTTAATTATTTATTTGCTTTATTAGTTTAATTGGTAATCCAAACTCGTGCTAGTGTCTCAGGCTGAAACCCCCCAATTTGCATTAGTTTAGGTTAGTTGATTAATTTAGATAATTAGAATACCTTTACGTTAGTTTTAAGGCAACTCACTCCTTGCGAATGACCCGTACTTACTATTTACTAGCTATAACTGATCGGGTATGTAGGATCGAGTACTTCGAGCTTGATTGAGCTTGGTTAAACGAGAACCTCTTGGTGTAAGACTTGTGTTTATGCAGAAACTAAACAACAAGAATATTAAAGAAGAAAAGACAATGATCCTCTATGGATCAGACTATGAACTAAGAATTGTGTTATTGAATATTGTAATCGACAAAGGTACATTAAACTCATAGACGGGATGTTTCTTTTATAATGATAAGAAACCCTAACCCTAACCCGTCTTACAAGAAAACGTGTGAAGAGATAAACGAGATCTCTTCTAAAAATAAATCTAACAAACTTTCTAAACCTACGGATAACAAACAATAATATCCGCAGCAATAAACACTATCGGCAGAAACAAAACAATACTATCAGCAGGAACCAACCGCAGCAGCAATGGATAACTATTGGCAGGAACCAGCTTCACTATCGGCAGCAATGAGAAATTCCTTATTTCTCAGAGATCCTAACAATCCTCCCCTAATCTTGAGGTTGACTAGGTTAACCTGCAAGATTCCAACGTGATAGAGCTTTAACGTCTCAGGCTTGAGGATTGCTATGTAGCAGCAGCAACAATTAGTAACCAGCAGCAACATTTATAACCCGCAAGATTCAAACATCTATAACATGCAGCAGCAACTTCGATAGTTCAGCAGCAATAGGAAATCTTCTTCAAAACATGTAAACTGGTCACCATAATATTCACTTGAGCTTGGCTGCTACTATGACAATATGTACATCAAATCACTTAAGTTTCATACTATTCTCATCACATCCAGGTGTGTTAACTCCTATGAGAGGTGAATCATTGAAAATTAATGGATTTGATGTCTCTTTACCAATAGCCATCACTACTGGAGTAGCCAATGTTTAGGTGAGTTAGACCATGGTACATTGATAACCATCTGATTTATTAGCAAATCAGCAACTATAAACGGATTTGACTTGTCTTTACCTGTAGCCGTTTGCTCAGGACTAGTCAATTCTTAGGTTACAGCAAAACCTTGGTGAATTGAATACCAAATATGGATACCAAATGTCTTTACCACAAACCATACTTTTGTGGACTAGCCAATTCTTTGGATCCCATAAAGGGTTACATCCATGGTGAATTGAGAACCATTTTCAACTCTCAGGAATGAACCATGGGTGAGTTGAAGTACCCTATAGCTTTGAGCAAGCTATTACAGCTATCAACGGATTTGATAATCACACCAGAGCCGTACCCTCATGGTGAGCCAACTCTTTCTTGTCTGCAAGACATGGTGAGTTGAGTACCATTTAAGGTGAAGGTGTAAACACCAACACTGTACTTGCAAGGTGTTGCTCAAAACCAACTCATTAGCACACAAAATTTACAAAAATTTTTTATTTTTTTTTTTATTTTTTATTTTTTATTTTTTTTTTATGAACTAAGAAAAAGAAATCAGAAACAAACCAAAAGAAAAGAAAGAAAATAAGAAAAGAAACCAAATTAAAGAAAGATAGAAAGATATACAACAACAACAAGAAGCAGCCTCCCCTTAAGTAGATGAACCTTTAGCTGCAAGTTGATCTTTGATGAATTTGACCAACTGTTCAGCTGTAGTTAAATCATTTCCAATTGTATGCTTGGGAACTCTGACCTTATGTGTGAGCATTCTCTTCATAAGTACCTCAGATAAAGGATAAGTGACATCCACAAACATAGTCAGGAACTTGCCAGATATGAGCTCCACTACATGAACATTGGAAGACGGATATAACCTCCAAGAAAATACTCTCCAGGAAGATTGATTACCCCACACCAATTTAGCCTTGTCTCCTTCCAATGAATTCATCAAGACTTGTAAATCTCCCCAAAGCAGTAGGCCTATCCTAGTAGGAGTATGAGTTTGATAGTGATTATCCACTATCTTATAAAGATGCTCCAAATCTTTCCTCTCTACTTTATTCAAGATCTCCCTCAGAAAAGTAAAGAATTTGACTGTCCCATTAAGAGAAAACCAAACATTGACTTCACCATCAGAAGTAGACCTAATCTCCCAGTGAGCAATATGACCCCAAGAATTAATAGAATCACCTCCTGAATCACTATCTGAGTCCACCCTAATCAATTCTTGATCATCCACTTCAGAAATATCCCTAGAAGAAGGGTGGTGAGAGTGACTCTTCTGCCTTGTCCTTAGACCATATTGCAGGATAGGAACAGAGGAAGATGGTTCAGCAGAAACAGAGACATGAGCAGCAGGAATACCATCAGAAATAGGACCTTCTTGTGGTGCCTCAGATGCATCTACATTAGGAATTGGTGAAATGAATGTGGTATCCTGAATACCTTCAGTAGGAATAAAGGAAGATGCACCAGACAATGTCTCTCCAGGCTTCATTTTCTTTGCAACATCAGACTCTAAAGATGAAGGCTCTCTTTTCTTGCTTTGTGGAATATCTCTCTGGACTGAAGAATTTATCCTTGCATAGGTATCAAGGAACAACTTTTGGATTGCAGCATCAGTCCAACCTTTGAAGTCACTGAGCTTGTAGTTAGCTTCATTCTTCAGATATACCTTCATAAAATTGACATTATCTTTGTTTGTAGGCATCTTAAATCCTGACTTTTGTCTTTCACTGATCCTATGCATCAATTCATTCCAAGTGGATGCTCTATGAGTCTTTAAGATAAATGCCTTGAGCTGATCTGATCTTTCATCCGAATCCAACTCTGAATCTTGAAGAATCATAAACCCATGAGCTCTAATAATCATATCAGTAGCCAACAAGTATTCGACTTGCTCACTGAACTCTTCTGAATTAGGATCTTCTGATCTTGTGTTATTCATAATCCCAGCTATATTCCTCTCATCTACAGACATTTTCCTTGCAAGCTCCTCATCTTGAGCAACCTGAGCTAGTCTAGCTTGTGCATCAGCAATTTCCTGTGCTTGGATCTGTCTAGCTATCTCATCATCATCTTGTGTTGCTTCAGGAGGAATGGTGTCACTACCAGCAGCAATGGATGGACTACCAGCAGTATTACCAGGAACCTTAGACTCATAAGAAACACCACCAACTTTAGCAGGAACACCAGAGACATCAGCAGCAATGGTCCTTGTTCCAGTGTAGGCCTGAGGTTGAGTAGTGATAGTGTGTTCAGAAGAGGTAGGCACTTCAGTATGTGCACTATCAAGAAAAACCGAAGCTAGCACATTTAGCCCATCAAATGACATGTCATCCAGATCTTCCTCAGACTTAGAAAGTACAACTCTTCTTTTCTTCTGAGGATGTTGAGTTTCCAAAGAGCTGATTCTATCATTGAGCTCTTGAATAGTTCTACTGAAAGTTTCCTTAGAATCCCTGAGCTCCTTTTCCAAATTCTCCACCTTCTCACTAAAAACCCTTTTTGTCTCTTTAAGTTCTGACTCCAATGCCTCAATTTTCTTCACAGACCTGTCAAGTAACTGGGACATAGAGGTGAGATCAGCAGCATCCTCAGCTCCACCAGCAGGAATGCCTGAGGTATTAGGAGCTTCATTGGATCTAGGTGGAGATACATGAAATTCTCCCCCTGCATTGGTGTCATAACTAAAAGACTGCCTAGTAGGACTAGGAGTTGAAAGCCTTGAAGAAGAAGGCAAATCCAAAGAAGGTGTTGGCTGGACAATAGGTGAAACAACTGTGGTGGCCTGGACATTGGGCTCATCAGGGACATTAGTCTCAGGTCTAGGTGTGGCTGGTCTAGGTGATGGTGGTAATGGTTCATCAGCAGCAACAGATGCAGATGCATCAGTAGCAACTGAAGTCCCTTCACCAGCAGCATTGGATGCACTAGCATCAGCTGCATTAGGTGATGGTGGGACACTGACATTGTCAGTAGGATCTGGGTTGTCAGCAAGATTGGCATTTTGTAACATGGCAGGTAATAATGGTAAATGTTGGCCTGCAAAATTCATTTTCATCAGAGCAAACATTTTGGGAGTCAACCGATTCACTATCTTAGGGGATGAGTTTATGGTCTGAATACCTAAGATAATTTGAAGAAATCTAGGGTACATTAAAAATCTGTTTTTATCACCAGAGATATTTTCAACCATCACATCAAAAATATATTTGGCCCAATTGAATATTCTACCATGAGATAGACAAACAAGACCAGACGCAATGGGACTTGGACATTGATCCCAACCACCTGTCTTAACACTCATACACTGAAGTAAAGTATGAACCAGAAATCTCCATTGAGGAGACAACTTACTTTTAAAGAATGTACAACTACCAGTGACAGGATAACCTATACTAGCCATACCATCATTGATTTCTTGTCTGGAAAGATCATATTCCCCATGCTCCTCAGGAAATTGAAGCTGTACACGAATCAACTCCTCCGTAATGATGACTTCTTGCTCATCAATGGTGGCAACGATGTCGTCCTCCTTTCCCACAATGTGTCTGACCTTAGTTGTTGCCCAAAACTGCTTAATCAACGAATCATACACCTTCACTGGACAATAAGTGAGTGCATATCGAATAGATGACCCACGAAGAAACGCTAGCACCTCATCATAACCAACACTTCTTGAAGACGACTCTAAGTATGCAACCTTGTTATGATCATCCTTGTAGCGAAGAGTTGTCATTGTGTAGGATGAATGATCTAGGGTTTGAAATGAGAAAATTAGGGTTCGATAGGATTTTGAGAAATTGATATGAGAGAAGTGCAATTTTAGGTTGGATTTCCAAATATATCACTTTAAATTGCGGCAATTCTGTGCACGTAACATTGACCAATTGACTTAAAGAGGTTTGACCAATCGGCAGCAACACTTGGTCAATCGGCAGCAATAAGAGGTTTGACCAATCGGCAGAAATGAGGTGGTTTGACCAAAGTCAACCTTCCGAATTCAGTCATTAGGAATAAACCTTCAGAATTAAACCACAACACCAACCAACAATAAATTTGCATTAATCACCTTCTCATTATAAAAGCCCTTTTTTTCTCAAATCACCTACCTTCATTATCATAATAACTTCACCAAATCAAAGAAAATCATGAGTTCTTCTAAAATTCCAATCATCGAAATTTCATCAGATTCTTCCTCCTCCAGTGACTCAGGGTGGAAAAATTACTTTCCCAAAACTGCATCATCTTCTCAAAACAAAGGTAAGGCCAAGGTTGAGGAAGATTCATATTCATCTGATCCTCTTCCATCTACTCCTTTGTCATTTGAGTACTTTAGCTCTGATGATGAAGAATCATCAGAGTTGAAGTCCTTGACTTATTGTCAGGGTGAATGGGAGACATACCCTCCCAATTTTCCCATTACAGATAAGCTAAGGGAAGAGATGAAGGCAACTGTGGCTCTGCTAACTGAAGAGATGGAAAGGACAACTGCAACCTTCTATAAAGTACCGATACCAAAAGGTAATGCAGATCTTCGAGAAGACTCCAGCTGTGAAAAACCTAACCCTCGAAGTCGAAACAATCGACAACGTGAAAGCCAAGATCCAAGACAAAGAAAGAATCCCATCAGACCAACTCCTAAGCCAAGCCATCCAACACCACAATCAAGCCACCCTGCTCCACAGCCAAGTCAATCATCTGCTAGGTCACGCCCCAGAACACATCAGAGGCAAACTACCTCAAGCTCTTCAACTCCAGCCCCTGAACCAAGACAACCACTCCCAGTGGTGTTGGCACTTCCAGTCCCCCATGTGTATGAAGAAATTAGTCGTCAAAGGGGTAGGAGGTTCATGCCTGATTATATGGGTAAGGGAAAAGGGAAGAAGGAATAGGTGGTAGGGTTTAGGTCGAGTGATGTTTGTAGGTTGGTATGATGTATGAATGATGTTGATAGGTAGCTTTTGGGATTTGTAACTGAATGTACTCATCTTAATCATGATGAATGGAAATTATGTCTTAAGTTTTAATTCCAAGCATTGAAAGATTGAAAGCTGCAAAACAAAGTTAGCTAACAAAAGACACTAAAAACCTGCAAAACAAAATTAGAGAAACACAAAACATAAACATAAATGAATGAAAAACAAGACAAAATTACTAGCATTAGCCTCCCCTCAAAACCAGCAAACAAGAATACAACAACATGATTAGCCAAACTTGACAATTACCAAGAATACCATGGAGAATAAGCCATTCCCCCTCCAAAGATTTGATTATAATAGGCATGACTGAAATCCCTCTGAAAATATGAAGAGGTACCAGCAGGAATGGTTCCCTGAATATCAGCAGGAACAGAGGTACCAGCAGGAACAGATCTATCAGCAGGAAAGGGACCCCTATAAAAGTTCATTCCTGCTGCTTGTGGAACATATGGTGGTATTTGTTTAACATTTTTCCACAATGATCTGGTCTGTTGTTGCCCACCATTCATTCTTTTCTCATGATAATCACAATCTTTAATGAGATGATATTTACTACCACACACAAAACATGACTTCTTCCTAATAGCCTTGTTCTTACTAAAACTTTTCTTAACATAGACAACATTATCACTAGAGGAACTAGAGACACATTTGTTTTTAAATGAATTAATTAAGCTGTTGTCTGAAAAGGCTGAGTTAGAAGTAGTTTTATTATTAGTTGAACTTGAGGGCTCATGATATTTGGGTGTGGATGACTTTTCACTTGAGTCACATGAAACAAAGTCTTTAGACTCTGCTTCTGAGGACTTGTCACTTGTGGAACAAGAGACACAGTCATTAGATTCAGGTAAGTCTCTGGAATTTTTACCATAAACCATTTGTGACTCATCTGAGTCAATGTCAGAGAGAGAGTGGACAGGGGTAGGCATAAAAACTCCTCTTATAGGTGGAGGTACAGCATTCATTCCACCTTCTTTGACAAACTTAACAGGAATTTTATAGTCTACAGGTTCAGGGTTAAAAACACTATACTCATTAGGGTCATAAAATTGATTTGGCCCTATCTGGTTAGCATACCCTAAACCTCTTTTAGTTTTTGTAGACATAGAACTATCGACTAACTTGTTTAGGTTTTTAGATGAATCTTTCCATTTATCAAACCTAGCCAAGGTATTGTCTAGCTTAGTCTGCACATCCTGTTTTTCTAACACCATCTTAGCTTTTTGAGACTCAGAATGTTTAAGCTCATTAGTGGCGTTTTTCAAGTCCCTCTCTAAAACCTTTATCTTTTCCTCATAAGCTAACTGATTCTTTTGAAACCAAACCTTTTGTTTTTCTAAGGTTTTAACTGCATTATCATAAGCTTGAACCTTAATAAAGTATTCATTATACTTAGATTTCATATCATCATATTCTTTATTAAGAGTTGAGTACAATTCTTGACAAGCAGGATTACATCTTTGTACCTGTGATGGGAATCCCATTAGAGCATATTCTTTCAAATTTTCTTTTACTTGATAGGATTCATCTTTTTCAGTCAGCATTTCCATAGACTTATTATGGAACAAACTCCTAATCTTCATTGCGCACATTTCAAATCTATCACCTGATAGCGACATTGTGAAAAGATTCAAGAGAGACAATTCAACAATGTTTCCTTCTTTATCAGAGATCCTCACCAGGCTCTGATACCACTTGTAGGATCGAGTACTTCGAGCTTAATTGAGCTTGGTTAAACGAGAACCTCTTGGTGTAAGACTTGTGTTTATGCGGAAACTAAACAACAAGAATATTAAAGAAGAAAAGACAATGATCCTCTATGGATCAGACTATGAACTAAGAATTGTATTATTGAATATTGTAATCGACAAAGGTACATTAAACTCATAGACGGGATGTTTCTTTTATAATGATAAGAAACCCTAACCCTAACCCGTCTTACAAGAAAACGTGTGAAGAGATAAACGAGATCTCTTCTAAAAATAAATCTAACAAACTTTCTAAACCTACGGATAACAAACAATAATATCCGCAGCAATAAACACTATCGGCATAAACAAAACAATACTATCAGCAGGAACCAACCGCAGCAGCAACGGATAACTATCGGCAGGAACCAGCTTCACTATCGGCAGCAATGAGAAATTCCTTATTTCTCAGAGATCCTAACAGATCGGGTACAATGCCCGTTAGTATTAGTCTATAGGATAGTTCGGCTTATTATAAATTTAAAACTTGGTAAACATATATAAACTATAAATAGCATATCAAGTTTTTGGCGCCGTTGCCAGCGAGTGATTTTGGCTTTTTTACCTATTTATTGGTATTTTGTGTTTTAGTTAATTTTCTGTGTTTTAGTTAATTTTAGTGCTTTTTAATTTTGTGTGTTTGTTTTTTTGGTTTTGTTTGTTTAATGTTTTCATAAAATTCCTGCTTACTGACCTTCTGTTCGAATACCTCAATACGGCGTATTCATCTTTGTGAATACGGTGTATCCATCTGGTGAATATGCCGTATCCATCTAAAACCCTATATTGTGTATCCAGTTTACTGAATACGGCGTATCGACTGTCTGGAACCGTAGAATTTTTTATTTTTCGTATTTCATTTTCGTGTTTAATTTTCTTTATTTTATTTTTTCTGATCATTTCCTACTACTTAGTTCTAATTACTTTCAGTAACAAAGGATGAAGGAAATTACACTTGAGGAATACTTAGGCAATTGAAGAGGAGAAGTTTTGAAGCAAAACAAGGAAGTACCCAAGGGAGACGCCGTGAAATGATCACACCGTCACGGGTGGTGTCAAGCCATTGGCGCCACAATGACAAGTTTGTGGTACTTCGACAGATAGTTGCTCGGTATTCCTAACTCATGCTACATATAGAGGGTTTTATGGTAGCATGAGTGAACATATATAAACCAACCAAACACCATAGCATAGATTATGTTCACAGTGGCCTCGAGAAATGTTGGGTTCATAAGATAACATTCGTCCTACAATGACACAATGCCTTTTATTGTCTACTGCGGGTGGAGTTATTAGGAACTGTGTACTTAAGCATGCTCATGTGAAAGTATTACTGGTATGGGTGACCTGCCGGGAAGTCTTCACATGAGGGCCACAAAAGTAAGCCGTGAGAGTGCGGGCAAAACAGACAATATTGTTATTTGAGTAGGCGTGATTTTACAAAAATCTTCTGATGTTTAACCACATATATTATAGATATAACTAGCAATTAACAAATAAAGTGCAGAAAAATATTGAGAGATCTAAAACTCACGACTAATTTTGTGCCTCACTTATAGGGGTGTCAGTAGGGTCGGGTTGACCCGACCTGAACCCTAACGCGATAAGCCTTATCAGGTCAGGTTAAATCGGGTTGAAAAAGCTTATCAGGTTAGTTTCACCCGAACCCAATAACCCGACATTGTTATCGGGTCGGGTTCGGGTTAAAAAAATTTTGTTTTCGGGTTGTCGGGTCAACCCGATAAGACCCGATAAATGATAGCTAAATAAACTTTACCCAATAAATGATAGTTCAAAATGTTAGTGATAGTCTTTGAAATCATATTTATTAGTATATATTTATGAAATTCAAGCTGTGTACAAAAAAGTTCTATGTCTAGTATAGACAAGGTGGACAGGTTGAATCATATGGTTATATTACATGTTATGTTGTCAAGCCTTTTTCATAATCTTTGCAGCAGAGCTATTTTAGCTCTTCTGAGTGTGGTTGTGTACAAAAAAGTCAGACTTGCAGGCTTGCAGCCTACATCAGTTTGGGTTAAGGGTTTGTATATTGTTTATGAAAGAGCATTCTAGACACAATTTTCAAGTTGGTCTTTTTTTATATAAGTTTACATGTATATTGTTTATGAAAGAGCTTTTAAGGATTTGTATATTGTTTATTAATATTACAAAATGAGTTAGTAATTCATTTCATCCTTTTTTATAAGCACTACATGTTTAATGCCATCAACATTGATAAAATGGAACACTTTAACTAAGTTTAACGACTAAATTGATACCATATTAATAAATTTTGCTACATAGTCCAAATCTTAACTGGTCCAAACACAAATAGGAGTATATGATCAAAGTAACATTTGGCATTTTATTATTTGCTCATTTGTAGTATAACCCGATAACCCGAATCACCAGATCCGACATAACCCGACCTGATTACCACCCGAACCCGATAAACTGATTCCTTATCGGGTCGGGTTGCGGGTGAGTTTTTAAAAAATCAAAACCCGACTCACCCGACCCGATAAGACCCGATAACAACCCTACTCACTTATGTGTCATTAGCTTATTGATTTGTGAAGAAGTGGACCTCATTATTGCAACCAATAAATGATTGCCACATAAATTTAGACATAAAATCAAGCATGAATTTTAGGTCTCCAGATCACTTCTTATAAACTACTACGAAAAACAAAGGATATCAAATGACACTGTACGTATACTTGTTTCTATCTTACAATATAAATTGCAGTACGTTTCATATTTAAAAACTCACATTCTCTACACAAGAGTTGATTACAATATTGACCAATTCTGTTAGGCACCGTTTAAGACTAGTCTATCTAATAGGGGGCCTTGCATCTTAAGACATAACTATTTTGTATATACATGTATTAAAATATTGATCGATCCAAATCCTATAACATAGTTCACAATTGTACTAAATATAGAGATATACCCTTACGTACTTGGCGGTTTTTGATAAAGTATTGGATGATCGACTTCCTTCTTAGTTTCTTGATTCATTATTTGCTTGTTAACGAATTTGTTGGTAATGTGTTAGCTAGCTAGTGGCCTAGCTAGACAGCTAGTGCATGCGTATAAGTTATAACTTCTTGTTTCTAACTCGCATCGTCAACTTTGGTGAATTGCTACGAATATAGGTATTTGGCGCGTAGGGCGGTGAATTGCTATGAGGAGACTTTTAGAGCGGTGGGCGAGCATTTTGATTTTAATAATCGTTTGGCAGAGAAGCGTTCGAATAATTATTAAAGCTGTTAAGATATTGTCTCTACTAATACTACGTTATTTATCTAATATAAACCCTAGTTTAACTTCATCTACTGTCACTAGTTATTCTCACATCAGTGGTCACAAGTTCTTCTCATATGTTGTACTCCGTAAAAAGTTTTTCCATTAGCCCTTCTTCATTCTTTTTCGAAACACATTGTGACCACAAGTTAGACCATGCGTACCGGGCGTTTTTGCACCCTATTTTGCCCCGAACAGCGCCCAACAGCACCCCTTGGTGCAAAACGCCGGGGCGCTGTTGATCAAAAAATGCTCCCCTTGGTTGTGCTGACAGCGCCCGATTGTATCTTCTTCCCATAAAAATTCGAACGTTGGCAACGTTCGGATTACCATAGTTTTCATTTTTTTTTTTTAAACTCCCATTTACACTATAAAACCATCGCATATTACACAATTTTATACATTCATCACACTATAAACTCCCATTATTCCTCTCAATTTTATACATTCATCTCAATTTTTATAAACACTTTTCCTCATCTTTATACATTTCCATCAAACCACCATGAATCCCAACCGTCCAACCCGCCCACAAAATTACCCAAACAACGAATACATTCGTCCTCGTCGTGTTAACGAGAACGAGGCTATGTTTTCAAACCAAGAACTTCTAGATATGATCTCGCATTTTCCACCAAATATGCAAACCGCGTTTCAAAACTACGGTTTCGGTAACCAAAATTACGGGTTCGATCAACTCGTATAACCAACAAAACGTTTCACAATTCAACACGTCTCCACAATTCCCGTCACAATTCAACACGTCTCCACAATTTCGCCCGCAAAATTATGTAAAACAAAACCCGGTAGATGTTGGATCTAACGAGAGTGTCCCGGATAGTCCTCCAAGCGTTACCCGAGCGAAGGGTAAGCAAACCGCCGGACCGTCTCAAAAAACAAAGCGGACGCACACAAGAAAACCCGAGGGCGAGCCAAGAGCTAAGATGACGCGTATGCCATGGAACGACCACGAGTTGATGTGCTTGGCACGTGCGTGGGTAGAAATTGCGACGGATTCAAACGCCGGTATATTATGTTTTTTTTTTCGTCATTATTTATTTTTTTAGTTATTATGTTTTTTTTTTCGTTATTATTATTTTTTTAGTTATTATGTTTTTTTTTTAGTTATTATGTTATTTTTTTTTTAGTTATTATGTTATTTTTTTTTTAGTTATTATGTTCTTTTTTTTTCGTTATTTTTTTTTTAACTTATTATGTTTATTTGTCTATTTTGTAGCGGATTATCAACGAGGAATGGTTTTTTTGGCTCGAATTCGAGAAGCATTTTTTACCGCAATTGGTGTCGGAGAAGATTATTGTACGCTGGACATGATTCGGGGGAAGTGGACCGACCTCAACAAGGCGTGTCAACTCTTTAACGGTATCTACAACCGGAAAAAGAATACGCCGGTACCAAGTGGTGAAAGTTTGTTGACGTGGACATACGAAGCCGCCGATAAAGAATACAAGGCACTTAAGTCGCAATCATTCCAACACAAGGCGGTGTGGGAGTACCTTCACACCCATCAAAAATGGCTCCAGCAACCCTCTTTGGAAATTCGTACAACGAGGTCGTCAAAACGGTCTAAAACCGATTCATCATCCGCCCCCGAAAGCCAATCGTCCGATGCTTACGCATTGAACCTAAACGACGAGGCGGAAGATGAGGAGACCGTGTATGTCGAGCCGCAAAGGCCCTCGAGTAGGCGAAGTGCCAAAGGCAAAGGGGTTTCCTCATCCTCTACCACCGACACCGACAACGCGTTGAGCCAAATTGCGGCTCAACTAGCTAGGCTAGGGGATGAGGCTCAAAAGCGTTGTGAGCTTAAAGAAAAGAGATACAACGACCAAGCAACGCTAATCAAAATGAAAGATTGGGAGCAACTGCAACAAAGCACCGATGGGATGACCGACGAGGAAAAAGCTATTAACGAACAAATCAATGAAGCAATCAAAAAAAAGTATGGTTGGTAGTGTTTTTTATGTAATATTTAGTATGAAATTGTATGACTTTTTTTTTTTTTTTTTTTTTTTTTTTTAAATTACGTAATAGTTTTAGGGTTTATTTTAATGAAATTATCTTTTTATTTATATTATTTAGCTTTTTTTATAAGTTTTTAATTATTAAAAAAAATAAAAAAAGAAAAAAAGAAAATGAATGACAAGTGTCAAACAACCCCCCCCCCCCCCACTCTCCACTACATCATTTTTTTAACAAAGCCTCACAATACTTTTACATGTCACGTGTCAAACAACCCCTCACTCTCCACTTTTTACCACTACACATGGTCTTAGTATGTGTATGATTCAATTAGTTTTTTATGATGCAAATATGACATGCCTGCAAGAGTTGACAATCGCTGATTATTTTGCATGTGTATGATTCAATTACAAATTATTTTGTCATGCGTGCCTACAATTTTTATTTGGATAATCATTTAATAATGTAAGTCTTGTCATATTTTTCAGTTTTATGTAGCGAATAAAACTTTTTGCAAGTTCAGGTAACCAACTTTCAAATTTCGTCATTTTGATGTAGTTTTTTACCTCCTCAACCGGTAGCAGGTTATCTCGTTCTTTTCTATTTTTATTTTTTATTTCCAACATGACATCCACCTAGGATAATTACAACTTATTCACTATATATAAAGGGAAAACGTGACAAGTTACATACATTTATATATAAAATATGACAAGTTAAATATATATAAATGAAAAATGTGACAAGTTAGATATATATAAATGGAAAAACTAGCCAAAAAAAGATAATGACATGGATGGTAATTTGTTCCATATGGCAATACCGGTTGTGGAGGTAAAATAATACACCAAAGTGACGAAATTTGAAAGTTTAGTACCTGGACCTGCAAAAAAATTTATTCGCTTCACAAAACTGAAAAATATGACAAGTTAGATACATTTATAAATGATTATCCTATCTTTATTCCACTGCAAAAAATCTGATTAGTATCATTAGCTATGTTAATGGATTTAAAATCATTTGAGGACCGAACTTTGTTTACATACCAAGGGATCAATCCCTACCCTCCATCTTCATTTGATCTAATGGCTGAGATTTAATACATGCTTTACACTACAAGGGCATTTTTGTCCATATAAAAGTATTTTTTTTTTCTTCTAATAACAGCTCATTCAAAACACACACACAAACTATGTGCTTTTTACATCACCTTTTTTTCTCTCGATTATAACTACATCACGGTCATCACGAATCATAATTTTTTTCTTCAATTCATCAATTGATCGTCTAATTTTTGATTTCATTAACATCAGGTTGTTCTTTATCACATATATTTCTTCAGATCCGGTTTTTGATTCGTTTATTTAGGTGATTGATCTCAATAAGCTTATTAGTTATCATCAATTGAAGTTATTGTGCTGAATTATAAGCTAACTTATTCATATTATTCTCTAATCATCAGGTTTTATGGATTCGAATGAAATAAGTGAGCAAAGCTATTTCGTTTGATGTCGTTGAGCAAAATTCTGTTTCGTGTGATGTTGTTGATGAGATTTCTGTTTCGTCTGATGCCGATCTTACTGATAAGTTTTGAGTAAGCTATATAATTAAGCAGTTTTAAGTTTTGAATAAGTTAGCAGTTAGCATTTGATTGAATTAACGTACTAATATAATTAAGTAGTTTTAAGTTTTGATTTGAATTAGTGTGAATAAGCAGTTTTAAGTTTTGATTAAATTAGTGTGAATAAGCTATATAATTAAGCAGTTTTAAGTTTTGAATAACTTAGCATTTAGCATTTGATTGAATTAAGGTGCTAATATAAGCTGAATTAAACTAGTTTTAACTTATCATTTAGTAAGAAGCAGTTTTAAGTTGATTTGAAACTTATCACATGTGATATTTAACTTTGGTTAATATGTTTCTAATTGAGCTTATTTGTTAAATATATCACATGTGATATTACATGTGATATTACAAGTCCGCACTATGGTTATAGGCAAGGTACCTATATCGTTTTCCCTTTTTTTCTAAAAGGCATATGTTTTGCATATACATGTACTTGTTAATTGATATTATTATCATTATAATTTGCAGGGATGTACGAACTCTTGGGTTACATGTCGTATTTTAAAGAATATCATACCAGATGATTTAAGGAACAAAAGGAACAATTGTGGTGAAAAGAATGAAGCTATCGAGCAACTTATTTAGTGGACAGGGTGTGCATTTGTTGAGCAAAGACGGAAAAAATTTACAGGCTTGTGTTGAGAAGTTGAAATCGATGTTCGATTTATTAAATGTGCTCACAATTTACTGTTTTAGTACTTATTTGTTATTTCTTAGTTACAATTAAATGATATTTCACTTACAATTATGTTTGTTGCTGATTATGGGATTGTATATCTAAGTGGATGTGGTTGCTTGAATTCCTACAACTTTACAAGTCTATTTTCTTGATATGTTAGAAATCACATGTGATTTCTTCCTTTAATGGCATCTAATTTTTCAGTTATTTCAAATCACATGTCATTTATTATGAAAGAAATTACATATCTATGTAATTTTCCTTATTACAAAAATTAGTAAAGAATCACATGTGATTTTTTTGAAAATCACATGTGATATATCATGTTTCTAGTAATATTTTTTATATCACATATGATCGTACATTGATTATTTCTTATTACAAAAACTAGTAAATAATCACATGTGATACATATGATATAACATGTGTCTGTTAATTTTTTTTATATCACATGTGATCATATATTGATTATTTCTTACTACAAAAACTAGTAATAAATCACATGTGATTTTTCTGAAAATCACATGTGATATAATGTAACACCCCCAAAATCTGATTTAGCGGAAGCATACATGTTTGGGTGCTACTAAATTGGTATCACAACACAAAGTATAAAGAACGGTTTTACCTCAACCGTTTAAAATAGATTTCATATACAAAAGTGATATGTTTACAACATTTCAAAAATCGTACGGAAATATAAGCCCATAAAAGATTTCAAGTGGTCCCAAATATATCAGAGTCTTCTATGACCATGCCATGCCATGCCAAAAGCCTTCACCACTAGATTATCGCCTTAAACCTGTAAATACATGCTAAAAGGGTCAACACGAAGTTGGTGAGTTCATAAATTTATGATAAAATAGTAAAGGTGATGTGAATTTAATAAGAGTTTTGTGAGCATTGTGTTGCTCAAAATGTTATGATAACAAGGTTTAATGAAAGTTTAGTGAGTATTGTGTTGCTCAAAATATTATGATAATAAAGTTCAATGAAAGTTTTGTGAGCATTGTGTTGCTCAAAAAGTTATGATAATGAAGTTTAATGAAAGTTTTGTGAGCGCTCAAAAAGTTATGATAATGAGGTTTAATGAAAGTTTTGTGAGCATTGTGTTGCTCAAAATTAGAGATGTGGACCATGTGTAGGGTATGTGTCCCAAAATAAAATAGTCTATTACGCTAGCTCTAAGTTCATGCAACCGAAGCTCGACCGTTCAGTGCGCTAAATCCTAGCACATAAATAATAATAATGGGGGCCCATATCGAGTGCTTAACCCAGTACACTCGTAATCCGACTTAATATACGCCCGCATTGACCCGTCTGGCCAACCGAACGGGGGTGTCAACCCAATAGATCTATTTATATTAATCGCGCTCCCTAACCGGAATTAACGGTGCATGAAGGTGGGCACAGTAGTGGGTTCTAGAGGCTTAGGCTAACTAAGCAATAGTTTGGTAAAATAGTGTCTGTCCATAAAATAGTTTGTATGTTTCTCACCCCAAGTTTTGTAAAACAAGTGTAGGTAAAGTGGGGTTCTATTTCACATTTAATATTTAAGCACTTATGTTTAGAATAAGGTAAACTAATGTGCAATAAACAATTAAATCATGTTTTCAGATAAAAACAAGTTATGAGTTTAAATATAAGCATGCATTGAGTTTAAAAACGAGCATGTATTCTCCCCCAAATATTTATAAAACAAGTAAAGGTAGGGGTCATGAACTCACCTTAGCATTGCAGCAATGCAAAACATCACAACGGTCACAAATGGCATCAAGGGCAAAACACAATGATATCGAAGGTATGGGCACAATGGTGCCGGATCGGCACAACCTAATATATATATTTATCTCAGAATACGCCTCGAAAGATAAAGAATTTTGAAGAGACAAAAGTTTTAGTTTTCGTGGATTACTCGTATTAAAGTTTGTAAAAAGTTTCGTGTTGATGTTTCGTGTGGTGGTATGAAAACATAGACTCAAGAATACTCACGCCAAAAAGGAGTAGGAAATCGACATTGTCGAGAAAAGGACGGACGAGAACTTGAGTCGAGAAAGGAATGACAAACGAAGACAAAGAAACTAGTGACAAAGGAAAAATGTCAACAAATAAGTTAATTAATACGTTTCGGTGTTTACCCAATAACCCCATATAGTTTGGAAATAATCAAGAAAGTTTTGGAAAGGTAATTTAAGTTTTAACAGGAAACTTAAATTAGTATACTAAATAGTAAATGTTCTTCATGTTAATAAAACTACAAGTTCCGATTATTGTCGGGTTTTATAAGATAAAAGGGGTTTCGATATTAAAGTCTATGTTTAGGGAGTTTTATAAAACTTGACGTGACACATTCATTTATATAATTTTTCACAATCGTCGTGACTTTAATAAAACTCAGTTTCTCAAAATAATGTTCCCAACAGTTTAGAATTATCCATTTGTTATTAGTTTATTAAGTATTAATGGCATATTTAGTTCCGTTACGAGTTTGATATATTAAGTTTGTCTCAAGGCCAAAATGTTCGATGGGTCCAATGTCAATTTCGATGTATATATCCGAATGTTATACATTGTTACTGGTCTTTTACGTTTTTAAACAAGACTAACCTTTGAAATAAACTTGAGTCATAACCTTCTTAGTTTTATAGTAGGCTTGGCCCATTCTAAAACAGGACGCACCTCTGCTCCTTTAACCCAAAACGTACCCAAACTTTAGTGTAGAATAAACGCAGGTTCGACACACTTTTTGGACGAATTTAGAATTTGCAAATTTTACACCAAAACCTAATATCAATACCAAATAAACAACGCTAATTTTGAACACCTCCTTGGTGCTTCAATGTCAACTGGACCAAGATAACCCTTGGTGGGTTGTCGAACCAGAAACGAAACCATCAGCTAACAAGTAAAGACCAATTCATCCCGTGACCAAAATGACACCTCCGAAACCTAGCCACACCCTATGTGGGTGTTTCCTAGCCTAAACCGAACCAACAACCACCCTTGTGGTATCTCGTTTGTTACCCCAAACACTCGACAGAGCATAATCAACAAACCACCACTAAACTTAAGGCTTTAATAAGCTAGAAAAAGGATTTTGACACTACAAGAATAAGCCAACCCACATACCACTGAGACTATAGAGTCCCAGCTCTAGGTTGTCCACGGCTTAATAGGTACAAATCTAGACCAAAACGGGTTTAAGCACAATGCTAACGACAACAATTATATATGTCGCCAAAACTCATTGAGCTCAACTCAACTCGGCTGAGTCATCTCGACTCGCCTGAGTTGAGTTGACTCAGTTCAAAGAACAAGCAAACACCCTATTTTATAGACTAACACCACACGAAGAATCAAAACAAGTTTTACCGAGTTTTATATCCACGAACTAATCAAACTCAAGATTCTAATGTATAAATAAAATCAATAATAACGAACCAAGATAGGACTCGAATAATCCTTACAGTGGTATAATCCGACCGACAAGGAGAAACAAAAAGGAATTGAGTATGAACAATCCCAGCCGATCCAAGCAGGAGAATCACCACATCTATCCCTTCGATTTTTTATAACAAAAATTTAAGTTGTGGTGTTCCTGTGGCTCGTTGGGTGGCTTAAAAAGGGAAGAAGAAGAAGCTTTGACTACCTCTTTCTTGCTCTCGATCTTGGGGAGGCCGTTATGGGGTAAAAGTCGCCATCCTTGGTGCTCTTTAAGGCAAGCTCGTGACCTTTCTTTGAAAAGAGAGACGATGGACAAAAATAAAGATAAGTGATGGTGATAGATCGATGCTACTGGTGATGCTATCGAGGGAGGGATATATAGAGAAAATAGGAGGATAAAAAAATGAAGAAAGAAGATAAGATGGGGATGGTGGGGCTGGATATTAATTAGAAGAGTAGGTTTGTTTTATTATTACCCCATGCATTCCGTGTCCCGTTGAGTTAAATTTTAAACGTGATCCCTTGGTTTGGTTAAATACGGGAAATATATTTCTGAAAACGTTTTAATAAAAAAAAAGGTTTAAAAAAACAAGGTCATTGACTCCGAAAATTTATTATAAAATTTTAAGCCATTTCTTCTGTGGAGTCGGTACGCGTGTGGCGTCGCGTTTTTCAGGAAAGTGAAATGATTGGTTTTGTAAATATATTGCCACCAAGTGATTATTTTACTTTTTTTGATAAATTGAAGTGATTTGGAGGGTTACTGTATTGCTACAGTGTGTGAGAGAATTTTCTGAAATAGTTAAATATGCTCAAAATTGCTCAAATAAATTGTCGAGTAAAAATAAGTAAATTTTTATTATTAAAATAATGTTTGAAAATTTACGGGTGGTTACAGTCTACCCTCCTTAACGCGAAATCCATCTCGGATTTCGGTTTATGTTACCTGATAAATTTGGTGTCCGGGAAGAGATATGGGTACTCACAACAGATTTGGGTCTCACCAGGCTGTTTAAGGGTTTTCTCTTTGTTGGTAGGAGGGTACCCAGGTTGTTTGTCATTGGTTTTCCCCTTTTTGTGATTTGGTGGGTTACTATGATTTCTGAAGTTTGCTTAATAGGATGAGGGTTCTGATTTAAAGTGGTAAAAGTGACATGATGACTTGTTTTCAAGGTTTGATCTGGAGTTGTATGCTTTTCCCTCTCATAGTATTGGACAAAATCTTGTTTGAAAACTTTATTTCCGTAAGTCTTTATGCGAATTTAACCAAAATAACTTTCCTACAATTTCACATTCCTTAACAAAAGTTTGATAAAGTTTGAGCAGAAAATTTTTACGCATCAAAATGAGTGTTTTAGAAGGACATCTTTACGGATTTTATAAACATAAATATTCAATTTATTTTAACAGTACCAAGAGGTAGTAATATAAATGCTTGCCAGGTGGGTGGATAGTCCACCGGGTGATTGCAAAAGAGTTTATAAAATGATTTGTAAAACACTTTATAGAGTAATAGGAAGATAATTTATTATTCGTAATTAGTAGCAAAATTGCAGTTTAGTTTTGTGATATAGTAGTGTGTTAGACTCACTTTTTATAAAAGATATCGTCACATAAGTGAAATGGACTAGATATATAATAAGTAGTAAACGCAGGGACTACTTATGCTTAAATGGCAAACATGTAAGGAAATGAGCCTATAAATACCCCTCATGACTCTCCATGAGGGGTGTGGGAAAGTTTTGTATTGTTTCATTCTTTTAATCTAATAGACAACAAGTTCTTCTCCACCTTTCTCTCTCTACTTTCTCTCTCTAGAAATATGGCATATTTTGATCAACCCCGACCTCCAGATCTTGTATCTAGTTCTTTACAATTGGTATCAGAGCTAACCAAGGGCGAATCGTGGGGTTTTGAGGTGAAAAAAGTGATTTTTGATCGGTTACTGTTCATCAGTCGAGTTTCTGGGCAAGTTAGTCTAGTTTCTCAAGTTTCCTCGAGTTTCTGAAAAACTAGTCGAGTTTCTCATGTTTCCTCGAGTTTCTGAAAGACTAATCGAGTTTCTCAGAAAGACTAATCGAGTTTCTTCAGTTTAATCGAGTTTCTGAACAAACCTAGTCGAGTTTCTTGACATGTTAGTCGAGTTTCTCTAACCTAGTCAAGTTTCTTGACAAGTTAGTCGAGTTTCTCTAACCTAGTCGAGTTTCTCTAGTCTAGTCGAGTTTCTGGACAAGTTAGTCGAGATTCTCAAGGTTGATCGAGTTTTCAAAGTTGCTCGAGTTTCTCTAGTGTGATCGAGTTTCCAAAGTTGCTCGAGTTTCTCTAGTGTGATCGAGTTTCCAAAAGTTGCTCGAGTTTCTCTAGTTTAGTCGAGTTTCTTTGTAACCGAGTTTCTAAGTATAGTCGACTTTGTAACCGAGTATGCCAAAAAAAAAAGAAAAAAAAAATTAATTTCGAGGAGTGACTAAATGGTCAATTTTTACGCTAAATTCAAATTATGGTGTAACGATGAAAATTATGGCCCAAAATTCAAATTTTTAGGTCAAAATTCTAATTTTTTGATGAAATTTGGCGTAAAATTTTCTAAAACTCAAATTTTCCTAGCATGCTTAGAATTGCAAATAATGGTATATTTCAAACTCACCACACCAAAATCACAAAAAATATTACTGGCCTACATCTTCAAAACACCACGTATAGCTTAAAAGATCCTAATCAAGATTCACAATCGAATGACAATGGCTAAATTTTGAATTTTATCAACTGTGACTACAAGGATGATTCATTATTACTTATTTGAAGTTGAAGTGGAATATCACGGGTGCGTATACTTAGTATCTTGAAGATATCGGGGTTGGTTGGATGCATGATTCTTCGAGATCCTTGTTCGAGCTGAGGTTGCTCTCCGAGCATAAAATGATTAAGACTTAATTTTTCTAGTTATACCTGATGTAAGGAGTTACGTTGTTGTGCTCACCGAGTATAGCTATCACTTTAAAGGAGTTACGTTGTAGTGCTCAAGTGTCGCACAAAGCTGTGGATAAATCAAGATGAGTTCATATACAGTAAAGGATGGTTGGATGGGTATATGAAACGACCTATGCTTTAAGGAGTTACGTTGTAGTGCTCAGTATAGGTTCTTAGTCAGACAATAGTGCAAGTTTAAGTCACAAGTTTGGGTTATTTTACTTCAGTCTCAAGTTCGTCATAGTGGGTTTTCTCTATTAGTAGTCACTACAAAAAGCCGTTATTTTTGATACAGGGGGTTGATAAAGAGATGAGATTGTAGAAAAAGATAGTCATATTTTTGCGACATATTCTCACGAAATTATGCTTCAACGAGCTGTTATGGCTTTAATATTGCATCAAGTAAAAGGTAATCTATGGCATGTGCACAAGTTTATGATGTTTCCGATGACTCGCAACCATCAGGAGGGAGAAGTGCACGAAGGAAAAAGCAATGTCTCGTCTTTTGGTGTGTGGGTACATTGAGGCTTATTACCAACTTGGATGCAAATACTTTGTGAGATATGTTGTTATGATGCACCCGAACGACAACCATTGTGCTTCCTTTAGTATCTACAGTCTCCGCTGCATGTTTGAAGACTAAAGAGAGTTGTTGATTCAGGAGGGAGCAAAGAAAAGAAAAAAGGGCTCACTAGTTAAGAGGGAGTAATAACCTAACTAGACCATTACAGTTGAAGTTCAGAGCTACAAGTATTAGTGTCGTCAGCAAAAAGATCGAAGCCGCGATCTTGGGAATAGAGAACTTCAAGTCTGCCTCAGAATCTAGGCTAAAGAGACTCTGCACTTCGACAATAGTTTATTATTATTGTAATTTACTTTTTTATAGGTCTCATTTTAACCATTCACTTGTGACGACATTTTGGAGGGAGATTGTTAGACTCGCTTTTTATAAAAGATATCGTCACATAAGTGAAATGGACTAGATTTATAATAAGTAGTAAACGCAGGGACTACTTATGCTTAAATGGCAAACATGTAAAGAAATGAGCCTATAAATACCCCTCATGACTCTCCATGAGGGGTGTGGGAAAGTTTTGTATTGTTTCATTCTTTTAATCTAATAGACAACAAGTTCTTCTCCACCTTTCTCTCTCTACTTTCTCTCTCTAGAAATATGGCATATTTTGATCAACCCCGACCTCCAGATCTTGTATCTAGTTCTTTACATAGTGAGGCAACAAATTCATTTATAAATTAACTTGTGAAATGATTTGTAAAAGAGTTTATAGAACGAGAACTATTCGTTGTTTACAAAGTAGTTATAAGGTTAAAATTTTGATTTCATAAAGTAACGGTAAAATATTTGTAGGGTGACCTCAATATAGTCTGTAGAATAATTGAAAACAGTTTGTAGGGTATTAGTGATGTGGTTTATTATCCTATGAGAGGGTAGCAAAATAGCAGATATTCCCGAGGGCCGAAAGAAGAATTAGGTGATTGTCCCAAGGAACGCGGTTTAGGTTATTCCTTAGGGTCTTAGGGTTTCTGTCGGTCATAGAATTTTCGCCGAATGAGGAGTTTGGCAAGTTCAGAGTACGACTCTGAAGGAGGATATTGATTGCTACTAGCCATCAATTGGCTGTCTCAGTAGTGTACTTAATACTCAACGCGAAAGGTACAACATCGGTTGAGTGTAGGATTTGAGGTGGAGGTGACTGTAACGAAATCACAACAAAACAAAGTTGAATAGCAATTTCAAATCCGGAATGAGGTCCAAATTTAAACATAGCCAAAACCGATTCCAAACGCTCCAATAAGCTCAAGTGGGCTTATTACGATCTCGAGGAGTTACAAATAAGTAACTCGGATTTAAACGGTGCAAATCCGGTCTAATCAACCTGATGCAAATAATGGTCAGACGGTAGCAACAGGAATTCTATATAAATGGCGAAGTATAGTGGTGCCGGGTGTATTACAGTTTGTGAAGTGTTGTGATGAATGTTCATGTTTATGAGGTGTTGTGATGCCAGTGTGTTGTGTGTAAATGTGAATGCTTATGTTATGCAATGATTATGTACACACACAAAAAATTTTGAGACTTTCAAAAATCAAGTAAAAATTAATCTGGGCATAACTTCTAGTATAACTACTCTGAGTATTGCAAAATTTACCTCTGAGTCGGACATAGGTGATCAGGCTATGTCCCACTGTCCCTGGTCGAATATAGGTGATCAGTCTATATTCCACCGAGTTTCAATAAATTTTGGAATATTCAGCCCAGTTACACCAGTACTATATCCCTTACTTTAAAAGAAAATGTTTTATCATGAGTAAGGCAGCAGGCTTGGCAGGCAGGCAGGCAGGCATATGGCGGTCATAGGTTTTTGTTTTTGTAAAAGTGGTTATAGTCTAGGTTTTAAAATACCCAGTTCTCTATAACCTAGGCTCTTATGCCAATCTGTAACACCCCCAAACTCTGATTTAGTGGAAGCATACATGTTTGGGTGCTACTAAATTGGTATCACAACACAAAGTATAAAGAACGGTTTTACCTCAACCATTTAAAATAGATTTCATATTCAAAAGTGATTTGTTTACAACATTTCAAAAATAGTACGGAAATATAAGCCCATAAAAGATTTCAAGTGGTCCCAAACATATCAGAGTCTTCTATGACCATGTCATGCCATGCCAAAAGCCTTCACCACTAGATTATCGCCTTAAACCTGAAAATACATGCTAAAAGGGTCTACACGAGGTTGGTGAGTTCATAGATTTATGATAAAACAGTAAAGGTGATGTGAATTTAATAAGAGTTTTGTGAGCATTGTGTTGCTCAAAATGTTATGATAACAAAGTTTAATGAAAGTTTTGTGAGCATTGTGTTGCTCAAAATGTTATGATAATAAAGTTTAATGAAAGTTTAGTGAGCATTGTGTTGCTCAAAAAGTTATGATAATGAAGTTTAATGAAAGTTTTGTGAGCATTGTTTTGCTCAAAATTAGAGATGTGGACCATGTGTAGGGTATGTGTCCCAAAATAAAATAGTCTATTACGCTAGCTCTAAGTTCATACAACCGAAGCTCGACCGTTCAGTGCACTAAATCCTAGCACATAAATAATAATAATGGGGGCCCATAGTGAGTGCTTAACCCAATACACTCGTAATCCAACTTAATATACGTCCGCATTTACCCGTCTGGCCAACCGAATGGGGGTGTCACCCCAATAGATCTATTTATATTAATCGCGCTCCCTAACCGGAATTAACAGTGCATGAAGGTGGGCATAGTAGTGGATTCTAGAGGCTTAGGCTAACTACGCAATAGTTTGGTAAAATTGTGTCGGTCCATAAAATAGTGTTGTATGTTTCTCACCCCAACTTTTGTAAAACAAGTGTAGGTAAAGTGGGGTTCTATTTCACATTTAATATTTAAGCACTTATGTTTCGAATAAGGTAAACTAATGTGCAATAAACAATTAAATCATGTTTTCAGATAAAAACAAGTTATGAGTTTAAATATAAGCATGCATTGAGTTTAAAAACGAGCATGTATTCTCCCCCAAATATTAATAAAACAAGTAAAGGTAGAGGCCATGAACTCACCTTAGCATTGCAGCAATGCAAAACATCACAATGGTCACAACTGGCATCAAAGGTAAAACATAACGATATCGAGGGTATCAGCACTATGGTGCCGGATCGGCATAACCTAATATATATATTTATATCAGAATACGCCTCGAAAGATAAAGAATTTTGAAGAGACAAGAGTTTTAGTTTTTGTGGATTACTCGTATTAAAGTTTGTAAAAAGTTTAGTGTTGATGTTTCGTGTGGTGGTATGAAAACATAGACTCAAGAATACTCACGCCAAAAAGGAGTAGGAAATCGACATAGTCGAGAAAAGGACGGACGAGAACTTGATTCGAGAAAGGAATGACAAACGAAGACAAAGAAACTAGTGACAAAGGAAAAATGTCAACAAATAAGTTAATTAATATGTTTCCGTGTTTACCCAATAACCCCAAATAGTTTGAAAATAATCAAGAAAGTTTTGGAAAGGTAATTTAAGTTTTAAAAGGAAACTTAAATTAGTATACTAAATAGTAAATGTTCTTCATGTTAATAAAACTACAAGTTCTGATTATTGTCGGGTTTTATAAGATAAAAGGGTTTTCGATATTAAAGTATAGGTTTAGGGAGTTTTATAAAATTTGACATGACACATTCATTTATATAATTTTTCACAATCGTCGTGACTTTAATAAAACTCAGTTTCTCAAAATAATGTTCCCGACAATTTCGAATTATACATTTGTTATTAGTTTATTAAGTGTTAATTGCATATTTAGTTCCGTTACAAGTTTGATATATTAAATTTGTCTCACGTCCAAAATGTTCGATGTGTCCAATGTCAATTTCGATGTATATATCCGAATGTTATACATTGTTAATGGTCTTTTACGTTTTTAAACAAGACTAACTTTTTAAATAAACTTGAATCATAAGCTTCTTAGTTTTATAGTGGGCTTCGCCCATTCTAAAACAGGACGCACCCTCTGCTCCGATAACCCAAAACGCACCCAAACTTTAGTGAAGAATAAACGCATGTTCGACAAACTTTTGGACGAATTTAGAATTTGCAAATTTTACACCAAAACCTAATATAAATACCAAAGAAACAACGCTGATTTCGAACACCTCCTTGGTGCTTCGATGTCAACTGGACCAAGACAACCCTTGGTGGGTTGTCGAACCAAAAACGAAACCATCAGCTAACAAGTAAAGCCCAATTCGTCCCGCGACAAAAATGACACCTCCGAAACCTAGCCACACCCTATGTGGGTGTTTCCTAGGCTAAACCGAACCAACAACCACCCTTGTGGTGTCTCGTTTGTTACCCCAAACACTCGACAGAGCATAATCAACAAACCACCACTAAACTTAAGGCTTTAATAAGCTGGAAAAAGGAGTTTGACACTACAAGAATAAGCTAACCCACATACCACCGAGACTATAGAGTCTCGGCTCTAGGTTGTCCACGGCATAATAGGTAGAAATCTAGACCAAAACGGGTTTAAGCACAATGCTAACGACAACAATTATATATGTCGCCAAAACTCATTGAGCTCAACTCAACTCGGCTGAGTCGTCTCGACTCGCCTGAGTTGAGTTGTCTCAGTTCACAGAACAAGCAAACACCCTATTTTATAGACTAACACCACACGAAGAATCAAAACAAGTTTTACCGAGTTTTATATCCACGAACTAATCAAACTCAAGATTCTAATGTATAAATAAAATCAATAATAACGAACCAAGATAGGACTCGAATAATCCTTACAGTGGTATAATTCGACCGACAAGGAGAGACCAAAAGGAATTGAGTATGAACAATCCCAACTGATCCAAGCAGGAGAATCACCACATCTATCCCTTCGATTTTTTATAACAAAAATTGAAGTTGTTGTGTTCCTGTGGCTCGTTGGGTGGCTTAAAAGGGGAAGAAGATGAAGCTTTGACTACCTCTTTCTTGCTCTCGATCTTGGGGAGGCCGTTGTGGGGCAAAAGTCGCCATCCTTAGTGGTCTTTAAGGCAAGCTCGTGACCTTTCTTTGAGAAGAGAGACAATGGGCAAAAATAAAGATAAGTGATGGTGATAGATCGATGCTACTGGTGATGCTATCGAGGGAGGGATATACAGAGAAAAGGGGAGGATAAAAAAAGAAGAAGAAAGAAGATAAGATGGGGATGGTGGGGCTGGAAATTAATTAGAAGAGTAGGTTTGTTTTATTATTACCCCATGCATTCCGTGTCCCGTTGAGTTAAATTTTAAACGTGATACCTTGGTTTGGTAAAATACGGGAAATATATTTCTGAAAACGTTTTAATAAAAAAAAAGGTTTAAAAAAACAAGGCCATTGACTCTGAAAATTTATTATAAAATTTTAAGCCATTTCTTCTGTGGAGTCGGTACGCATGTGGCGCCGTGTTTTTCAAGAAAGTGAAATGACTTCTTGGTTTTATAAATAAATTGCCACCAAGTGATTATTTTACTTTTCTTGATAAATTTAAGTGATTTGGAGGGTTACTGTATTGCTACAGTGTGTGAGAGAATTTTCTGAAATAGTTAAATATGCTCAAAATTGCTCAAATAAATTGTCGAGTAAAAATAAGTCAATTTTTATTATTAAAATAATATTTGGAAATTTACGGGTGGTTACATATAACATGCGTGTGGTAATAATTTTTATATCGCATGATCATTGCTTATTACATGCATTGATTATTTTTTTATTACACAAAACTAGTAAAAAATCACATGAGATTTTTCTGAAAATCACATGTGATATAACATGTGTCTCACAATAATTTTTATATCACATGTGATCATGCGTTGATTAAACAAAACAAAACACAAACACATCTTAACTAGTATAAACATCTTCAACCTTTCACCATTTGATTCCAGGTTTTGGTTAAACAAAAAAAAATATACATAATATCATTTTCCATATTTGATGTATCATTTCATCATCTTCTTCACTCTTTTCACTTCGTATTCTCATCTCGAACTTTATTAGCGTCACCTCCTTTGAACCTCTTTGGCAATTCTTCATATTTTCGTCTTTTTGGCTATGCCCGAGGCTTCACATCAGCCTTTTCTTTCTTCTAATCCTTAAACCACACTTTTTCATCACAACAATATCAACATAATCTACAAATAACCGATAACATTTACTATATCATATGTGATATACAATTAAAAAAATAAATAAAAAAAAATAATAAAAAAAAATGCTTACTGTAATCAAAAAGCTTAGTCGCAGTCTACGGCTAAGGCAAAAGTCTTAGCCGAAGGCTATGCTGCGGCTAAGCCGAAGTTTTGGCCGCATGCTTTACCTTCTTCTAAGCCTTCTAACCTCATTCTTCTTTAAAATAACATCAACAACATCTCTATAACTAGTGAAAAACTAGTTTCGAATCACGGTTTTCTTCAAAAAAATGACAATAACTTCAATAAATATTCATTAAACATTATAAAATCACATAAACTTCAACAGAAACTATATAAACCGCATGCATCATTATTTAAGAATAAATAACAGTAAATAATGGTAAAATGTGTGTTTAAATCAATGAAGGTACATTATTATACCTTTAACACCTTTTTCGCCTTTTTTTAAGGAGTTTTTTTGATCGAAAGTTCGTCGGAACCGTCGTTTGTGCCGTATTATTTGAGTATATCATCATCTGCGTCCTTTTCTTTCATTTTTGCTTTGATTTTACGGTTGATTTAGTAGATTTAGTGTTTGTTTTGCGGTTTATATGACTGATTTTGATCTTTTTTTTTTCTATGTGAGTATTGTGTGTTTTTAGTTTGCGTAGATGGAAAAAGTGGGGTGGGGAAAAGGAATGAATGTGGATGGAAAAAAGGGCAGGTTCATTTCAATTGGTTGAATCATTGTGGCGTTATTAATTTACGAAAGTGCCGCTCCGTGTTTTTTGTTTTTTTTTTAAAGAAACGGTTCTTTAATCTTGTCCGTTCGTTGAGGTGTAGATGGACGCTTGGGATGTGTCCCTTGGCATGTGAGCATTGTTTGGTTTGCAAAAAAGACCTCACTCATGTTAATGAGATTTAATAAACTACTTGAAGTTACTGACTAGCTCCTCACCCACTGAATTCAAATACAATTACCTGAACGTTGTCTTTCCCGATCGCTAGTTTCTAGAGCGGCCAATTGCTTTAGGCAATGGTTCATACGGGCTGTATAGAAGGTGGTTCTTATAATATCGATCCTTAATTATCTTGTTCATGTATTGAACAACATGTATTGATCTTTGATAATTTTTTTATGTCTACTTAGAATGTTGACAATAGAGGTGCACAAATCAGTTAAAATTCAAAACCGAACCGGTTTTCAAACCAATTTCGTTTTGAGTCAAACGGTCAAAAACCGGTTTTGACTCAAACCGGTTCGGTTTGAAACCGGTTTTGGACACGAAAAAACTTTTTCATGACCCTGAACCGGTTCGGTTTAAACCGGTTTGAGACCAAACCGGTTCAGTTTAAACCGGTTGACATCTAAACATGCAAACCGGTTTTCAAAGCGCCAGTTCGGTTATACTAAAACCGGTTTTTGGAAAAGAAGTTTCGGTTGTTTTCCAGTTCGGTTCAAAAACCGGTTAATTTGTGCACCTCTATTTGACGATAGTTATTCGAAATTATGAATAAATGAAAATGCATGCCCAACAGCGGCCCAAGTCTATCAACAGTAGATTCTTGTTTGGATTATACTGTATAATATATGATGATGAAAATGGGCCAAAACGTCAAAAAGGCATAACCCGGCCCAATCAGTTTTGTTACGGAGTATTTTTTTTGAATATGCGAGTATTAATTGTTTGCATACCTGGTCTAAATATAAGTTATAAATATATTTATATCCTAGTACGTTTATTTTTATGGGTTTGTAAAGTTAGCTTACTCTTTGATTTAGGTGGAAGTCATTGTCCATGAATTTGGGTGGTTCTAGTATGGATGTTGTTAAGACTTGAATGGATGGAACTCAACTGTAAAAGAAACCGATTATAATAACGGTTGAATGATTTTGGTTACAATGTAATAAAGGGTAGATAATCTATTGAGAGCAGCTCGATCGATCTAATCACACAAGAACAACTTGTGGATTCATTTCAGTTGATAGTAACTCTCTAGCTCCTCAATTTTACTCAAATGATACAACCCGAGTACAAATTCCCCGGAAGCGCACCAAGACCAAAAGAAGTACGTCAAAGCAACACGGCGATCAAATCAGACCCCATGGACAGATGTAGGTTATAATATGTGGAAAGAGTACAATGATTGTTAGAATCATCTATGCTTGAATCTTATCTGATGGCTTTGAAAGTAATTTAAGTTCTACATGTAATTGGCTAACCTTGGTGACCAGATCAAACCTTTGCGATACACAAGTCATTATTATCTTTAGTTTACAAGAATACGCGAAGATTAAATTAAACATCCAAATGTTTAAGTGAGAAAAACCTTTTGATAAAAATAAACAATACCAATAATAGTTAGCCACGTGACCTTAGTTTAGTAGTCAAAGATCTTATTTACGGTTACTTGTAACCTATGCAACCGCGTTCTCTTTAAATAAAAAGGAAAATTTACTATTTTTAAAATAGGACACCAAATGACGTTCTATTGAGTTTACATTTCTTTACCACGACTCACCTATTTATTATTTTATTTAATAGCATTTCTACTCCCCCAAAGTCACATAATAAGCCATATCTTCTCACATACGCTTCCATTTTTAATGGAAAATACACTGTCTTCACTGCCGATTCATTCAGATCATGATGACACATGTCTCGTCCGTTTTCATGTACAACGGATTCTAACCGGAATGAAGATAGAGATGTTGCGGTCAAGTTGCGAAGTGAGGTTTACGTGTCAGACAAACGGACCCGTTCTCAACAAATGTTTCCAACCTGCGAAATCTTACGAAACGATTACGATTGTCTCAACAGAACGGCGTAGGACCCGCGAATTTGAAAAAGCAGAACTTACCTTTCCCATAAAAACATCTAATGAAAAAAAAATTGAATTCATGCTTTTGTTCCCTACAAGTACTGCTTTATTTGCTGAAAAACCAAAGAATCATCTTCATTTACATATCAGTTTATTTCATTTCAAATTTTCTCACATTATTTCATCATGTTTTTTAAAGACATTCGTAAACGCTATTCAATACTGTCTAGAGACACAAACCCAAAAGTTTCGAAGGTAAACGTCAGAGTTCAAAGGAACCACAAAGATTAATGACAGAGTTCATCCCTGCCCCTTGAGTTTCTTGGTGGTTACCCGAGCGGTAATTCTAGGTCACTAAGTGTTGATCCCAGTTGAGCAATTGATCGAATTCCTTAAGCTTATTTAAGGTTTTGTTATATTAGATAAATATAACACAACTATGGTAGAAACTGTGTTTGAGTAATTAAGGATTATGCGGAATCTAATCTTTAATATTAAGAAGAATTTGCTAATGAAACAGTAACACAATGAACAAACAGTTTAACAATCAAACAAACAAGCCTCAATATTATTAATGAATAATACGAATACTCTTCACAGTATTAGGATTACAAAACCTTGAAGCTATAAGAATTTCGTGTGTTATGTATATCTAACTCTATGCCCTAGGACCTCCTTTTATACACCAAGAAGTCCTACACGGCTTACAATACTTTTCTAAGTATATCAAATCTTTTTATACTTATCTAATACATATCTTGTATCAAAAGTTATCTCATACATATCTAATAAGCAGTACTAATAAAAACGTCTAATAGTATTAACTTAAGCCTAACAGTTGTAAATTTGACACCAGCAGTCTTAACTCTGAATAGCATTAACTTTGAAACCAGTAGTAGTAGCTTTGTATTAGCAGCAATAACCACTTAGTGTATATTCAATAAAGTTATTCAGCAGCACTAACTTGTACTAGCAGTCTTAACTCTTACAGCAGCAGTTGTAAACACTTAGCATATTTTCTTTGAAGTTCATGAGCAGTTGTAACTTTGTAAGAGCAGTAGTAATACCAATATGAGCAGCAGTAATAACAAGAAGGATTTTAATCCCAACAATCATCCCCTAAACTTGATATTCTTCTCCAAAATCATCAAGTTTCTTCATTAAAAGCTTCATAATCACCAGGAGGATGCTAAACACTTCACTTCTTGTTAAGATGTTGTATGATGAACCAAAGAAGCTCATAAGACATTTCACTGTCATATTCCAGTTCAAGCTTATTCTCCAATATCATTGTAAGTCTAGACTTAGTGAGGGGATACTTCTTCTCCACCAACATGTAGATCTGCATGGAATACATCATCAAATAATGAACTCTACAGGAGTCAAACAGTTCCAAGTGCAATACTTTATACCCATGCTGTTTCTTCCATACTTCATCTTCTACATGTGGTTCAAACATTGTTTTTAGATCTTCCCAAAGCACATAATCATAGTCTGAAACTAGTTGCTTCAATGGCCTTGTTGACCCATACTTGGCTTTTACTAGATTCCACAAAGTCTCAAAATCCTATCTGTCAAAACTTTTCAACATATGACTGAAGATTGTGTTGATGCAAATAATGTTCTAAAAACGTTATTTATATCTTTCGATTACTTCACGTTTTGAGGATGACAAAATGTGAACTCACGTTACGTTAAAATTAACGTTAACAAGTTTTTAATCGGAAGATCCCGTTTCTACGCAAATCACTCTTGAACAAAGTTACAACTTGGACTAGTGATCAAAGAAGTGAATTCATGTTTTGAAAATTCACATTTTAAATGGGACAAAACATTTTTTCAAAAATACACATGACAAATTATTTTTGAAATATTAAGAAATGTTTTAATGGAAAAATAAGTTTGAAAATCACAACAGCTATTTTTCCCCCCAAAATCAGCTCCAACCTTCCCCAAATAAGTTTTCACCAGAAAAGACAAAATTTGGAGCGTCCTAGTCTACCACGGCTCCACGGTACCGTTAAATTTAACGGAGCCGTGGGTCATTTAGTGGAGTCGTCCGTACCATTTTGAATTGTAACGTTCAGATTTTCTTTGCCTATAAATACCCACCTCTTTCACAGGTTTAGGCACCCTCCACACACAGAAAAATCCCTTAGTAAAACCCTCTCACACCTTTCACTTCTTAGGGTCATTTAGATTAGTTTTTCTTTGTTTCAAGAGTGATCCAATCATCCTTCAAGTGATCCTCTTCATACCTCTTCACTAGCAAGAGAAGAAAACAAGTATCCAAGTTGATACAAGGTGTTGTCATCCCTCTTCATTAGCAAGAGAAGAACTCAAGTAATCAAGAAGATACTAGAGTTGTAGTTGATAGGTTTTTGTAACACTTGTTACAACCTTGTTGTATCTTAGCATACATCAAGTATACTTTTCTTTTTGTGAGTGAGAGTGAAGATCAAGTGTGATCTATAGAGATAGTGAACATCTCTTGAAGCCATTGGGCTTGTGTGATTGATCAAGAAGATCAAGGGTCATTAGGTTAGTGTTAGTCAAGTAGAGTGAAGTGAGTGTTGATCATTGTGATCGTGTTGAGATCTTGGTGATCTCTTGAAGCCATTGGGCTTGAGTGTTGGTCACGTGGACCTTGGTAGATTGGTGCTAGCTAAGATTAGCACTCGAAATCTAGCTTAGTGTCGGAAATAGGATAAGCGACGTGTACGGTTTTCTCCGCCTGAAGGGAGGTTGTTGATATAGTGTTTGAAACTCTCGAGTGTGGTACTCGGGGAGTGGAGTAGGGCGAAGAAGAGCTTCATAGCCGAACCACTATAAATCCTCTGTCTCGGTTTGATCTTTCCAACTCTACTCTTTACTTTTAATTTGTTATTTTTACGTAGCTTAGTTTGTAGCTCATATTGGTGTTGTTTGATTACACATAGAGTTCGAATCAAAGTTTCCAATAGCATACTTTTAAAACAAGATTTTTAAAAGAAGTTTTTAAACCGGTAAACTATTCAACCCCCCTTCTAGTTTCCCACAATTGGTATCAGGAGCCACGTCAGTCAAGTTTTTAAAGTATATTGTATTTTAAAGCTTGAACCGATCAATGGATTCCGACAAATATCTAGAAGGGCAATCTATGCAAAGACCAACACTTTTTGAAACCGATTGTTTTATTTATTGGAAAACAAGATTCGAAACGTATGTGAAATCAAAAGACATTGATCTTTGGCATGTTATTACCGAGGGTGACTTTCAACCTATTCAAAGAATCCGGAAACTAAAAAGGATGAAATAGTTTCTTATGATAAACAAAGTGATGAACTAAAAAGGAAATTAGCCAAAAATAATGAGGCTAAAATGATGATTTATAATGCCTTGCCTAAAAAGGAGTTTGAAAGAATTTTCATGTGTAATACGGCAAAAGATATTTGGAAAACTTTGTTAGTCACTCACCAAGGTAATAACCAAGTCAAAGAGAACAAGATAGATCTTCTTGTTCAACAATATGAACAATTCTCCATTTCGGAGGATGAGTCAATTGATAATGCTTTTGCTAGATTTAATACTATTATCACTAGTCTTAAAGCTCTTGATGAAGGTTATTCTAGTAAGAACTATGTTAGGAAGTTTCTTAGAGCTCTACATCCTAAATGGAGAGCAAAGGTCACCACCATAGAAGAGTCAAAAGACTTGGCGGCATTGTCACTCGATGAACTTATAGGAAACTTGAAAGTTCACGAGATGATCATCAAGAAGGATTCCGACATTGTCAAAGGCAAAAGAGAGAGAGAGTTAGATCTCTAGCATTAAAAGCCAAGAAGGAGTCTAGTGATGAGGAATGTTCGAGTTTCGGTAGTGAAGATGAAGAGTACGCACTAGCCGTTAGGAACTTTAGAAAGTTCTTTAGGAGGAAAGGTAGATTTCCTAGACAATCTCGAGATGAGAAGAAGTCATCTCAAAGAAATCATGATGAAAGAAAAGGGACAAGTGATAGGAGATGCTTTAGATGCAGAGATCCTAATCACTTCATAGGAGAATGTCCTAAGCCACCTAAATCCAAAAACCAAAGAGCCTTCGTAGGAGGTTCTTGGAGTGATAGCGGTGAAGAAGAAGAAAAGAAGCCTAACGATGAAACGTGCTTAATGGCTCAAGCTTCTAACGAGGTACAATCCGACTCTTCTTATTATAGTGATAATAATTCGTCAGTAGATGATAATGAATTACATGACGAATACAACAAACTATGCGTAGTTAGTACTAAGATTTTAGGAAGAAACACAAAGCTAAAATTAAAATTAAAAGAACTAGAACTACAAATCTTAGAACTAAATGATCAAGTTAAGAGACTTGAGAAAAACAAGGAAGTAGATTTAGGATGCGGGTCATGTATTAGTCTTCAAGTAGAAAACGAAAAACTTAAAGAAAATGCTTTAAGAATCATTAGGTTTGATGAAGGAACTAAAAAGCTTAATGATATACTTGAAAATATTAGATACAGTGAACATGACCGTTCGGGTTTAGGATTTGACCCAAATCAGGCTTCTACAAGTGGTACTAAACAAGTAAAATTTGTAATGCCTGAAAAGTCCATGTCTGAAGGTGACGGCACCATTAAAGATACAGACGGCACCACTAAATTTAGTGGTACCGTGGTACCGTGTGGTGCTGAGGACAAAACTGGGTCAATTCTGAAAAGTAACTTAAGTCCTAAACCAAGTCAAGTAGTTGTAAATAGAACTAGAGTGTCTACTCCAAGTAGAGAGGAAACCAAAGGCTTTAACAAACCATTGTCATCTCCCGAACATGGATTTGTAAAGCGTGACACTAGGTCAACTACTCCTCCACCTAGAAAGTTAAACTTTCCCAAACCTCGGTCTAGAACTCCTCTACCGAGAGGTAACTTTAGAAGACAAAATCATCCAAGTAACTTTCCCGTAACTTGGAATGATCGTCCACCACAAAGTTACCTACCATGGGAAATGTGTCCTCCATTCTCACATCCTAAACTAACGCAACAAATGCGTAGGATGTTTAACTCTAACAACTTTGGACCCATGAGATATTGGGGACCAGATGTTTGAACATCTGTTTTGCTAGGAAAACATGAGTGTAAATAAACCTTGGAGTATAACAAAAGGAGTATGATGCGTTATCAAGCATACCCGGTGACGCAATAGTCAAGTCGTGTCTTTCATGCTTAACATTCAACAAAGGTACCTTAGTCTTCTAGTTTTAAGAGCAAACCCTCAGGCACAGGTACGCTTTCTTAAAACACCCTTTATTAGTAGTAATGTTTGGCATGAAATAGTGTAGTTAGAATCTAACATGGTAGGCACTATAACACATAAACTCTATTCACATCTCATCAAGCCAAATTCAACTTGTCCAGAAATGTTCGATGATCGCTTGAAGATCATGCGTGACAAGTTTGAATTAAGCATTGATATGTGAATCAAGTTCCCTTCCTTGCATATTCATAATCTTGCCTAAATGAAGTATCCCTGTAAACTTATGTATACTATATGTATGAGATACATAGTTTAAGTAATAGTCTTTATTGACAATAACGCCCATATCTGCAAATGAGAAACTCACAAGAGACGAAGAAGGTGAGTGCGCGGATATAACTAGATTAGGGGCATAATAGGTAAAGTAGTTTACCTAACGGAAAGTAGGTCCATTATTATGAATAGTGTTGGCTTTGTGCCCACTTGTAAGAAGTATCCCAAAACTTCTTACATCAAAGTGTTTAATGTATCATACCATACATTAAAGATACTATACACTTGAGATTACGATATCTTGAGGAGATTGATGTAGAAAATGTTTCTATACCAACTCTGATAATGTGAGAGTTAATGTGGGTTGAAACATAATGAGTAATGTTTGTACCTTCATAGGTTGATTAACAAACATCTTGGTTCCCCAAGAAACAAACTACTCTTATTGTCACCACGACCGAAACCGAGTACGCAAGCGCCAGAAAGGCATGACAACAAACACTATAGATGAGACAACTCCCTGTGAAGAGTAGCAGTCAAGATGCCATTAGACTTGTTCGGGAACCCTATAGTTTGCTCATGAACGAAGCTCGTCGAAGTACGTCATCTCCCCGCGGAAAGACATCTCCTCCGTCATGATAACGTCGAATGAGAAATCTTTTCTTTGAAAAGTATTTCTTCTCACCTTAACCTTTACATTCTCGTCAAATGACCTCTTAATACTCCATTGGAATTATTAATGTCATTTCTCACGTCTCATCATATGACTTTTCAAGTCACTCCTCATATCCCGCTCATGACTATTTCAATATTTCTATGGAAATATTAAAGTCATCTCACACTTCCATCCTATTCTCGACTCATGACTTTTGAATATTTCATTAGAAATTTCAAGTCATTCCCTAAGCCTTATCCCATGACTTTGTAATATTTCACTGGAAATATTAACGTCATTTCTCGCGTCTCGTCATATGACTTTTCAAGTCATTCTTCTCATCCCGCTCATGACTATTTGAATATTCCTTCGGAAATATTAAAGTCATCCGTCACGACATACCTCATAACCTCTCATCCCTTCTATGACCTCTCGAAAGTTTCGCGGGAAACATTGAAGTCATTCTCTACAAATCGTTCATGACTTTTTAAGTCATATCCTTCACTCGTCACATGACTCATGAATATTTCATGGGAAATATCTAGTCATTCCTCGTGTCGCGTACTCCGACTAATTAAATATTTCATGGGAAATATTATAGTCATCCTCCTAAACACAACTCATAACTTCTATTTATTTCACGGGAAATACTAGAAGTAAATCCTCATCAAATGACGTCTAAGTCAATTTCCTCGGAAACACTAAGGTCATTTCCGGTCATCCCATTTAATCATCTTTCGTCAAAAAGTTTATTAGGTATAAACTTTTTTCTTTCCTCGTGTCAAAAAGTCTTACTAAATAAGTAAGATTAATCAGCCAAAAGTCAAAACAGAAGAAAAACTGGACAATCAGATATACGGCTCCACTAAAGAGCCACGGCTCCACTAATGTTTAGTGGAACCGTGGAGCCGTGCATCTGAAAAACGCGCCCAGTCACTCTTTTCTTCTGCAGAAATTTTCCAAACTCACAAAACATCTTCCACTTGCTGTCATAATCGAACCATAACACCATAATTCAACTAAACTCTTGCAAATCAAGATTGAGGCATTGGAATTAACAAATCCTAACCACAACATCATCAATTACGAACAATGCCTCGAAATGATTATCAAGATAACAAACCATACATTCATAGTACTCTTGAAAATCTAAACATTCCTAATGAGCAAAAAGCTTATTTCGCAAAAGTCCAAAATCGATACATACACGAAGGGCGTGTAGTCGATGCACTCTATGTCACGACAGACAATATTCGTGTCTGTTTTCCTTCTATCGAGTTCGATTGTTTATACAAAATAAATGATCAAGTCTGTCCTCGTTTTGTTCTCGAGTTTTATAGTCGAGTCCGTACCTTCACTGATGATGATGGCTAGGAAACGAACTTTATATTATATCAAATCACGAACAATATATTATATCAAATCACGAACAGTCCACGAACACGGACTCGAACCTAGGATGCATCCATTCGCCCCCCGAACAAATCATATTGGCCATAACAAAACATATCATAGTGTGCTAGCATATCATAATCAAAATGGGGACGGTGTAACCAAATCACTAGGGCTACACGCTAGTCATGCCAGTGGTGCATCACAGACACGGCCATGTTACCTTCATGGCTAGGAAACGAACTTGGCTCGGGTATCAAACTAGGGTCAAAGGTCAAAGGTCCAAATCATAGCAAATGTTCAAATATGTCTAAGTCATAATCAAAGTCCAAATATCAAGGGTTCATGGCAAGGGTTCAAATCAAAGGTTCAAATTAAACATGGTCATGTCGAACATCAATGTCAAAATGAATCGAATAAATGAACCAAGGTGTAGGGAACATAGCAATGGCATAGAAAACCCTAATATGAATCGAATCAAAAGAAAATGAAGGCACCTTATTAAAAAGGGCAGAATATCTGTACCTTAGACCGCAAGTGAAAACACACTATAAACGAAAAGATCGAAAGTAAACTCCATCTTCAGCGGATCTACACGAATTAATGATCGTCTTAATAATAATTCATTTTAAACCAAATTACTCATTTTAGTCGGCTTTCCATTTTTTAGTAACATTCTATTTTTAGCAGGTTTCCAAAATTTGCATATATCCATATTTAGTAATCTTCTATTTTTATAATGATAATTAAATAAACTTTAAGACTTAATATGATCAACATTATAGTTTAGGGTTTATTATGCCAACTTTTAATAGTTTAGGTTTTAAAGTGTCATTTAGTAAGGTCTAGGGTTAATTGTATAAATTATCAAAAGTTAGGGTTAAATGTAGTAACTTCCAAAAATTAAGGTTTAAGATGTGAAAAAGAAAAAGAAAATCAAGTTCTAACTTTTCATATGAATAACAGATCGTCTATTCCATGCATGCTATAATCCAACGTAGAATTCTAATATCGAAATCGTTTCGCACCTTATATTACTTGTTCTCATATTTGTTGTTAGATTGTTAAGGACTTGAGGGTGCGTTTTATTTGCTACTAGATCGACATGGGCTGTTAAGAACCCACTCCAAAACAGTCACAAAGCCAACATCAAACTGCCATAATTCACGTCTCATACCATTATACCATGCACGTACAAAGTGTTAAGATCAGATAGCTAACATATGTATTTATTTATATTACACCCAAGCCAACTCTTCTATCAGTACTCATGCACGTTCCCCCTTTTCTTTTTGTATTCATTTTGCTTACTGCTATGTCGAACTTTATTTAATGATTATTATCGATATATTTCCGTTTGAACACTTATAGCACGAATTAAACATTACGTTTACTAATGTTTATTAATGCAAAAATAAAGAATTTAAACAATTACATTTTAGTTGATACTAGATCAAGTGACACCATTTCTATTGCTTCAGTTTTACTTCCAATTTGGCGAGATTTATGAATGCGTTCACAAGAAACGTATATACATATCATATATCGAAAGGAAGGACACCAAGACGATAAAAGAGGGATACCTCAACGACAACGAGAATAGGCCGAGATCGACCCCGAATGACCAACGAAACCAAATCGACACTCGAGCACGACTTGACCCTCCAACGTACGAGCCAAAACCTTTACCCACGCACGAACTGAAACTGAGTCTAACTCGAACCGAACTCGTGCTAGAGTATCAAAACGGTAATCATGAATGGAACACAGCCCAGAACAAGCAACGGTAAAGTGAACCCAAACTTTGGTTCTGCTACCCTCCGAATCTCCTCTAGATCGGATTCAAGACGGATCGAGAGAACAACGAAAACAACCCTACGAGCCAATATCCATACGATCACCACCTTGCTTGTATACCCTTCGTACCTCTTAGTTCTTGAGAGAATTAGAATACCCTGGTCTTGAACTTGAGAGAATAATGGAATTGATTTGGAATGGTGTGTAGTCTTTAGGGTTTTTCCTTTTTTTCTATTTTTTTTTGAAGAGGGCAATGGAGATATGAGATATACAGTTTATCAAAAAAAAAACGCATGGGGTGGGATATGAACTTTTGAGATGAAGGCAAGATACATATTAAAAGTTAATATGTTCGGATCTTAAAAAAAGAAAACGCGTGGAAAATATGGGAAACAGTTAAGTATTGATATGGTGAAATCATACATCCAAAAGAAATTAAACGTATGTGGACAAAGGAATAGGAGTGCATAGCTTACAATTAGGAAATGGGGTAGGATAGGTATCAATTGTATCTTCTAAAATATATAACATGATTTGGTCTAACAGAAAACGTGTGAGAGGGCTTCTCAATTTAGGTAACTAGCAAATTTTGTGGTATTTGATTTGGGGCCATATTTAATGATAAAATATTTAGAATAAATGCTACATGAAAATTCGGTTAGGGCATTCTTATTAGGCGTGTGATTTATTTGTTAAATGTGTACATTCGTTTTATCATAAGTCTCATTATCGTGTTACTTTTATTCGTCAATTATTATCATTTAGCTTCTTAGGATATACTCGGGATTAAATGTCTTAATGTTTTAAACGTCAATTATGAATTTGGCATCCAAGGGTATTCTGGGTATTTTACATGTTCAAAATTTCTGGGTTTTACAACTCTTCCCCTCTAACAGAAAAATTTCTTCCTCGAAATTTGAAGTCGCAAGGTTAAACGAAGTCGTAGCAAGTCATAAAAGCTCATCACAACATTCTCATGCCCGAGGAGGTTCTTCCAAAAGATCTTCAGACCAAAAGTTTCTCGTGACTCAGATCAAAGCGAGGTGGGTTCAAATTTCTCAGGAGAAGACAAATTAGGTTAATTCAGAACAAAAGGTCCATGCAACATAAACTGGACGATAGGTGAATCTTCAGAAGGCTCATATGGAATACGAACAAGATTTCAAATCGAATTAATTGCACCAACAGTAGGAGGTTCTAAAAGGAGTTCAAGATTCATAACTGAGGTCAACGGAATGCAAATCGAGAATTCAAACTCAATCAGATATCTAATGAACGAAAGCAGAGTATACGTATAGATAGGATGAACCTAAAGTCTCACTAATCACGGATAATCTGACGGAGATTAAATTCTAAACTTCTTAGGTACTCCCCAAGATATCCTATGGCCACAATGAGTGCACATTATATGGTGTAAGTATTATCACGTTGATCAGGCGTCATAATACTAGCACCACATAATTATGCCTTCATGATGATCATACTTTATCTCAAGTCGTAATCAAAACCACCTATCTTAATCTACCTAGTACTTCTATAGTCATCAAAGGTCAACCAAAATCGAATGCCAAAGTCAAGAGGTAAAACAAAACTATTCGCAAGAGTATCAAAATCCCAGATTGCCAAACTAAAATGAGGTACGCCGTTACAAGCATCATATTTTCCACAATTTTCCAAAATCTCTCAACCCAGCCATCATCGAACATATGAAAAATAGATACAACGGAAATGCTTCTAGGGAACTTAGATCATAAGAGGATCTTTTAACGACATAACGAAACTTAAGAAGGTCAACAAAATGAAAATTAGTCACCAAGAACTTCGGTCTTCATAGAATCAACACTTCCAAACATGAAAGGCCTGCTTCAAAACTCCGCTCATTCAACACATTCAAACTCTTCAAGTCCGGTTAATCTGTCTTCGTCTGTCTATTAATCGGAAAGTGAAACCACTATCGGAAACTTGTGTCTGGTTCGTCGAGCCTCCTGCAGTTCTTCTTGGAATGTGATGGAGTGTTGTGGATTTCTGGCACGGTTTTTAAATCTCTTCATCATCCAGTCTGCTTCCGCTCTCAATTCATCTTAGTGCAACCAAGATGAATAGGGAAGTGAGGTTGTACGTCTTCATCAGCTCCAAGTTCGCCATCTTGACTAGAATTTCTTCATCGCCAACAACTCTGTCTTGTAAGGACTGTCTTCTCTCTTTAGGGTAGCGACCGTTGTTGTCAACTCCAGGTCATGCAGTGAAGTACTTCTTCTGACGCGCTTCTAGTTGTCTTGATGCATACGCAAAACTTTCTGTGCGGCAATGGAGTATAACCGAGTCTCTTTCTGGAATGCCCCAAAATTTCATTCCGTCCGAAGATATGGAAGCTAATTTCTATTTCAGCTTTTCCAAAACTCCATTCTCAATTAAACTAAGCTGCTTCTTTCTGTTCCTGAAATTTCTCCATGGTATCATCAGTTGCAATCATCTTCCATAATTCTTCTGCAAGGTTAAAAAGGTTTCCGTTCTCCATTCTGTTATTGGTTTTGACCACTTGGTGATAGTTTTCAACACTTGCGGGATTAAAAGAGGTATCCTCAATTAAGAACATCGTTGTCTCAAAAATATCGAACTCTCAGAATGTACTAACGATCGACGAATTTCCTAGCAAAGTGCAAAGATGATTTTCATGCTCTTCCTCGTTTCCGATCATACTATTAAGTCATACAATGACCATTAGCCCAGTACTTACGAGGAGACATCATTTATCAAACTCACAAAACAGTTAGAGCTTTAGCTAATACCATTAGCATCACTAACCGTCATAGCAGTCGTTTACGAATATGGAAAGCGATTCCAAGAATAAAATTAATTTATCAGAAGGGACTTCGCGCTCTGAATTCAAGCAAACGCATAGTCGTTTCTGGGTGGAAAAATATTGGTTCCTAACAGAAATTCGGTTCAGCTTCCAATAATTAATACGTATCTCCTGTCACCATCCTTCGTTATCGCGAATGAAACTGAAACACGCCCAAAAGATACACTTAAGCAAACTCACTTCCTGGTCTTCGGTTGCTACTCATCCCGGTTGCTCAAATCAACTGGTATGATTCCGGACACATCTGAAAGACATCTTCGCTTGGTGACTAGACAATCTCTCGGTATCATGTCAAATCCTACTTCACACTCCGGTGAAAAACTTGGTGGTTCAACAGGAATCAAATTCAAGAGATTCGGGGTGCCAAATAACGTTCAATACAAAGCTCATGTTCAGAAAACTCAAGGTGCCAAATAACGTTCAATACAAAGCTCAATACAAAGATGAGGTTCATTCATTGGTGTACGAAATAGGTTCAAGGAAAACTTCATAATCGCGAAAGTAATCACTCGTGTCTCCAGAGTAATAGTGATAGTAAAGGGTTTAACAATCTGTAAACGTGGTAAGGAGTCCAAAATTATTACCAACGTCAAAGGTGAGACATAGAAGGGTAGTTGTCAATATTTGAGAGATCAATCAACCAATTCCTTGTAGGAATAAAATCAAAGTTAACTATCCGAAGAAAGACAGATCAACATAGCAAAACTTATTGTTAAAAAGTGAGAGGGAATACATTCTTATACTCGTGGTTAAACACCACGAGACTTCTCGTAGGGACGGGGATGGATGAAACGAACTCAAATAGTGTTGGATGATTTACAGACATTTACCAAAGCAAAAGACAAATAACAAAACATATCCAGTACGTCCTCGCCATAGAGGTTCTCGGAATGTCTGAAGAGGTGTCAAAGTGATTAACAAAAGAATCAGAGTGAAACGCGAGTCTTTATTAAAAGATTAACAGAAGGAATCTGAAGATAAGGATCAAACAGTGTCGGGCAATCATTATGAAATTTCAATGCCTTCACGATTTAGGTCAGGTTCAAATCTTAGGTGGTGCAGATCATAAGATGTCACTTTCCAAAAGTGGTATCAAAGGATCTAACCAAAAGCAAGGCATAATCAGAGTGATGCGGAAGCAAAGATACTTAAACAAATGCCTTAAAGTCTACCCATTCCTCACTGGTCAAAACTTAGGTTCCTAAGGGGAAATCCTCAAGCAATTTTCAAAGGTTGACTTACGAGCGCCTACAGGGAAACTTAGTGGTCCTAACTTACACAGGCCAAGGGTAAATGTATTACGAATCGCAGCCTGTCTCTCTGATACCATAATTGTAACACCCCAACCCGACAAGGGTAAAGATGTCACACTAATGGTTCCATGTCAGATCAAACAAAGCATACATCCATAGTAATACAAGAATTTCAAAGGTTACAAATGAAGTACTGAAAAATACAAAGTTACAAATGAAACTAAAACTAAATACTAAGTATGCAAATGCAAATCCTTCTAATAGTCTCCACTTCAGAGTACTATCAAAGTCTTCTAAGTCCAAAGTTACTCTCCACTAATACCCAACTTCCAACTAAAACCTGCCGCAGGAAAAGAAATGCGGCTGAGCTTAAAAAGCCCAGTGAACAAATATATATAAACGAAAACGAAAGCAAAAGAAACGAACATATATGGTATAGTGCAATGGAATAATATAAGGTATAGGCAAGGTACAAAGTAAGAAAGGAAAAAAAGAAAGGTCAGTAATCCACCACGAGCCCAAACAAACTCAATCAAAGTAGTAACCATGTCTTCAATATCATATAGAGGGGAGACCTCTCAGATAATCAAATAATATGAGGGGTGTCCTCATTCTTCAAATGGAGTAGCTAGCTCCCGAACTTGTGAAAGACGTGGATTGCACCCAGCATCAGTCACCGAACAATATATTATATCAAATCACGAACAGTCCACGAACACGGACTCGAACCTAGGATACATCCATTCGCCCCCCCGAACAAATCATATTGGCCATAACAAAACATATCATAGTGTGCTAGCATATCATAATCAAAATGGGGACGGTGTAACCAAATCACTAGGGCTACACGCTAGTCATGCCAGTGGTGCATCACAGACACGACCATGTTACCTTCATAGCTAGGAAACGAACTTGGCTCGGGTATCAAACTGGGGTCAAAGGTCAAAGGTCCAAATCATAGCAAATGTTCAAATATGTCTAAGTCATAATCAAAGTCCAAATATCAAGGGTTCATGGCAAGGGTTCAAATCAAAGGTTCAAAGTAAACATGGTCATGTCGAACATCAATGTCAAAATGAATCGAATAAACGAACCAAGGTGTAGGGAACATAGCAATGGCATAGAAAACCCTAATATGAATCGAATCAAAAGAAAATGAAGGCACCTTATTTAAAAGGGCAGAATATCTATACCTTAGACCGCAAGTGAAAACACACTATAAACGAAAAGATCGAAAGTAAACTCCATCTTCAGCGGATCTACACGAATTAATGATCGTCTTAATAATAATTCATTTTAAACCAAATTACTCATTTTAGTCGGCTTTCCATTTTTTAGTAACATTCTATTTTTAGCAGGTTTCCAAAATTTGCATATATCCATATTTAGTAATCTTCTATTTTTATAATGATAATTAAATAAACTTTAAGACTTAATATGATCAACATTATAGTTTAGGGTTTATTATGCCAACTTTTAATAGTTTAGGTTTTAAAGTGTCATTTAGTAAGGTCTAGGGTTAATTGTATAAATTATCAAAAGTTAGGGTTAAATGTAGTAACTTCCAAAAATTAAGGTTTAAGATGTGAAAAAGAAAAAGAAAATCAAGTTCTAACTTTTCATATGAATAACAGATCGTCTATTCCATGCATGCTATAATCCAACGTAGAATTCTAATATCGAAATCGTTTCACACCTTATATTACTTGTTCTCATATTTGTTGTTAGATTGTTAAGGACTTGAGGGTGCGTTTTATTTGCTACTAGATCGACATGGGCTGTTAAGAACCCACTCCAAAACAGTCACAAAGGCAACATCAAACTGCCATAATTCACGTCTCACACCATTATACCATGCACGTACAAAGTGTTAAGATCAGATAGCTAACATACATATTTATTTATATTACACCCAAGCCAACTCTTCTATCAGTACTCATGCACGTTCCCCCTTTTCTTTTTGTATTCATTTTGCTTACTGCTATGTCGAACTTTATTTAATGATTATTATCGATATATTTCCGTTTGAACACTTATAGCACGAATTAAACATTACGTTTACTAATGTTTATTAATGCAAAAATAAAGAATTTAAACAATTACATTTTAGTTGATACTAGATCAAGTGACACCATTTCTATTGCTTCAGTTTTACTTCCAATTTGGCGAGATTTATGAATGCGTTCACAAGAAACGTATATACATATCATATATCGAAAGGAAGGACACCAAGACGATAAAAGAGGGATACCTCAACGACAACGAGAATAGGCCGAGATCGACCCCGAATGACCAACGAAACCAAATCGACACTCGAGCACGACTTGACCCTCCAACGTACGAGCCAAAACCTTTACCCACGCACGAACTGAAACTGAGTCTAACTCGAACCGAACTCATGCTAGAGTATCAAAACGGTAATCATGAATGGAACACAGCCCAGAACAAGCAACGGTAAAGTGAACCCAAACTTTGGTTCTGCTACCCTCCGAATCTCCTCTAGATCGGATTCAAGACGGATCGAGAGAACAACGAAAACAACCCTACGAGCCAATATCCATACGATCACCACCTTGCTTGTATACCCTTCGTACCTCTTAGTTCTTGAGAGAATTAGAATACCCTGGTCTTGAACTTGAGAGAATAATGGAATTGATTTGGAATGGTGTGTAGTCTTTAGGGTTTTTCCTTTTTTTCTATTTTTTTTTGAAAGAGGGCAATGGAGATATGAGATATACAGTTTATCAAAAAAAAACGCATGGGGTGGGATATGAACTTTTGAGATGAAGGCAAGATACATATTAAAAGTTAATATGTTCGGATCTTAAAAAAAGAAAACGCGTGGAAAATATGGGAAACAGTTAAGTATTGATATGGTGAAATCATACATCCAAAAGAAATTAAACGTATGTGGACAAAGGAATAGGAGTGCATAGCTTACAATTAGGAAATGGGGTAGGATAGGTATCAATTGTATCTTCTAAAATATATAACATGATTTGGTCTAACAGAAAATGTGTGAGAGGGCTTCTCAATTTAGGTAACTAGCAAATTTTGTGGTATTTGATTTGGGGCCATATTTAATGATAAAATATTTAGAATAAATGCTACATGAAAATTCGGTTAGGGCATTCTTATTAGGCGTGTGATTTATTTGTTAAATGTGTACATTCGTTTTATCACAAGTCTCATTATCGTGTTACTTTTATTCGGTCAATTATTATCTGTTAGCTTCTTAGGATATACTCGGGATTAAATGTCTTAATGTTTTAAACGTCAATTATGAATTTGGCATCCAAGGGTATTCTGGGTATTTTACATGTTCAAAATTTCTTGGTTTTACAGTTTTCTTCTGGTTTTTAAGAATTCCACAAACAGTCTAGCCTTTTCTTCATCAGTCAACTCTGCTTGTTCTTCTTCTTGCATTCTTTGAGCCAATAGATAATCAGCCTCAACCTTTGCTTGTATGTCATTCCAAGTGTTCATTAAGGCAATATTGGCTTCATCTTTTTCTGCTGCAATCCTTGCTCTCTCAGCTAACATTCTTTCTTTTTCATCAAACTCAGCTTGTAATCTTCTAGCTTCTTCCTCATCAAGCTTGAGTTGATCTTTCTTTGACACAGGTTCTATCAATATACCCTTGCCTTTAACCTGTGGTTGTTGTGAAGATATTTGAGTTGTTGTTGTAGTTGTGCTTGGCTCTTTAAAGACAATCCCTTTCTCCTTGGGTTTTGTACTTTTTAAGGCTTTAAGAGCTTGAGCTATGGTGAGTTCATCCGTAGTAGTTGGTGTAGCACTAGCAGTCGTTGTAGCAGCATCAACAGTTGTAGCAGCGCTAACCTTTTCACTAACATCACTAACCTGAGCAGCAGTATTAACAACATCAACATTTCTCCTTTCATCTTCATCTTCAACAACAAATGTATTCCCCTCATCGACCATCTCCTCATCCATCTTATCACTCCTCCCCTGTTTGGATGCATCCTCACCCAAACATCCTTCATCACTGGAAGAGTCCACCCTAGCAGTCAAACCAACCTTGTACAATCTTTCACGCCCATGAGATCTTGACCTCTTCTTCTTTTCCAGCTTCTTGACCCTCCTCATCAAGTATGTGATCTCATTTTGCTGAGAAGAGGTGGTCTTCTTCAAGTCAGTAATCTCTTTCTGTAAGTTGGTACACAAAACCATCAATTCATTTAGTTGCATACTATCCTCATCACTTCGGAGTGTGTTACCTCTCCCGAGCGGTGAATCATTGGATTGTTTAGACACAGTCTCAAATCTAGTTTGAGCATCTGCATCCCCCATGGTTTCTTGGCACTTGGGACCATCACCTGAATCAGTTCCTTGGGAACTAGACTCATTAGATGTTGCCTTGGATTGTGTCTTACTTATGTTACCACTACCGTGCTCTGCTTCTAAGTTAGAAGCAGTAGTTGTGGCCCTCACCAAACTGTCACCCATCCCCTTATGGACAGCCTCATATGCAACAATGGTTGTAGGAGCACTAGACTGAGGTATCTCAGTGCCCTTTCTCTTAGGCTTCCTAGGTTTGTGGGTCTTTTGTGGTTGAGAGGATGATGTTGCCAAAATGGTGGGTGTGTGTTGGGGATCAGTGGGAATTGCTGAACCTTCACCCAATTGTTGTTGGTTATGTACCACCATTGTTGAAAAGAAAGGTGTTACATTACCAGAAAAACCTCTTCCAACCCTTCTCATATTAGCAAAAATCTTTTTAGTGTGAGAGGGTGTAACATAAATCCTTTTATGATTTGGCTTTTCAGTTAAATGTTTGTCTACAAAAACTTGCAAAAACCTTGGATACATTTGAAATTTTCCAGACAAATTATCCAAGTTTCTAACCATGCTATCAAAAATTAATTTTGAAAAATTAAACTTTTGGTTTGTAGCCAAACAGATAATGGTAGATGCAATAGTACTGCTAAACTCATTCCAACCAGTAGTATTTGGATTTAGATACTGTAAGATAGTATGAATTAGGAATTTCCATTGATGGGAGAAGAATGCTTTATAAAAAGTTAGTTTAGCAGAAGGCTTTTCATACCCCATCAATGCAAGATTTTCAAAAATAGTAGAATTTGAGAAACACTCAACACCTTCATCATCTGCTAGGTGAAGATTTCCTCTAACAGATGTTTCAGTCACGATTATTTCGTTGCCATCTACAATGGCATGTAGCTGTACTTCCCCATTGATAGTGTTGTCCACAGCAGAAGACCAAAACTGTTCAATGTGGGAAACATATATACTAGGTTTGACCGTTAAAGCATACCTTATAGGGTTTGCATTCAGAAAATCCACAATCTCTTCAAACCCTTCACTTTTAGTGGGTTTGGACAAGAAAGCAACCATGTTGTGTGAATCAACAAAGTTTAGTGTTACCATTGTGTTGATTTTTGAGATTTGTGTTGGGTTTTGTGATTAGATGATAAAATTGGGTTAGGGTTTGTTACGAGAGAGTATTATGAAGAATAAAATCGATTAAATAAGGGATTGAATGATTTAAAACCCTTAATCGATGTATTAATGAAAAGTACCCTGAACAAACCAGCAGTAGTAAGTTATGCCTAGCAGCATTAACCTTGAGTTACCAGCATTAACTCCAATTCCATTCCAGCCAACTTGTCTATCATCAATTCAACACTTTTCTTTACTTATCCTACAAAATGTTAGTCCAAAAACCAAGAAAACACAAGCCATAACAATTTCACCATGATCACAATATTAAGTATACCTAAGAGTATTAAGTATAACTAACAGCAGAAACTTAGCAGTATTAAGTATAACCAGCAGTACTAATTATACTTAACAGCAGAAACTTTTAATGACATAAATAACAGTACTAATTCATACAAAACTTTATAAAAACATAAAGAGATAAGAGATTTTAAAGATTTAACATTCCAATACTAGCAATCAAATATTGAAATCCACTTACATCAAAAGCTTTTGTAAGCAAATCTTCAACATTCTTGTCAGTATGGATTTCAACCATTTGAACCAATTTCTTTTCATTGCAATCTCTAATAAAATGATGTCTGATCTCTATATGCTTCATCTATGAATGAAAAACAGGATTTTTAATTATACACCCAATATTGTTATTGTCAATAAAGGTCTTAGTATGCATAAAATTGTATCCATAATCAAGTAATTGATTCTGAATCCAAAGCACTTATCCACAACAACTTAAAGCAGCCACATATTCGACTTCTGTTGTGGAATTTGCAACCATGGTCTGTATCTTGCACTTCCATGATATTAATCTGCATCCAAGGAATTGACAACCTCCTATTGAATACTTCCTATCCAAGCTTGCTCCAGCATAATCACTATCAGTGTATGCTGATGCGAGATTTGCAAGACCTCACAAAAGGTTTTACAATCCTCTAGACAGTGTACCTAACCATTGTAGTGTACTATAGGTAAGTCCGGGGAATTGATCGTTCCCTAGGGGAATAGTATCGTTAGGTCAAGATGTATGACGAGATAGGTCTAGAGGTGAGGGATGATTCTTTTTGTATTTTTATATTTTTATGAAAGCAAGTAAAAATCTCGGTTATGAAGGAATGGGTGGAATTAGTTGCTAGTCAAGTAACCCAAAAACTAATAATTATAAAATTAATTAAAACAGAAAATAAAAGTGGTGACTACTTATGAGAAGAAAACGTGTTCACTTAGATATAATTACTCTCTAGTTATCTCATACTGATTTGTTAAATTGTCACGTCCTTGTTTTAGTTGAAGCGTTGTATTCCTTAATATTGGTCGTGTGGAAGTGCCGAAGTCCCCAACTCTATGAGTTTTAGTCTCCCCTAGATCACTTAAAGTCTATTAAGTTATCTAGGATCTACAAGCCTCAATTCACGCAATAAATACAACCAGAAAAACCAATAGTGCACTCTACGGTTGCGTTTTCTAAGACGTTCAAGCTAGTTACATATAAGAGGTTAGCCAGTTTTCTTAGCCTAACGCGAGGCAATCAACTAAACAAGACACAACAAATCAATATTCAATAACTAGGTTTCACTAGATCTAAGCAAACACAAGTAAACTTAAGCTAATATGTTAAAGGAAAGAAAAGATAAACAAATAATCAAACAATAAATAGACATATCGAATGATTGAAGGGAATACTTATCTTTATTGAAAGATGAAGTTAAAAGGCTGTAAAAGCCTTACAAAAGCAGTAAAATACGTCTAGGGTTTCCCTCTCCTAAGTGTTACCCGAATTAATGAAAAAATGCAAAAGTATATATAGATTTACAAATGTGACGGAGTCACCTTATAGGCCGTGACGCCATCAGCTCGCCGTGTTTAGGGTTTTGTCTTGTGCAAGTCGCCGTTATGACGGCGTCAGGAATATCTTGAGGCCGTCACTTATTAATTCTTCTGGGCCGTCTCTTTCTAGCTTAACACGTGATTCCCATCTCTAATTTGTACCTGACGGCGTCAGGTTGTAGAATCTTCCAATTCCTCTGAAGCGTCACTTGATAAACTTGAACCAAAAATCCAGCTTCGTAAACAAGGGACGGCGTCACGTTGTAGCTTGTGACACCGTCAGATCTCCAAGTCTGACAGGTTTTTCGCGACTTTGTCGTTTTCTTCACTTTTTCATCCAAATACGTCCAAGAAGTGTCGATTTGCAGATTTCTCATCCCAAGTACCTAAAATACAAAAAGAAACGATTTGAGGCAATATTTGATCATATTTATATGATTTTGGGATTAAATGACCTCTTAAAAAGGTAACAAATGAATCCTTATCAAATATCCCTACACTTGGGATTTGCTTGTCCTCAAGCAAATATGCTTTTACACTAATTAAAATATAAGTTAGGGGTCATTTAACATTGATATAAAAGTAATTTCAACATACAATCGTTCCACGTTAGTCGAAACAAGCACGGAAATTATATACTAGCACCTCACATTAAGTGTTTGGATTCTCACATCTCTCGGGTGTATGAAGTGATATAACATATGGAAACGGGAAGATACAACACTCTCTACCTGTCATAGCACATAGATTACCATAGGCTTAAGAACGGATCAAACCTCTACCGCTATGGTGTAAGCACCTAGGACAAACTATCAAAGAAGGCTTTTCAAGGGTTATAACGTTAGGTGTAACGGTATGGAAAACACGGTTTTTGGGATATAGGGAAATTTACTAGTGGCAAGTCAATTATCTTGGTCAATTACATGTACAATAAGGCGTTGCTAAGCCAATACTCGACTCAACTCGCTAACTACTAACTCTTTTTGTATTTTTCAAGACACTATTTTGACTTAAACAAAAATAAAAGACGGGATGGTAGTCCGTATATTTTTTTTTCTCTTCTTTTTTCTACTTTTTTTCCTTTTTATCTTTTTTTTTCTTTTCCTCATTTTTTTCAATTTTTTTTTATCTTTTTTTATATATATTGTTTTTTCATACACTCTTGCCCCACCATCCAAAATAATACATCAAAGGGATCTTGCAACCTCCCTACACTTGAACTTTTACATACTTTACACATAACTAAGTAATCACCCGAATTAAGAAAATCAAAACACGTGGAGTACTTTAAACATTGACATACATATGGGAGAGTAACACATGACATTCTTCCCATTACTCCATAAAAATTAATACTTTACCCATAAGTCCCAATCGTCCCAAAACTGTATTTACAAGATATGACTCGATTTAGCAACCATGTAACCAATTAGACAATTGACAAAGGGTTTAACAAATATGTTGTAAGAATAATGCATTAAATATGAGTGCATACAAGGAAGGCTAAGGCGATTTGGGTGTATATTTGGGGGTAGATTGTAAACAATTCTCTTCATTAATATTTCAAAATCCACCGAAATATCACGAGAACCGCGAAAAGGATAGGCTCTGAGGGGTGTACTAAGGGTATCGTGTACTAAAAATGAGTAAATCGCAAGGGTGTGGGAAAATTACTTGACTTTATTTGTCAAGTATCTTGGCTACATCGGTCAAGTAATTTATAAAACGGGTTTAAAACAAGGGTTATCCTAATGCCTCTTATCATTTAGTAAATCTTAAATACACGAATGTAGTCTCACTAGCGATCTTGGGATGCATCACAAACGCAAGTTCTAGAATCTATATACTACCGGTACACTCATAAGCATTATAGGTAAATGCTTTTTCCTATAGATCTAAAGGCGAACCTCATATTTTTAGGGTGGAAATTTTTGAGTGGAAGGGTTTTTGTGCTAGCTATATAATTCCTATCCATGAGACGCTTATTAAAACTAAAGTTTCACTCCTATATGTTGTAAAAAAAATTAAATTTGGAGCTAAAATTGCCCTAACAAGTATCTTTCTTAGTTTATTACACATTTACTCTAAAACAAAACAAATATCAATCGAAGTTATAGTTTCTAAGGTATCCCATTTTACCCTCCCTACACTTAAATTGAACATTGTCCCCAATGTTCTTGAAAAGTGATCCGTGCTAAAGTATATATATAATATCAGACGGATACACGTGATACGCGGGAATCGACAAACCAACCCTTTAGGAAAAAGGTTAACTTGCAAAAACTCACGCTTGTGATATGTGTGATACCGGGCAAGTTATCACCCGGGTCGTGTCCCAGAGAGGTTGGAATCGAGGATATCGTGTAAAGTTTGGAATTAAAGTGCTTGATGATTGGAATTTGGAATTTTGTGTTTTTAACGTCTAATTAATAAATGAGAAACAAATTCTCAAAGAAAAATTTAGATTAAAACAATTTAAACTAAAAACGCGATACGAGAATTATAAAAACGGGCTTAAAAACCAAAATCTCTAAAAATTAATCTTACAAGTGCCAAATTATTTTTTCTAAGTTCTAAATGATAAAAGAAAATTTTAGAAAAAAGATTTATATTTTTCTGATTTTTATATTTTTTATTATGAATTAAAAACTAAATTTAAAAGAAAAATAAACTAAAAATACTAAATTGAAATGGAAAATTATGAAAAATTCTAGAAAAGTCCTATTTGATGTACTGATTACAGGAAAATTAAGCTTGAGGTGATAGCTTATCCAGATAAGCTGGTAATAAGCTGACAGTTGAAATAAGCTTAATTGGAAAAACTTGGTTAAATAAAATATGGTGCAAATCTTAACCAGAGAAGTCCCAAGGGCAGTTGGTAAGGTGTGTGGTGTGTGAGTCAAGAGACCAGGGTTCGAATCCCTTGGCTCTCTTTTTGCTATTTATTTTTTTTTGATTTTTCTTTTTGCAACTTAAAAAGCACAAACCAATAAGCAACTTTTGTAAAAGAGATTATTTTTGAAAACCCAAAATAAGCTCAGAATGAGCTGATGAAAGCTGATCAGTGGGAAAGTGGAATAAGCCTTAGGCTTTTGACTAAATGGGTGATAAGCTATTAAAAAGCTATACTAAAGCTGAAATAAGCTTAAGTCCAACTAAAAACTAAAATGCAAATCACAATAAGCCATAAGAAGAGCAATAAGCACTGAACTAAGCTTAAAAAGCAATCCAAGGGACTGCTATGCACAGGGCAATGTGCAGTCCACCTAGGCAACTTTGAGCTTAATTTTAAGCACTTATATAACAACAAAATACCACAAAAGCTGACAATACTAGAAGTTCATATATCAAATAACACAAATAAACCAAAATTCAGGATTTAATAAGCTTGTTAAGAGCTTATAAACAGGCTGCAAAAGAGGGCAATCAAGACAAGTACATGCTGATAAATCAGTATGTACTGGTCTAATAGGCAGTCTTTTGAGCTTATTTTTAGGCTTTAAAAAGCTTAAGTAAGATATGAAAATGTGAAATAAGATAAGAACCATTGGCAAACTATCTAGAACCAAAGAAAATAAGCACTAATGAAATCAAATAAGGACTGAGATGGGCCTAGGAAACTGATGCAGACTGCACTTATGGATTCTTTTTGTGCTGACTTGCAAAATGGGTCAAATTCCACAATTCCAACTGAAATGGCTTCAACTCTTGATTACTGACTTAGGATGTTAACTTGAACTCAGAAATGTCAAAAACTAGGACCAAAACTGCTTATCTCTAAGATAAGCAGTTATGAGCATGTGTGGCCATTAAAAATTACCTCACTAATCTAAACCAAGGAATTCCTTCAAATCAGCTTATAAGTTCTTAAAAACAGCTTAAATTACTAAGATTAGGCAAGATCAAACTAGTCTAAAGGGCAGATGAACAGTAACAAGCCAATTTGACCCGTTTGACCACTAATGCCAAACACTCCTTATATTTGACTGTTATGAAATTAAAACTAGGAATGACCAGAATACCTAATGATCTTGACTTATTATTGAATTACTAACTTGTTTAAGCTGATATAAGCACTTTCCAAACTAGAAATAAGCACAAATTAAGCTGCACCAGATTTAGCTATTTTTGGCCTTTTTAAAGCTTTTAAGCAAAACTGAGAGCAAGCTTACACTATCTATCAACACTAGCCTAAAAATACTTCAAATTGGACAGATAAGTAAATAGAAAGCAATAAGCAGTGAAATAAGCAGTAGTACAGTAGAATGCAAAAATTTGAAGAATGAGCTTACAATTGTACTTGGCTTAAGAACAGGACTGAATTAGTGATCACCCAACAAGCCTAGCTTGTCAATATCAACCCAGAATCTCAGGAACTTATTCAGACCAGCTTATTTCCACAAAACAGCTTATCTTGACTTGCAGTTGACTTTCATTGACTATTTTTGATATCTTGGAATGAGACTGAGTTCAACTTATCATAAGCTCACAATAAGCTATAATGAGCTTAGATGAGCTTATATAAATAGAAAATAAACTTTTGCAAATACCAAAGTACTTAATTCGACTTAACAGTGAATTTTTAGAACATGAACTTTCATTAACCTTGAAAATTAGTACAATGCTGGTAAGAGTAATACAAATGAGCTTAAACAGACTTAAATTGATTCTTGAAACTTAAATTTAAACTAATTAAACATTCAAACTACAATACGACTTAAAGAAAAATCTACATGCCATTAAATGCTACAAAAGGGTCCTATTTATACTAATACTGAGGTGGGATATGTCTTATCTTCTTCTCTGATCCTTTCTTGACCCTTGGATAGCCTTGAAATCATCTCAGCCGTTATAACCAATTTTGGCGCCAAAATGGTAATAGTGGGAAAAACCACTTGGTTCTGATAACTTGATGGGAATGAAGCATTTAATGCTTCTTGGTTTGTTAGGTGAAGTGTAGAAGAAGCTTGGAGTAGATTGATGGTGGTTTTGTCAGGGATAAGGGGTGGTATGGTTTAGGCGGGTAGTAGTTTAGGAAGAAAGGTTTGACTGAGTCAAACCTGGTATTATCTAAAAGAAAGTGGGTCGGGTTGTAGGGTTATGGGTTGGGTTAATTAATAAAAAGGTGGGCCGGATTTGGTTTTGGGTTTTAATGGATTTAAAGTTTAAAGGTTAAAGAATTAAACTTTAAGGACCATTTGTGTAATTTTCTGAAAATCCAAGGACCAAGGCTGCCAAATTTGAAAAGTATTTCCAAGGACCATTTGTTTCATTTTGGTATTTTGGGGGTTGACTTTGACTTTTGTCTTCACTTGATCAAATGTACAATTGTTGTCGAGTCGATCCAAAAATGCTCGTTTTCGTTCCGTTTTCAATCTTTTGGTACCTGAAACACATAAAACACAAACCAACGATATCTGCAATATATTTTGGGTGTTTTTGGTCATTTTTGTGCCTTTTATGGGTATAAAATGATGAGTATTTACACACTCATCAAAAAGCATCAAAGTTATGATAACGAGAAAAATAAAAGAGATGAAAGAAACTAATACTCCCCTTATTTGCTCGGCATGGACGATTTGAAACATGGTTAGATCCTCCTCTAAGAAAATAAATGCAATAGGTGCTCATCAAACTTCTTCTTTTATCTTCTTGTCCAATATAACCTGTAATTCACTAAAAAAATGAAACACAAAACCTCGCATAAAATCGGCGGTAAACACTATATATATATATAAATTAAATCCTAGAAAGCGAAGTAAGATATAATGCTTGCAAAATAAATGTCTACAGATTACTGGAGAATTAAAAATTCTGAAAATTTTTCAAAAATTAAGTTCCAGCAGAAAAACAAAATCCTGAAAAACTGTGCTGCTACAGTGTCTGACGCCGTCGGGTGGTAAACCTTGACGCCGTCAGGATAGACCTGACAGTATTTTTGCGTTTTGTTTCTAGAAAATTTCTGGAAAAATGTGATAATTAAAACCTATAAATTCTGTAAAACATTCATTGTGACTTGATACAAGCATTTGACTCGAACACACACATAAATATATGTTTATCATTCATTGTTAACTTTCACATTTGAATTTGTTCTTTTAAAAAAATATGATTTTCCCTACATTTATCTTTTTGTAAAATACCTTTATATGCAAGTAAGACGATGTTAAAAACAAAATAAAGCATTTTCACAAATTATTCGAAACATGAAAGATTAAGCAATGATGATAAGACATATATATGACTCAAATGAAAATAAAAGTCAAACAAACAAACAAAAAGATTGGGTTGCCTCCTAAGAAGCGCTTGTTTTTGTTCGAGTCTCGAGCCTAACTCTACCATTATATAAAAAATAAAAGGGAATTTTTCCCTACACTTAGGATTAAGTGCGGGTGATAGTAGTGATACACACCATTAGGATGGAAATATGCCACGTGAGGAGAGATTGGTGGTTGAATAATATGCTTAAAGGAGTGTGCTTCTTTCATCTTAACCTTACCTAATTCATCTGGGCCAATGGGTAAATTAAATTCTTCTCCTAAAAAGGGATCATCTTCTATCAACTTCGAGAGACTTCTAGTTAATAATCCATCTTGACCTAATAAACCTGGTTTAAACCCATAATGTTTCTGGTGATCACTCACAAATAGGTGATGTAAGTATGTAAGGTCATGTTTCACTCCTATATTGGCTTCCTCTCAACAAGGCTTAGAGTCTACTACCTTTATCGTAAAACTACCCGGACTATATGGTTTGAGGGGTAGATTGGGGCCTTTTTCAATTCCTAAATTCGCATCTAAGGATGGAAAACTGGGTAATGGCTTTGGTTGAGGCTCCGGTTCATCAAAACTAGGAACTTTCATAGAACTAAAAGAAAGGTTATGGCTACAAGTATTCAAACATATTTCCTCTAGTTGTGTTTATTCTAAAGCTTCTACTTCAATCGGGGTTCCTATAGTCTCTTCTACTTCTTTCGGGTAAGTCATGGGTGGTGTGTATGCCTCAAATGATGGTGGGACTTGTGGCGTACTTAGTGGACTTGAATTTTCTACTCTATCCTCCATCTTATCTTGATTACCTATTTGTTCATCTTGTATTATGATGTCACCTAATCACGACATCAACCTAGGTATCACAACTCTAACCTTTTTATCCCCAAACAAACTTCTTACTTGATCCTTCAAACTTGTTATTAATTGATCCGTAATGACGTTTGTTGGGTTGTCCCATCCATATTCTCTTTGAGCTAAATCCTCAATGATCTCCCATGCTTCTTCAGCATTTAATTCCATAAATTTCCCATCTGCTGCATGGTCCATGTCCATTTGGGTATAATGGTTGACACGATGGTAAAATATTTGAATTTGGGACCATAAATCAACGCTATAATGAGGTACTTTTCGGAGTAAATATTTAAAATGCGTCCATGCATCATAGAGAGGTTCATCTTGATGTTGTTAGAACATCAAGATGTCATTTTTTTCTTGAAGTGGGTGAATTTCGTGGTTGGTAGTATGGTGGATTCGCATTCTCCATAATGGTGAACGGAAGAGTCAATGAAAAGGTTTTTACGAACAAAGACACAAAGAAAAGATAGACTACAAGAAAGCTAATAAAAAGAAAATAAAATTCTCACTTGATAGAAATCTTGTGAGTAGACCTAAACGAGATATAAATCAAACATAAACTATTAACTGTTCCCCGGCAGCGACGCCAAAAACTTAATGGGAGATTTGCAAGACCTCACAAAAGGTTTTACAATCCTCTAGGCAGTGTACCTAACCGTTGTAGTGTAGTATAGGTAAGTCCGGGGGATTGATCGTTCTCCAGGGGAATAGTGTCTTTAGGTCAAGATGTATGACGAGATAGGTCTAGAGGTGAGGGATTATTCTTTTTGTATTTGTATATTTTTATAAAAGCAAGTAAAAATCTCGGTTTTGAAGGAATGGGCGGAATTAGTTGCTAATCAACTAACCCAAAAACTAATAATTATAAAATTAATTAAAACTAATTAAAACATAAAATAAAAGTGGTGACTACTTATGATGAGGAAAACGTGTTCACTTAGATATAATTACTCCCTAGTTATCTGCTACTGATTTGTTGAATTTTCATGTCCTCATTTTAGTTAAAGCATTGTATTCTTTAATATTGGTCGTGGGGAGGTGCTGAAGTCCCCAACTCTATGAATCTTAGTCTCCCCTAAATCCCTTAAAGTCTATTAAGTTATCTAGGATCTACAAGCCGCAATTAACGCAATAAATACAACGAGAAAAACCAATAGTGCACTCTACGGTTGCGTCTTCTAAGAAGTTCAAGCTAGTTACATATAAGAGGTTAGCCAGTTTTCTTAGCCTAACGTGAGACAATCAACTAAACAAGAGACAACAAATTAATATTCAATAACTAGGTTTCACTAGATCTAAGCAAACACAAGTAAACTTAAGCTAACATTTTAAAGCAAATAAAAGATAAACACATAATCAAACAATACATAGACATATTGAATAATTGAAGGGAATACTTATCTTTATTCAAACATGAAGTTAAAAGGCTGTAAAAGCCTTACAATAGCAGTAAAATGCGCCTAGGGTTTCCTTCTCCAAAGTGTTTCCCGAATTAATGAAAAAATGCGAAAGTTTATATGGATTTACAAATGTGACGGCGTCACCTTATAGGTCGTAACATCGTTAGCTCGCCGCGTTTAGGGTTTCGTCTTGTGCAAGTCTCCGTTATGACGGCGTCAGGAATATCTTGAGGCTGTCACTTGTTAATTCTTCTGGGCCGTCTCTTTCTAGCTTAACACGTGACTCCCATCTCCAATTTGTAACTGACGGCGTCAGGTTGTAGAATCTTCCAATTCCTCTAAAGCGTCACTTGATAAACTTGAACCAAAAATCCAGCTTCATAAACAAGGGACGGCGTCACGTTGTAGCTTGTGACGCCGTCAGATCTCCAAGTCTGACAGGATTTTCACGACTTCGTCGTTTTCTTCACTTTTTCGTCCAAAAAGTGCCGATTTCCAGATTTCTCGTCCCAAGTACCTAAAATACAAAAAGAAACGATTTGAGGCAATATTTGATCATATTTATTCAATTTTGGGATTAAATGACCCCTTAAAAAGGTACCAAATAAATCCTTATCATATGCTACCAAATCAAAAGGAGAATCTTTTGGATACCAAAGGCCCAATTTTGGTTGACCTTTTAGGTACCTAAAAATCCTTTTCACAGCATGAAGATGTGAAGCTTTTGGATTGACTTGGTATCTAGCACATGCACACACTGCAAACATAATATCAGGTCTTGAAGATGTTAGGTACATCAATGAACCAATCATTGACCTATACATATGAACATCCACTTCTTCACCATCTTCATCTTTGAGCAGAGGCTTTGAAGTTTCCATTGGTGTGCTTGTAGCTTGATGTAGCCCATACAGTGCTTTTTCAACCTTGTATACTCGATCAGGAAAGTCTAGATATTCAAACCCTGGTGGTTGACATACATACACCTCTTCTTCAATCTTCCCATAGAGAAAAGCACTCTTGACATCCATTTGATACACCACAAAATTTTTAAAGGAAGCATAAGCTAGAAATAGCCTAATTGCTTCAATTCTTGCAACAGGGGTAAAGTCTTCATCATAGTCAATCCCTTCTTCTTGTGTGTATCCTTGAGCAACCAATCTTGCTTTATTTCTTATCACAATTCCCCTTTCATCCTTTTTATTCTTGAAAACCCATTTAGTACCTATAGCCCTTTTTCCATTAGGTAACTCCGCCAAAGTCCAAACTTCTTTTAACTGAAATTGTTGAAGCTCTTCCTTCATAGCCTCTATACAACTTGAATCCTTCAATGCTTTGTTGGGAATTAAATATTCTGAAGACTAAGTATCGGGAAATTCACTTAAGTGGTTAATTCTGGTAGCTTTAGTGTTAAGTCTGGTGAGTTCCAAAGTTAAGTCTGCTGGTTAAGTCTGCTCTTCCAAGGTTAAGTCTGGTGGTTAAGTGTAGCGATTAATTCTAGTGACTACCATAATTAAGTCTGCTCTTCGAATGTTAAGTCTGCTTGCTGGATGGATAAGTATAATAAAGTCAAAAATATACGGTAGATAATATCTTACCCCATGTGATCAGTCATTATGTTATATTCTCAGAACAAGTTGTAAACATAGATACATGTTGTATCTTAGTTACTGACTCACATAAGCTAGCAAGTAGTTCAACAAGACTTGACAAAAATTAACAATATTGTAAAGATCTCCTTGGACTATAAAAGGAGATCTTAGATTAGTCATATGTGTGACTTTGATTGTAATAGTGTGTCTTTTAAAGTGATTAAGTTTTATATGTTGAATAAGAACATTTGATAAAACTTTTATATTCATAACTGTCAAGAACAAGAACAATCATAAACATTGTCAATAATATTGAATCCTTTGGTATTATACTTTCGGTGTTCATTGTACAATATACACAAGCATCTCTGTTCTATTTCCACGATCAAAATAACCTTCTAGTGTGATTAAGTAGTTTCCGCATAATTGATCATATTAACTCAACTTATCATATACACAAAGCAACAAAGGTATAACCACCTTATAGTGTATCGAAGTTATCCTTTCAATTGGTATCAGAGCTAGGCTAATATAGTTGATTTAGAAGAAGAAGAAGAAGAAGAAATGGACGTTGAATCTATTCAAACCAATGTTGCTGCAAAACTACCCATGCTCAAATAGAATGAGTTTCAGATGTGGAGGCTGAGGATAGAGCAATATTTCCAAGTGCAAGACTATGCACTTTAGGAAATCATTGAAGATGAAAACTCTTACCAGCCTACCACCACTTCAATAACAGTGGACAGCAAAGTGGTGACAACTCTGCAGACACACCCAACATCTGTAGAAGATAGAATAAAGAAGAAAAATGACTTAAAGGCAAGAAGCATGCTGATGATGACCATTCCCAATGATCAACTTCTAAACTTCAGCAACTTCAAAGATGCCAAGTCATTATTTGAAGCTATTGTTGCCAGATATGGTGGAAATGAAGCCACCAAGAAAACCCACAAGACACTGCTCAAGCAGCAGTTTGAAAACTTCTCCTCTACAAACAATGAATCTCTTGATCATATGTTTAATAGGCTTTAAAATATTGTGAGCCAACTTGCTATTCTTGGTGTTGAAATACCTCAAGAAGATTTGAACTCAAAATTTCTGAGAAGCTTACCAGAAGAGTGGGCTATACATGTTGTTGTCTGGAAGAACAAGCCAGACCTTGATACAATGGAGCTGATAGATTTGTATAGCAACTTTAAGATTGTGGAACAAGATTTGAAGAGAAGTGGAGGTACTAGTTCTAATACTGGGAACATGCCATTTATGTCAACTCCTAGTACCTCAAAATCAAGTGAAGATGTGAAAGTTGTTGATGGTGTTGGTGCTGCTAGTTCATCAAGCAGTACCATGTGTATTTTGGATGAGAAGACTTGTTGTGCATTTCTCAAAAGTCGAAATGATGGGTCCACGCTCACTTATGAAGACCTCCAAGAGATCAATGATGATGATCTAGAGGAAATAGACCTAAAATGGCAAATTTCTCTTCTTAGCATGAGAGCTAAGAAGTTCTATCAAAGGACCGGGAAGAAGCTCTTAATCAGCAACACTGATACTGCTGGTTTTGACAAGTCAAAGATAGAGTGCTATAACTGCCACATGATGAGGCACTTCTCAAGAGAATGTAGAAGGCCAAGGCAGCAAGATAGCAAGAACAAAGGTTTTGGAAGCACATCTAAAACAAGGGAGGTTTCTGAGCCAAACTCAAAAGCTATGGTAGCTATTGATGGGCTAGGTTTTGATTGGAGTTTCATGGCTGATGAAGAAGAAGATTCTTCACAGATGGAACTCATGACTTTTTCTACTACTGAGGTACAATCTCATAAAGCTTGTTCAAATGCTTGTACTGCTCTTAAAGAATTACAAACTTTAATCAAACATTATGATGAACAAAAGAAAGAGCTAAGCAAAACTCATCAAAACTATATCAATTATAAGTGTGGTTTAGAATCAGTAGAAAAGCAGATCCAATACTACAAACAAAATGAACTTGCTTTTTCTGATGACAAAGCTCTTCTTAGACAAGACATATTCTATAGAGATACTGAAATTAAGCCTTTAAGAGAGGCTTTTGATAGGGTCAAAAAGGAAAATGGAAACATTCACTTGACTACACAAACACTAGAACATGCTTCTAGAGGTGTGACCAACATGATAGAATGTCAAGTGATTAATAGAGCCAAGTTGGGAGTAGGATATAAGAGTGTCCCACCTCCTTATAGAGGAATCCCTAAACCCCCAGGGATTGACCTAGAAAATTCAGGTGTCCCTGAATTTCAACAACCTGAGCTACAATATGGTGTACAGCCAAAAACAAAGCTCGTTGTTGATGAACCTAAGAAGATTAGTGAAAGTTTAAGTAAAACTTCACTTCTTGAGGACAAGGTGTCCTCTAATAGAAGATCAGATAGAGTAGTCATTGAATACTGGGTATCTGATGATGATGAAGATGAACAGGTTATGTCTAAACCTGAAGTGATTAAGAAAGCATGAACAAGTGTTCCTAAGATAGTCAAACACAATAATGATAGGCCTAAGTCCAATGTAAAACATGTTAGACAACCAGTTAGATATTGTGAACAATATAGATCCACAAACAAGCCCAGAGGTGACCATAAAAATTAGGACAACCTCAAGTCTCACCAAAACAGTGATGACTTTGGATTTTATAATAAAGCTTGTTTCACATGTGGAAGTTTTGACCATCTTACAGTTTTTGCAACCAATGGGTATCTGGGTATGAAAACAATAGGGTGAATTTCAAAAGGCAAACTCCTCAAACTCACTTTCACTCTAGTTATAATTTTAATAGATCATCACCCAAAACAGTTTTAATTAAGTCTAGCTTAAAACATGTTAATTCTGCTAGACCATTTAAGTCTGTTTACCCAAAACCAGCAGTTAAAAATGCAAAATAAACTTTCAAATATGCATTAAAAACTGCTAGAAGGCCCATTCAATCAAAAGCAGTGGTCCAAAAACAAGTTTAGAATATTAAGGGTAGAACTGCAAAGCCAGCAGTTAATTCTGCTAGCCAAGTAGTTAATTATGCTGCTTGGAAAAACATGGCAAATGCTGTTCAGCATGTTGGATTCTTAAATCCAATGTTGCATCAACTGTTCTTAAGAGATTAAATTTCATTGATGCAAGAGGAAGATCCAAGTCAGTAATGGCTTGGGTCCCCAAAGGAAACTAATACTCCTTATTACTGTGCAGGAACATTCAATTGATAAACAAGAGGATCAAGGATACTCAGATAGTGGATGTTCAAGGTACATGACAGGCAACAAGTATTATCTCTTAGATTTTCAATCAATAGATGGAGGCTATGTTACCTTTAGAAGAGGTGTTGGTGGCAAAATTTCTGGTAAAGGTACAATTAAAACTGGAAATTTAGATTTTGAAGATGTGTACTATGTACAAGAGCTAAATTATAATCTTTTTAGTGTCTCACAAATGTGTGATAAAAAGAACAAAGTTCTTTTCTGTGACACTGAATATCTTGTACTTTCTCCTGATTTTAAGATGCCTAATGAAAGTCAAGTACTTCTTAAAATTCCTAGAAAAGGCAATATGTACAATGTTGATATGAAGAACATTGTTCCTAAAGAGGCTTTAACTTGTCTTGTAGCAAAGGCCACATTGGTTGAATCAATGTTATGGCATAGGAGGCTTGGTCATATTAATTTCAAAACAATAAATCAGATTTTCAAGAATGGTTTGGTAAGAGGTTTACCTCAAAAACGATTTGAAAATGATCAAACATGCATTGCTTGTCTTAAAGGAAAATAACACAAAGCCACTTGTAAGCCTAAGATTTTTAACTCTATCAATCAATCATTGTTTATGCTTCATATGGACTTATTTGGTCCTACAAATGTTAGAAGTATGCAATATATGAGATATTGTCTAGTTATTACTGATGACTATAGTAGATTTACATGGGTTTTCTTTTTAAGATCTAAGGATGAGACACCTAGCATCCTTAAGACTTTCATTACAGAGATAGAAAATCTAGTAAGCAAAAGAGTAAAAGTCATTAGATGTGATAATGGGACAGAGTTCAAAAATAGAGTTACGGATGAATTCTGCAAAGAAAAAGGTATTAGGAGAGAATTTAGTGTTGCTAGAACTCTACAACAGAATGGAGTTGCTGAAAGGAAAAATAGAACACTAATAGAAGCTGTTAGAACTATGTTAGCTGACTCTAAGCTACCTATAACTTTTTGGGCTGAAGCAGTCAACACTGCTTGCTATGTTCAAAATAGAGTTTTAGTTGTCAAACCTCACAATAAGACATCATATGAACTTTTTAGAGGTAGAACTCCTGCAATAGGATTTCTTAGACCTTTTGGATGTCATGTGACAATTCTGAATACCTTAGACCATTTAGAAAAATTTGATGGTAAAGCAGATGAAGGTTTCTTAGTTGGATATTCTCTCAATAGTAAAGCATTTAGAGTATACAACTTAAGAACTAAGAAAGTAAAGGAAAACCTACATGTGGAATTTTTAGAACATAAATCCAATGTAGAAGGTCAAGGACCGAAATGGCTATTTGATCTTGAGACTCTAACCCATTCAATGAATTATGTGCCTATTGTTGTAGAAACTAGTGAATTTACAGGTTCAAAAGCTGATGAAACATCAGATGAGGCAAGGTTAGAAAATGAGACAAATCAAGATTATGTGATGATGCTAATATGGTCAAGTACAAGTGTGGATTCAACTTTAACAAATGGTGAATCTTCTTCTGGTAATGCTAAAGAAGATGTTGAAGATGAACACAAGGAAGATGGAACAAATGAGCAAGAAAATAGTTCTGCTGTTAATAATGCTGGTGAAACAGACGTAACTGAAGAACCAGAATTAACTACTGAAACAGTCTTAACTGAAGAAGCAGAATTAACAAAAGAAGCAGAATTAACAGAAGATGAGGTGGATCTGAGCAATATCCCACCTGATTATCCAGTTCTTTCTATACCACACACAAGGATTCACAAAGTCCACTCCCTAGAAAATGTGATAGGAGATGTACAATCAAGGGTGAAGACAAGGCAACAACTGATGTCTTCAGACCAACAAGGGCTTCTTGATGCCCTTTATGCTTCAAAACAACATGAGTTTTCAAACTCTTGCTTGTTTGTATGTTTTCTCTCACAAGATGAACCAAAGAACATTCTGAAAGCCTTAGATGATTCAAGCTGGGTAGAGGCTATGCAAGAGGAGCTTCTTCAGTTCAAGATTCAGAAGGTATGGTACTAGTTGATTTACCTAAGGATGCAAGTTAAACAGTCATATGAAGGCATATTTATTAGTCAAGATAAATATGTTGCTGAGATACTAAGGAAGTTCAACTTTGCTGATTCAAAAATGGCAAGCACACCAATGGACTCTGAGAAGCCACTTCCTAAAGACTTAGATGGAGAAAATGTGGATGTACACACATACAGATCTATGATAGGATCTTTGATGTATCTTACATCATCAAGACCTGATATCATGTTTTCTGTTTGTGCTTATGCAAGATTTCAAGTAACTCCAAAGGTTTCTCATTTAACAGCAGTCAAGAGAATTTTTAGATATCTCAAGGGTCAACCTAGGTTGGGACTATGGTATTCTAGAGAGTCACCTTTTGACTTGGTAGCATTTTCGGATAGTGATTATGCTGGTGCTAGCTTGGACAGAAAGTCAACAACCGGAGGATGTCAATTCCTTGGCTATAGACTTATCTCATGGTAGTGTAAGAAGCAAACAATTGTGGCTACTTCAACAACTGAAGCTGAATATGTAGTTGCTGCATGTTGCTGTGCTCAAGTCCTATGGCTTCAAAACCAACTTCTTGACTATGGGTACAATTTTATGAACATTGTTATTCATATTGATAATAGTAGTTCAATTTGCATAATTAAAAATCCAGTACAACATTCTAAAACAAAACACATTGAAATTAGACATCACTTTATAAGAGACTGCAATGAGAAAAGATTAATTCAAGTTTTTAAAATTGCTTCAGAACACAACTTTGCAGATCTGCTAACAAAAGCTTTTGATGTTGGAAGGTTTCAGTACTTGGTAGCAAGTATTGGAATGCTTAATCTTTGAATTTTTCAATCTAATGTGTTTTTGTATATTATTTTTTTTATTATTTTTTTTTTGTACTGCTAACTATATAAGTTAATGCTGCTATTACAAAAGTTTGTGTTGCTAGTACAAATTTAAATTGTGCTATTCATACAGTTAGTCCTATGATTATTCTAATACAAGACAAGTACTTTGTACATTGTTCTTTTGGTTTTAGACTAACAATTTCAGGTATGAACAAATAAACACAAAGGAAGTTTCAAGTGAAATGTGTGAGCCGTAGAATGATAATACTAGTTGCTGACATAATAGTTTCATGATAGAAAAAGTTTGGGAATTTCAAACCTCCTTAAAACTTCTTTCTTGAAGCTTGATTATGATGTTTCACATTGAATTGATGACTTAGTTGATCAAAAAGTAACTGATTCAACTCACTTTCTATCATTTTAAACTTTTCAGTATAATGAGCAAGTCTAAGGACATCTGATAGAAAGAACAGCTAGTAAAAGTGAATCTAACACTTGTGTTAGAGACAACAATTGCTATGAGCTGGAAACCCTGTCAAGAAAGCCTTTTGAATAGGTTTATCTTTACACAGGCAGTTATTTATAACTGAAAACATTGGTTCTCACACAACCAGAGGTTGCTTTAAACCTAAATCTTGATTAAGTGTCTGTTACACACTTAATCCCTTCAAAATGGTTGAAAGCAGTATGAGTTTTAATAATAAAATCATGAACATACTGCTCAGTCAAAAGTTTCTTAAAAAGGATTTTCAAAATGACTCAATAAAACCATTCATTGATGGATAATGAGTCAATGCCCCATGAATCACCTCTCATAGGAGTTAACACAGCTAGAAGTGATGAGGGCAGCAAATTAAACTCTTAAGGAATTGATGGCTTCATGTACAACATTGTCTGATAACAAGTTCTAATTGATAGCTCAGATGATGGGGAGAGAAATATTTTGGTACATTGTGAGAGATCTTCCAAACAGGGGAGGAAATGTTATTTGCATCTCAGGGGAGGAAATAAATCCAAAGAAGGAAGATTAACCAATGAAAGGGAGGAAAAGACAAGAGCATACAAGATGATGACATAGAGGTTGAAAATGACAAGAACAGAGCTGATTCTGGAGTATTATATATATTCAGAAGGGATGAAGCATTCCTAAGGAGAAAGTTCTATCTAGGTCAAACGGAGAAAAGTTTCAATTTTAGTTCACCACGTTTGTTCATCACTTGCAAAGGCATGTTGATAGATGATTTCACTTGTTGAAACAAGCATCCAAGATACACAGCACCATTGCCTCTTATAATTCCTCCATCCAAGGAAATTGCACCATCTTTTAGGTCAATGTTTGAAGCCTGAAGATGTGTATTGATATTGTTAAAATCAAAGAACAGAAAGCAGATGAGTTACTGAGAAAGATATTCTATATCTCACAGATCAGAAGAAAGCTCAGATCAAGGGTCTGACTATGAAGTATTTACAAGATCCTCACAATCAAAAATTCAATTCAGAAGAAACATGTTGAAATGGGTTCACATGTTTAGGGGAGGACTGTTGGGAATTAAATATTCTGAAGACTAAGTATCGGGAAATTCACTTAAGTGGTTAATTCTGGTAGCTTTAGTGTTAAGTCTGGTGAGTTCCAAAGTTAAGTCTGCTGGTTAAGTCTTCTCTTCCAAGGTTAAGTCTGGTGGTTAAGTGTAGCGATTAATTCTGGTGACTACCACAATTAAGTCTGCCCTTCGAATGTTAAGTCTGCTTGCTGGATGGATAAGTATAATAAAGTCAATAATATACGGTAGATGATATCTTACCCCATGTGATCAGTCATTATGTTATATTCTCAGAACAAGTTGTAAACATAGATACATGTTGTATCTTAGTTACTGACTCACATAAGCTAGCAAGTAGTTCAACAAGACTTGACAAGAATTAACAATATTGTAAAGATCTCCTTGGACTATAAAAGGAGATCTTAGATAAGTCACTGTCTTTTAAAGTGATTAAGTTTTATATGTTGAATAAGAATATTTGATAAAACTTTCATATTCATAACTGTTAAGAACAAGAACAATCAAAAACATTGTCAATAATATTGAATCCTTTGGTATTATACTTTCGGTGTTCATTGTTCAATATACACAAGCATCACTGTTCCATTTCCACAATCAAAATAACCTTCTAGTGTGATTAAGTAGGTTCCGCATACTTGATCATATTAACTCAACTTATCATATACACAAAGCAACAAAGGTTTAACCACCTTATAGTGTATCGAAGTTATCCTCTCATGCTTGAATTACCTTTTTGGTTTCTTCTTGTGATAAAAAGCAAGCAAACATGCAGTTTTGAAGATCTTGATGATTTTTTCTTTACTTAAGAGTACTAATAAAGAACCCATGTTCCTTCAAATTCTTTGACATCTTTCTTGTTTGTGTAGCTGATTGCACATCTCCAATCACTTGATCAAGACGATGATATTTATGAATTCATGTAGTTGGAATAGGACTGACTTGGATTGTTGCATCCAAATTATTCATGTCAGCCACTTCAACATCATGTAACACCTAAAAATCCAAAACATGTAAAATGACCATTTTGCCCCTACAAATTATAAAATTAATAAAAAGCTTATAAAGTACCGAATCGATCCCAAACTTCTGGAAAAGAACAAGACATGATATAAAATAATTTTAACAACTTTGATTAATATTTATAAAAGTTACGAAATTACCAAATTGCCCTTATTGAACCGATTAGCATAAAAATCAAATAATTAGACTTTAAAGGCAAATAAATTACATTTAATTGGAAATTTAAATCACATTCATGGGCCTTGAATATTTCCGTGATTTTGGGAGCTGATACCCTCCCCTTGGACGCTCCTCTATCCCTAAATAAGTTAAACCTCATAGAACCCTAATTTTCTCTATAGCCGCATAAAGAAAAAACACACAAAATAATTCCTCAAACCTTCATCCGATTTTCTGGAACTAAGAGAGCATTTTTCTGGTGTTGTTCGTGAATTAAGGAAGCTAAGAAAATTTGGTTTGGTCGTGGTTCTTCTTGGTTCGATCGCTAGAAATCATTTTCATCCGATAGGTAAATATTCCAAATCAATTTGTACGACCCTTCTAAAATCTTGTAATCATTTTTCTCATGTTCCTCATGTCGATTATGCTATGTGAAAAATGTTCCTAAGGTCGTAGAGGCTGTGGATCGATCGCTAGAAAAGTCTTGGTTCAAAGGTTCACTCGATAAGGTGTATTTTGGTTTCTGCTCATTCACTCGTTCAACCTCTGAATCGGTATTTTTCCCATGATCTTTCAACCTTATTTAACTCAGATAAAATATATAATTCAATGCATGCAACCTAAATCGAATCGTTTGAATTAAAGTGCATAAAATACGTATAGAATTCAAAATGTGTTATGCGAATTTTCTGGATGTTATAATCAGTTTTCCTGGACTCTATATGATCTAAATGGCATGAGAAAAATAAGAATCTGAATATTTGAATCTGAATTTGATCATGGTTTAATTTAGTGCTATCGCTAAAATGGGAATAGGTTGGATCGAATGAAATTAAAAACCCTAGCTTCGATTAGGGTTAAGAGCTGGGTTTCTGGGATAAATTAATGTAGAAAAGGACAAAGCAATGATTGATAAATGATTAGGTCGTGTGATACAAATTGGATTAGGGTTTATCGAATTGAATTGTATGCGTTTGGAACATTTAGAAATTATAGGGTGTATTTCGTAACTTCTGAAACTTATGGGTCATTTTTGTAAGTTTATTTAACTGTGTTAAATGTGGATAAAATCTAAGATGAAGGGTCTTTGTGTAATATGGGGACTTAAAAAGGGTTTAATTCGAAATGTTAGAAGTTGCAAACCGAATGGAAATTAATTAAACTAAAAGGACGTGTTTTGTAATTTTGGAAAATCTATAGCCATTCGTATAAATATGTTTTGAGGGACTTAATGTGTAACTCTGGTTATTAAAGGGATTTAAATTGTAAATACTTAATAAATATAGATCGAATGGTAACTTAAAGTAATGAAGGACTAAATGTGTAAATTATGTAAAGTTATGGACCTATTCGTACAAACATATATTCATGGTTTAATTCGGTAATTTGGAAAGGTAAAGGGTTTGCTATGTAAATAAAGTCATGTAAAGGGTATTCGAACTAATTCTTTAAAGTTAAGGTTATGTTTTGTAAAGTCTTAAACTTGAGGGTTTAAATCGTAAATCATTAAACTACGAGGGTTATATGAGTAACATATGGAATTAAGGGGCTGATTTTGCTAAAAGATAAATTGTGATATTTACTTTTAAACCTTATACTTTAATTATATTTTCAATTTGATCCTTAACGTATATTTAATTCTAGAACTAAAACCCTAAAAATACGTAAAGCAATTATTGAAAATACGTGAATCTATAACTAAGTAAAATCTGTAATTCTGCCAACTAAATAAGGAACTTACTAAATCCGGAAAACTGCCAAAAAGGGAAAGTTACTTAAAATGGAAAGTCAGTTAAAAACCTATTGTAATACTCTTCTACTCTCTTAGGTGTGAAGAAGGAGAGATCCTGAGCTTGTCAGTGTTTGCTATTTCTGGTTTTATTTTGCTTGCAATAAGGTACAGATACTCTGCCCTTTTTCAGTAAGGGTGTCCTATCTCATGGTTATGATTCTGATTCTGATTCGTTTAAGTTTTTCCCAAAACCATTGCTATGAACCCTTTTATTATGAACCTTTCTGGTTACACTCTGATTTGGACCTTTGTTTTTACATCTGATATATCTGTTATGAACCATCTGTTATGGACCATCTGATTTGACCTCTGATATATGACCCTCCGATTATGATATGTTATTTGACTCTTAGTTTGATACCCGAGCCATTTCACTAGGCATGGGGGTTCCATGTCCGTGTCATTGATGCACCAATGGCATGACTCTAGGGCGGTAGAGTGATGTTCCGCCACGTCCCCATTCTGTTATGATATGTGCACACTACTATAATTATGGCCAATATGATATGTTCTGGGGGGCGTATGGATGCATCCTAGATCTGTTCTGTTAGTGGATTAAACTATATATGATATCTGTTCTGGTGACTGGTACTGTGTGCAATACATGCCTTTCACATTTATCTGGGAGCTGATCACTCCATTTGATACATGAGGACACCCCTCATATTATCTGGTTACTTAAGAGGCATCCCCTCTAGATTATGATGGTTACTATCTGATATGTTCTGGGCTCGTGGTGGATGACTATCCTATTCTTCATTTATATTTCTGTCTCTTGTTTATACCTCATGATATTTCCCCATGCACCATATTTCAGTTCTATTTCATTATTTTGCTTTGTATATGTATCTGTTCACTGGGCTTTTTAAGCTCAGCCGTACGTTTTCTTTTCATGTACGGCAGGTATTTAAGCTTGGATCTGGGTTTTAGCTTGGGGATGAGAGCAACTGTGTGAAGCTTTGACCTTAGCATTCTAGTTATACCATTTTCGGATTCTGTTTCTGTTATGCCATTGTTTAGGCATTTTGGATTATGTACTTCGGTTTATTTCTGTTTTGGACATAAGTTATGTTGACTCATTTCCTTTGACCATTAATATTATGGACTTATGATGTTTTGGATTTAATGCTTGTAATCTGATATGAAGCCATTATTGTGATATCTTTACCCTTACGGGTTGGGGTGTTACAATTTATGGTATCAGAGAACAGGTTATCCGAAACCCTTAGAGCTTAGGCTCGTGACCTGTGAGGATTGGGTAGAACTTAGGTTTCCTTTCGCGCACTCTTTTCCTATTTTGATCTGTCATATATTCTTGATCTGCTCTGTCATATTCTATCTGAGTTGCTAATCCTTTTTGTAATCGTTCAGATGGTGAACACGCGCTTTAACGAGTATGACGCTCCAAATTTCGAAGCCATGATTGCTGAGGCTTTGAAAAGCGTTCTTCCTGACCTTTCTGCTCAGGTGGTGACCGAGGTCACCGACAGACTCCGTAGTGGGGCAGGTCCTTCTGGAGGTGGTGGTGGCGGTGACCCACCCGCTCCCCCACCGGTCGGTATTCATGTGTGGATTGAGCGGTTCATCAAGCTCAAGCCTCTTTCGTTTAAGTCCGCTACCACTCCTCATGAGGCAGAGGACTGGATCACCCACGTCGAGAAATTGTTCAGGGTTCTCGGATGTGCTGACGAGTTTAAAACTCGTTTGGCTACATTCAAGCTGGAAGGTGACGCTCAGAATTGGTGGACTGCCCTTGTGCAGGCAAAGGGGGATGATTTTGCTGAGACTTGTTCGTGGGCAGGGTTCATTGAGGTGTTTTATAAGCAGTACATTCCTATGGCAGAAAAGCTGAGATATGAGAGGGAATACGGGTCGATTCGTCAGGGTGATCATGAGTCCTCAGGAGACTTTATGCAGCGATTCTTACGTCTGGCCAGTTTCGTTGGGCCAGAGGTTACCGGGGATGCGGTTCGACAGGCTCGTCACTTCAAATGGGCTCTTAAGGGATGGGTGTTAGACCGGATTGTTAACACTCCATATGAGGATGTGGCTAGTGTTCAGGATGCTGCGCGCAACATTGAGTTGCTGCATGAGGACAGGAGATCTAATAAACGTGATAGAGATGGCAACAGGGTTGATACTCGGGGTCAGGGTCGTCAGGACCAGAGACAGGATTTTCGAGGTCGTCAGGACCATGGGCAGGATCAGCGGGGACGCCAGGACCGAGGTGGCGATTATAGGCGTCAGGATTCTAGGAACCAGGGCCGGCAGGATTATGGTCGGTATGGTGGTGACCGTCAGGGTCAGGGTCAGGGTGATAATAGCAGGCGTAGGGATTCTCAACAGTATCAGCAGTCGGGATCGTCAGGCCAGAAGAAGGCTGTGGAGACTCTACCTCCTCCTCCGTTATGTACTACATGTGGGAAACCACATCCGGGTCCTTGCTATAAAGCTTCTGGTGGTTGTTTCTCGTGTGGCTCCACTCATCACAGGATCAAAGATTGCCCCAAGAAGAACCCCATCGTGCCAGTAAACCCGACTAGGCCAGCTCCGACCATGGGCCGAGTGTATGCTACTACTCGGGACCAAGCAGCCAACACATCAGGTACCATTACTGGCATACTTCATATTGGAGATCGTACAGCTTTTGTATTATTTGACACCGGAGCTACTCATTCTATTATATCTGTGAAATTTGCAAAGAAACTTAATCTGGAACCAAAACCATTAATAAATCGTATATCAATCGCAACCCCAATGAAAACCCAAGTGATTATTGATCATGAATATGTTAACTGCCCTCTACGTTTCGATGATCGTGTTCGTCCTGCAAATCTGCTTCCCATTGATATGATCGACTTCGATGCAATTCTGGGTATGGATTGGTTGGCTGATCACAAGGCTACCATCGATTGTTATGCCCGTAAGGTGATCTTCGGCGATATTCATCATCCTGATTTCATTTATCATGGTTCCCAGCCTCTGAAATCCGTTAAGATTATTTCTGCCATGAAAGCACGAACTCTGATATCTCATGGTTGCCAAGGCTATTTGGCTTCTGTTAAAGATTCATCTGTAGAAAGTCCTGATGTTGCTAGCGTTCCCATTGTTCGGGAGTATGCTGATGTATTTCCTGATGAACTTCCTGGCCTTCCTCCGGCTAGAGAAGTTGAATTTTCTATTGATCTGATTCCTGGTGCCGAACCTATCTCTAAGGCTCCGTACCGGATGGCGCCTGTTGAGTTAAAGGAATTAAAGGAGCAATTGGAAGAACTTTTAGAGAACGGATTTATTCGGCCTAGTGTTTCGCCCTGGGGTGCTCCGGTTCTTTTTGTGAAGAAGAAAGATGGGTCTATGCGGCTGTGCATTGATTATCGCGAGTTGAATCGCATTACCATTCGTAACCGTTATCCGCTTCCTCGCATTGATGACTTGTTTGATCAATTGCAAGGAGCCAAGGTGTTCTCTAAAATCGACTTGCGATCTGGTTATCACCAATTGCGAGTTAAAGAGCAGGATGTTTCTAAGACTGCTTTCCGTACCCGCTATGGACACTATGAGTTTCTGGTTATGCCGTTTGGCCTAACAAATGCTCCTGCTGTGTTTATGGATTTGATGAACCGGATCTTTCATGAATTCCTCGATAAGTTCGTCATTGTTTTTATTGATGATATTCTGGTGTATTCTAAATCGTCTGAGGAGCACGAGCAGCATTTGCGTATTGTTCTGGGTATTCTGAGACAGCAGAAGTTATTCGCGAAATTCTCTAAGTGCGAGTTCTGGCTTAACCAAGTCGCTTTCCTTGGTCATATCGTGTCTGCAGAGGGCATCACTATGGATCCCGCTAAGGTTGAGGCTATCACTAAGTGGCCGAGACCTACCACGGTGACTGAAATTCGGAGTTTTCTGGGATTAGCTGGTTATTACCGGCGTTTTGTTGAAGGGTTTTCTAAGTTGGCTTTACCTTTGACTCAGTTGATGCGGAAGGGTGAAAAGTTTGTATGGACTGATGAGCGGGAGCAGAGTTTTGAGGAGTTGAAAAGGCGATTAGTATCTGCACCTATTCTGACCTTACCTTCTGGTTCTGGAGGTTTCCAGATTTATAGCGATGCGTCTAAGAAGGGTTTAGGCTGTGTGCTTATGCAACACGGCAAGGTGATTGCCTATGCTTCTCGGCATTTAAAACCCTATGAAGAAAATTACCCAACTCATGATCTGGAATTAGCCGCGGTTGTTTTTGCATTAAAAATCTGGAGACATTACTTGTATGGTGAATCGTGTGATATCTTCACCGATCACAAGAGCCTCAAATACATCTTTACTCAGAAAGAGCTCAATATGAGGCAGAGGAGATGGTTAGAGCTTTTAAAAGATTACGATACGAACATTCAGTACCACCCAGGCAAGGCTAATGTGGTTGCTGATGCACTTAGTCGTAAGTCTGGGATGATTGCTAGTTTGGAGATTGATTCGCATGTTCTTAAAGATTTGGAGCGTTTGGATGTCGAGTTGTGTGTTCGGCGTGACGTTGGTTACTGGGCTAGTTTGAAAATTGAGTCGAATCTGATGTTGCGTATTAAAGAGGCTCAGAAAGATGATGGTGAACTCTGGGCTATTGTTCAAAATATTGAAGAGGGTAAGCAAACGGAGTTTAGAGTTGATGATAACGGAGTTGTTTGGTATGAGGACCGTTTATGTGTGCCTAATGATTCTGACTTGCGTGAGGCTGTTTTGACTGAGGCTCACAGTTCTCCTTTCTCTATACACCCTGGTTCTACCAAGATGTATCGGGATCTAAAGCAGCACTTCTGGTGGAATGGTATGAAGCAAGATGTGGCGTTATTTGTTGCTAGATGTATGACCTGCCAGCAAGTTAAGATTGAGCATCAGCGAGCTAGTGGTCTGTTGCAACCTCTGGAGATTCCTACTTGGAAGTGGGATGAGATTTCCATGGATTTCGTTTCTGGTCTGCCTTTGACTCGTAAAAGACATGATGCGATTTGGGTGGTCGTCGATCGGCTAACTAAATCTGCTCATTTCTTACCTATCCGTATGACCTATAGTATTAGTAAGTTGGCGGAAATCTTTCAGCAGGAGATTGTCAGATTGCATGGTATGCCTTCATCTATCGTTTCTGATCGTGATCCTCGTTTCACTTCACGTTTCTGGAAGGGACTTCATAAGGCTTGGGGCGCTCGCCTTAAGTTTAGTACCGCTTTTCATCCCCAAACTGATGGTCAATCGGAGAGGACCATCCAGACTTTGGAAGATATGTTGCGATCTTGTGCTTTGGAATGGACCGGTAGTTGGGATGAGTATTTATGTTTGGTGGAGTTTTCGTATAATAACAGTTGGCACGCCAGTATTCGGATGGCTCCCTTCGAGATGTTATATGGGCGCAAGTGTAGAGCGCCGGTTTGTTGGAACGAAGTAGGAGAACGTATTATTGAGGGTCCGGAGTTGGTTCAGGACACCAACGAAAAGGTAGCCGTTGCTAGGGAGAAGTTAAAGGAGGCCCGTGCTCGTCAGAAGAGCTATGCTGACAAGCACCGTCGTGACCTAGAGTTTAATGTTGGTGACCGGGTATTTCTGAAAGTATCTCCTTTCCGAGGTGTTAAGCGTTTTGGAATTAAGGGCAAGTTGAGTCCTCGGTTTATTGGTCCCTTTGAAATTCTGGATCGTGTTGGGGAGGTCTCTTATCGTCTGGCTCTACCTCCTCAGCTATCTCATGTGCATAATGTTTTCCATGTATCTCTGCTGAGGGGATACAACTATCACCCGTTGCATGTGGTGTCTTATCCACTTAATCAGATTCAGCCGGATATGTCTTTATCCGAAGAGCCGGAGGCTATTCTGGACCGGCAAGAGCGGGTCATGAGGAGCAAAGTCATTCCATTCGTAAAGGTTCTTTGGAAGAATCACCCAGAGCGCGAGGCTACCTGGGAGACTGAAGAATCGATTCGTGCTAGTTATCCTCACTTTATATTCTGATCTGGTATGTTCTTGTCTTGTCATCTGTTTCATTTCATCTGTACCTTTTTGCAAATTTCGAGGACGAAATTTTTCTGTTAGAGGGGAAGAAGTTGTAACACCTAAAAATCCAAAACATGTAAAATGACCATTTTGCCCCTACAAATTATAAAATTAATAAAAAGCTTATAAAGTACCGAATCGATCCCAAACTTCTGGAAAAGAACAAGACATGATATAAAATAATTTTAACAACTTTGATTAATATTTATAAAAGTTACGAAATTACCAAATTGCCCTTATTGAACCGATTAGCATAAAAATCAAATAATTAGACTTTAAAGGCAAATAAATTACATTTAATTGGAAATTTAAATCACATTCATGGGCCTTGAATATTTCCGTGATTTTGGGAGCTGATACCCTCCCCTTGGACGCTCCTCTATCCCTAAATAAGTTAAACCTCATAGAACCCTAATTTTCTCTATAGCCGCATAAAGAAAAACACACAAAATAATTCCTCAAACCTTCATCCGATTTTCTGGAACTAAGAGAGCATTTTTCTGGTGTTGTTCGTGAATTAAGGAAGCTAAGAAAATTTGGTTTGGTCGTGGTTCTTCTTGGTTCGATCGCTAGAAATCATTTTCATCCGATAGGTAAATATTCCAAATCAATTTGTACGACCCTTCTAAAATCTTGTAATCATTTTTCTCATGTTCCTCATGTCGATTATGCTATGTGAAAAATGTTCCTAAGGTCGTAGAGGCTGTGGATCGATCGCTAGAAAAGTCTTGGTTCAAAGGTTCACTCGATAAGGTGTATTTTGGTTTCTGCTCATTCACTCGTTCAACCTCTGAATCGGTATTTTTCCCATGATCTTTCAACCTTATTTAACTCAGATAAAATATATAATTCAATGCATGCAACCTAAATCGAATCGTTTGAATTAAAGTGCATAAAATACGTATAGAATTCAAAATGTGTTATGCGAATTTTCTGGATGTTATAATCAGTTTTCCTGGACTCTATATGATCTAAATGGCATGAGAAAAATAAGAATCTGAATATTTGAATCTGAATTTGATCATGGTTTAATTTAGTGCTATCGCTAAAATGGGAATAGGTTGGATCGAATGAAATTAAAAACCCTAGCTTCGATTAGGGTTAAGAGCTGGGTTTCTGGGATAAATTAATGTAGAAAAGGACAAAGCAATGATTGATAAATGATTAGGTCGTGTGATACAAATTGGATTAGGGTTTATCGAATTGAATTGTATGCGTTTGGAACATTTAGAAATTATAGGGTGTATTTCGTAACTTCTGAAACTTATGGGTCATTTTTGTAAGTTTATTTAACTGTGTTAAATGTGGATAAAATCTAAGATGAAGGGTCTTTGTGTAATATGGGGACTTAAAAAGGGTTTAATTCGAAATGTTAGAAGTTGCAAACCGAATGGAAATTAATTAAACTAAAAGGACGTGTTTTGTAATTTTGGAAAATCTATAGCCATTCGTATAAATATGTTTTGAGGGACTTAATGTGTAACTCTGGTTATTAAAGGGATTTAAATTGTAAATACTTAATAAATATAGATCGAATGGTAACTTAAAGTAATGAAGGACTAAATGTGTAAATTATGTAAAGTTATGGACCTATTCGTACAAACATATATTCATGGTTTAATTCGGTAATTTGGAAAGGTAAAGGGTTTGCTATGTAAATAAAGTCATGTAAAGGGTATTCGAACTAATTCTTTAAAGTTAAGGTTATGTTTTGTAAAGTCTTAAACTTGAGGGTTTAAATCGTAAATCATTAAACTACGAGGGTTATATGAGTAACATATGGAATTAAGGGGCTGATTTTGCTAAAAGATAAATTGTGATATTTACTTTTAAACCTTATACTTTAATTATATTTTCAATTTGATCCTTAACGTATATTTAATTCTAGAACTAAAACCCTAAAAATACGTAAAGCAATTATTGAAAATACGTGAATCTATAACTAAGTAAAATCTGTAATTCTGCCAACTAAATAAGGAACTTACTAAATCCGGAAAACTGCCAAAAAGGGAAAGTTACTTAAAATGGAAAGTCAGTTAAAAACCTATTGTAATACTCTTCTACTCTCTTAGGTGTGAAGAAGGAGAGATCCTGAGCTTGTCAGTGTTTGCTATTTCTGGTTTTATTTTGCTTGCAATAAGGTACAGATACTCTGCCCTTTTTCAGTAAGGGTGTCCTATCTCATGGTTATGATTCTGATTCTGATTCGTTTAAGTTTTTCCCAAAACCATTGCTATGAACCCTTTTATTATGAACCTTTCTGGTTACACTCTGATTTGGACCTTTGTTTTTACATCTGATATATCTGTTATGAACCATCTGTTATGGACCATCTGATTTGACCTCTGATATATGACCCTCCGATTATGATATGTTATTTGACTCTTAGTTTGATACCCGAGCCATTTCACTAGGCATGGGGGTTCCATGTCCGTGTCATTGATGCACCAATGGCATGACTCTAGGGCGGTAGAGTGATGTTCCGCCACGTCCCCATTCTGTTATGATATGTGCACACTACTATAATTATGGCCAATATGATATGTTCTGGGGGGCGTATGGATGCATCCTAGATCTGTTCTGTTAGTGGATTAAACTATATATGATATCTGTTCTGGTGACTGGTACTGTGTGCAATACATGCCTTTCACATTTATCTGGGAGCTGATCACTCCATTTGATACATGAGGACACCCCTCATATTATCTGGTTACTTAAGAGGCATCCCCTCTAGATTATGATGGTTACTATCTGATATGTTCTGGGCTCGTGGTGGATGACTATCCTATTCTTCATTTATATTTCTGTCTCTTGTTTATACCTCATGATATTTCCCCATGCACCATATTTCAGTTCTATTTCATTATTTTGCTTTGTATATGTATCTGTTCACTGGGCTTTTTAAGCTCAGCCGTACGTTTTCTTTTCATGTACGGCAGGTATTTAAGCTTGGATCTGGGTTTTGCTTGGGGATGAGAGCAACTGTGTGAAGCTTTGACCTTAGCATTCTAGTTATACCATTTTCGGATTCTGTTTCTATTATGCCATTGTTTAGGCATTTTGGATTATGTACTTCGGTTTATTTCTGTTTTGGACATAAGTTATGTTGACTCATTTCCTTTGACCATTAATATTATGGACTTATGATGTTTTGGATTTAATGCTTGTAATCTGATATGAAGCCATTATTGTGATATCTTTACCCTTACGGGTTGGGGTGTTACAACCACTTCAACATCATCTTCATCAGCACTTGAGTAGTCAAATAAGCCAATATCTTCCAAAGCAGGCATTTCTGGATCAAATGGAAGTTCAATGCTTATGTTTGGATCACCAGCATTAACTTTTATGCCAGCCGCATTAACAGTTGAACTACCAATATTAACATTGTTAGTGTTGTTTCCATCACTAGCAGTATTAACATCATTAGTGTTGTTAACTTTATCTTTCTTCTCTTGATCATCACATTCACTTTCTGTTCTTGGATCTTCATTAACCTTCTTTTCATCATCACTTGAATCTTCATTATCAATTGAAGGTTTGAATTCATCTTCTTGAGAACTCTTTGGATCTTGGGAGAATGGTGGATCAGCAATCCATAATGGTAGCAAAATGTAATGTTTTGTAGGTTCTGTCTCTTTTCTAGCTTGACCTGCATCATTATTTGCTTTTGTACCAGCAAAACCATTAGACTGTGTACCTGCAACAATTGGCTCATAATTCATTGTTCTTGATAGTGCATCAATATCAAATAGCCAATCTGGTCCACTACCTACAACATTAGGTGTACTCTCACTAAACCTAATATGCAAGCTCTCTTCCACTATCCTTGTTCTACTATTGAATACTCTAAAGGCTTTACTATTTAAAGAGTATCCAACAAAGAAACCTTCATCAGCCTTACCATCAAATTTGCCTAAGTGATCTATGCTATAGAGAATGGTAACAGGACACCCAGATGGTCTAATAAAACTTAAAGTTGGTGTTCTACCATGAAAAAGTTTATATGGGGACTTGTTATGAGGCTTAACTACTAACACTCTGTTTTGCACATAGCAAGCAGTACTAACTACTTCTTCCCAAAAAGTGGTTGGCAAATTAGAATAAGCTAGCATAGTCCTGGCAGCCTCAATTAGTGTCCTATTTCTCCTCTCATAAACTCCATTTTGTTGAGGAGTTCTAGCTACACTATATTGTCTCAAAATACCCTGCATCTCATAAAACTGATTCATCTCTTTATTTTTGAACTCAGCCCCATTATCACATCTGTTATAACTAATAAACTATCCTAACCAATACAACAACTACTAGGAATGATCAAAGAAATAAGAGTGGAACTTGTAATATTAGCTTCATATAAATCACATACTTAAAACAATGATACAAACCCTAATGACTACAATACCTTGAGAGCACCTTCAGAACACCAACCTCCCAAATGGTGTAGGGAGGTGCTATTTATAGTATTTGTGAAGTAGATGGGCTTGGACTTGGGTGGGCTACTACATGGGCTTCTTTAATACAACACATAACATATAAGCTTAAGTCCAAGCCCTATTGACTAAATATACTAATTACACAACGACAACATCAATACAATAAATAACGACAATGACCATCGCTTTTTATAAATCCTAACAATCTCCCCCTAAGGGATGGTCATTCAAATGTTGCTCGGAGTGAGTTGGTCTTTTGTCTTCATTTCCATGTGCTTCGTGTGTCGTTGTATAATAGTCTTTGTTCTTGTTCCTTCATACTATGTGATCTTCAAAGAATCGTCTTTGTGGATGTTCTTGCCTTCAATCAGTATCTTCATGTGATTGTGACGTCGTGACCTTCAACATACTCATACCTCTTCTCCTTATGCTAACAATCTCCCCATAATCTTTCATCATGTGACATATGAACTTGTTCTTGACATCTTGATTAGCCTCTTGACTTTGTTGTTACACTTTGTCTTTAACTTGATCTTTTTGTCATGAACCTTTTACACTTGAGCTTTGTAGGGGATGTTCTTCATAAGTATGAGTATGCTGAGGTGAAGATGTTTGATGTATCAGATGATGGTGGATGAACGTTCGTCGGCAGCTGCATAAAACAATTAGCAATAATACGTCCAGCGCTTACAGATTTGAACTTCGAGATTGTCAACAGCATAGTGTGAAGACTTTCTCTAATTCAAACCCAGGCCATTCTGAACCGGATACCCCCGAGAGGGCTTACACGAACACACCGAAGTGCACCCACGATTCAGTGAGTCGCTGGAGATCACCCCACGACTGTAGACCGTTTGAAGCACGTAACCATCATGATGTAAATGGCAAGATCCTGGGATCTCATTAAGACTCTTACAACTTGTGTCCTTTTTGGCGAACACAAGTGTATCAAATGGAAGTGTTCCTAACGAGATATTTTGATGAATCTCATGGCTCTAGACTCTATTGTGTGTTTTGGTTTTAAGTCATCGGAGGCATGGAGTAGAGTGCCACCTTTTCAATATCAACACATCTCGGAATGAGAGGCCGATAGATTATGTAGTGTTCTCCGTGAGAAATGAAACAAATATATTTTGAGAGATATCTGAGTGGCTAGGAGGGGTGGTGCAGTGCGTCACTGGGTCCATGACGTCTTGTCTTCAATATCAGTATCACCTTAGTGAATACCGATAGCAGATGTATTGACCCGGTTTCTGCCCTAAGTTTTCATGGAGGGCTATTTCTTTTCACCCTTTCATTCAACTTTTCTTTTTAATTCTTCAACCCCTTCTGTCCCTTTCTCATTTACTCCTTTTTTCATATTACCTAAGGACTTCTAATTCTAATCTATTGGAATTTTCCTTGGGTAGATCCCTCCGGCTCTGGCGGATCATAGGACGGTTTTCCTAACCTTAGTCACCTTATAACTCCATGACTATCCTAGATTTGCCATAAAACCTTTTGAAAATCTCTCAAAGTGTTTATGAATAAACACATTTAGTTAGCACTTTGAGAGTTTTATATTTTTGAAATACTCCCCCTTCACATGTGCTCATGCATTTTTAACTAAAATTGCACATGTTGGGTAGAGTTCGTACATTTTGAATTGATCGACTTTCAATGAACATGACCTTCGCGAGACACGCTTACATCACTAGTTAGACTAGCTTGAAATTATTACCCGTCCCGGTCATATTCAAAGATCATCTCTCGAATTCGTACATTCTACTCAGACAAGTCCTTTGCGAGACACGTTTACATCACTGGAAAACCTGCTTGAAATTATTACCCGTCCCGGACTAGTCTTTTCGATAACGGACATCTGGTTTCGTCAATTCGAGGGTTTATGCTGAGTCTGTCTGGTGAGCATACTTTGAGATTCCACGAACTTTGTTCAAATTTTAATCACGTCCTCTCCCCCTCAAAAATAGCATTGATATTTTCGATATCAACTAATTAAAATGAAAGTGTTTTGGAGAGAGACGGATTTTTAGCATGAAAATGGAACATTTTGCATTTTTTAATTTTTATGCTGCCCCTTAAAGAAAGCATATTATAAAACATTTGAGTTTCAAGAGGGAGTTTCTTGAGCACAAAATTTGAGAAAGATTTTGAAAAATCTTGATCATGTGCTCAAGATTCATTTTGATTTGCTATTAACATTGCGAGTCCTGATCGGAAATAATCAGAAGTCATCAATGTAGCTCGGGTTCCGTACTGAAATGTACGAAAGCCGCAATGAAGAAAGTTTTGAGAACGACATATTTTAGAAAATGTTTTTAATGAACTCTTGCTCAAGCATCTGTACATGCCCGTATCATTGTTGAATGACATTTCTAGGTACGTACAGAATATTGATTTATACAAGAGACATGTCGTGAGGAGAATATTTTTGAATTTTGTATTTTATATTTTTTATGTCTTTGAAATTTTATATTTTTATATTTTGCTTTTGTTGGTTTTTCAAATTTTGTATTTTGTTTTTTCAAATATATTTACATGCGAAGCTTCATGAGATGATTCAAGAAGATTCGAGAAGACTTTCTAACTCTTCGGGAGTTAGGCTTCGCATTCCAATTCGATGAACTAAGTATTCAAACCGCTCTGTTGGGAGGGCTTTAGTAAATAGATCAGCAAGTTGGTATTCAGTCTTCATGAAAAATAATTCAACAGTACCCTCTTCGACGTGTTCCTTGATAAAGTGGTAGCGGACTCTAATATGCTTGGTCTTGGAGTGCTGAACTGGATTGCACGAGATGGCTATGGCACTTTTCGAGTCACAATACATAGGTATGTGGTCGAAAGAGTAGCCATAATCTGTGAGTTGTGTCCTCATCCATAGAACTTGGGCACAACACGCAGATAGAGACACATACTCGGCTTCTGCGGTTGAAAGCGCTGTCCAGTCTTGTTTCCTTGATGACCAGCCTACTAGCTTCTCACCCAAAAATTGTGCTCCTCCGGATGTACTTTTTGCCGTGACTTGACAACCAGCATGATCGGCATCTGCAAAGGCTGTAAGATTGAACTCCGAATCCTTCGGATACCAAAGTCCCATGTTAATGGTTCTTCGAAGGTACCGAAAGATCCATTTAACCTCTTTGAGGTGTAGTTCGGTAGGCCTTGCCTGAAACCGTGCTAACAAACAGACAGCAAAATGTATATCGGGTCGGCTAGCAGTTAAGTACATGAGAGACCCAATCATGCTCCGATATTTCTTCGGATCAATGGGTTTCCCATATTAGTCTTGACCAATTTTGGGTGAAGTGACCATTGGAGTACCAACAGAGTCACAATTTTCCATTCCATGTTTCTTTAAAATCTCAATAGTATATTTCGCCTGATTAATGAAAATACCATGATGGGATTGATGGATTTGAAGTCCAAGGAGGAATTTTAATTCGCCCATCATAGACATTTCAAATTTACTTTTCATTAGATTTGCGAAATGTTTTGAATGTTCAGGATTAGTGGACCCAAAGATTATGTCGTCCACATAAATCTGAACAATCAAAATGTCATTTTTGAATTTCTTAGTAAACAAGGTCGGGTCAATTGTTCCTTTGGTGAAATGATTTAACAGCAAGAAAGATGATAATTCGTCGTACCACGCCCGTGGGGCTTGTTTCAATCCATAGATAGCCTTCTTGAGCTTGTAGACGTATTCCGGATGATCTTTGTCAACAAATCCATCTGGCTGACTCACGTACACCTCTTCCTTCAGAGTTCCATTCAAGAACGCAGTCTTGATATCCATCTGATAGACCGTGATGTTCTTGTGAGCCGCGTATGCTAAGAATATCCTGACCGCTTCAAGTCTAGCTACTGGTGCGAATGACTCATCAAAATCGATTCCCTTTTCCTGTCTAAATCCCTTGGCCACGAGACGAGCTTTGTTGCGAATTACAGTCATCTCTTCATCCTTTTTATTCTTCCATATCCACTTAAGATCAATGACAAGTTTGTCGAGAGGTCTTGGCACTAAATCCCAAGTGTCATGAAGTCGATATTGGAGAAGTTCTTCCTGCATTGCTTCAATCCATGCATCGTCGGACATTGCTTCCCGAATGTTCTTTGGCTCTTTTAAACTGACTGAGTAGGCAAAGATGCACATATCACAATCGGTTGCAAGTTGTCTTCTCGTCTGTACTGGCCTTGAAGGTTCACCAATGACATGTTCTATTGGATGGTCTTTAGTCCACTTTAACGTTGAAGAGTACCTTGAATCTAACGAATGCGTGTTTGATGGTTCATATAACCGAGAAGAAGATTCAGCAGATTCCGTAGCAAATGGGTTTTCAAATGGTTCTTCTTCTAACACAGCATCGTTTTGGTATGGTTCTTCTTGATTTGGTGTTGTTTGAGTTTGCTCATCAACTGTTGGTAAAATAATCTCAGTTACTGGAGTGGCAGGAGTAGATGTAGATGATGTTGACATGGAGGGAGTTGGTGCTTCAGCTTCAATCGTAGTAGATTCATATTGGAGTGGTGGTGGTGGTTGTTGTTGAGCGGGTGCAGCGGAACGTTGTTGTGATGTATCTATCGAAGCTCCACCATAGTACTCATCATACATAAACTCGAAGAAATTTTCCAGTTCTTGATTTGTAGGTTTATCAATGTTAGTTGACTGAGCTCCTTGGAGTGTGAGTTCTGAACTGATGTGTCCAGAAGTTTGACTTTGTGGTGCGGGTCCTAATCCGATACGATTAGAAGCCATTGGGTTAAGCACGGGTTCTAGAGCGAGTCTCTCAGAAGCCATTTGTGAAATCTCATCAAATTTCACATTCATCGTCTCCATTACTCTTTTCGTTCTTCTATTATACACCCTAAATGCCCTTGAGTTATCAGAATAACCAATGAAGATACCAATATCACCCTTAGCCTTCAGCTTCCCCAGATCCTCTCTGTCATTTGTAGGATAGCACAAAGCGCCAAATACATGAAGATAAGAGATATCGGGTTTCCTGTTGTTCACCAGTTCGTATGGGGTTTTATTGAATCTTGGATGGATAAGGGATCGGTTTAGAGTAAAACAGGCAGTGGAAACAACATCAGCCCATAAAAACAACGATGCACTGGAATAAATCAGCATAGTGCGAGCAGCTTCCACTAGCGTTCTATTTCTTCTTTCAACTACTCCATTCTGCTGTGGAGTTCTGACTGCTGATGTCTGGTGAGTAATTCCAGTTTCTTCAAAATATGTTCGTAACTCCTGATTTGTAAATTCTGTGCCATTGTCAGTTCTTACAATCCTAACTGGAGCTTGAAGTAGAACTTGAATTCGCTTCAGAAAGGTGATGATGATTCCAGGTGTTTCGTCTTTTGATCTCAAAAACCTTACCCATGTATATCTTGAGTAATCATCGACAATCACAAGAATATACTTCTTCCCATTGATACTCTCAACTCGCATTGGGCCACATAAGTCCATGTGCAATAGATGTAACTTATGAACCGAACTGGGAACGGTTTTAGGTTTATAAGTTGCCTTTTTCCTCTTGCCTTGTTCACATGATGGACATAAGTGTTCTTTGGTGTATTTGAATTTAGGGAGACCGGTGATGATGTTGTCTTTGGCAAGCTTTGTTATCGTGTCAAAGTTGAGATGGGAAAGGCGTCTATGCCACAGCCAGGATTTAGTGTCGTCAGCTCTTGTCATAAGACAAATTGGTGATGACGAGGCCATTAGGTTTATGTCGATAGCATAGAGATTGGTTCCACGATTTCCGGTTAAGAGATCATCACCAACCAAGTTCCTAACGAAACATGTATTTCTTCTGAATGCAACCTCTAAGTCCGCATCACAAAATTGTCCGACAGAAAACAGGTTGTGTCCCAAACCTTCGACATAGTAAACTCGAGTAATTAAAAAATTCCCAAACTGTAGATCTCCATAACCCAGAATAGCTGCTACATGATCATTTCTAAACCGAACTGTTCCCATGAACTTCCATACAAAGTTGATCAGCAGCTTCAGATTCCCGGTCATGTGCTTGGAGCAACCCGAGTTGATGATCCAAAGACATATTTCGATAAACTGCCAATAACAGATGATTTTGTATTTGGAAACCATTTATCATTTGGTTCCATTAGGTTAGGGGTAACAAGTGAATTACACTCATAGAAGGTTTCTATTTGTTCTTTTGGAACAACATCTAATGTGCCATTCTTAGGTGTAAACTTTCTACCCGTTGGTTTCCACATGCAAAACTTAAGATGGTCCTTAGGCAATAGGCTACTAGTGGCTGTTGTCTTAGCAATTTTAATAATTTTCGTAACGTATCTAGACTTAGCACTAGTTTTTGAAGGCACATCTTTCTGTTCAGGCTTATCATGCACATTCACAACATTAGAAACAGTATCATCACACATATTTTCAGACAACGAATTCTTGTTCATTAAACAAACAGAGTCATTACATGCACTAGAATCATTAGTCTTAACATTACATCCAGATGACATATGTTTCTTCTTAGAAAGCGATAAATTCCTAGGGTGTTCTTCTACTTCATCCGTTTTATTCTTGAGATCACTCTTAGAGGCATGCGAGACTCTATTGTTCCTTGTATTGCTCCTAGGCTTTAGTCTGCTGCTCTTAGAGGTATTTTCTACTCCTGTAGAAGGTAAGGCACACTCATTAGGATTTATCTTGTTGTCCTTTGAATCAGTGTTAGCTTTCCTAGTCTCTTTTGGATTTTCCTTAACACTTTTGTCTATCGCCCTATATGTTTTAGATGTAGAGGTAGAAGCAACAGTGGTACTAATCCTATAAAGTCCAGGTGCTATCACATTTGGTGTTTCGACAACTACTTTCTCTTTTGCTTTTTCTTTGGGCAAGGGTGAAGGAGCAGATTGTGAAATTGACATTTTTGGTTTTGCAATAATTTCTTCACCCTTCCCTTTTTGACATTCAAGCTGAGACTTCAAAAGATCAATTTGTTCTTGCATGTTTTTGTAGGACCGCTCATAAGACAATTTGTCATACTTGCATTCTTCCTTTTTCTGATCAAGTTGTTTAAAATACGTGACATTTTGTTTTTCAATCTTAGCAAATGCTTTTTCATATTTTGAAATAATTTGGGAAGTCTCAGCTCGAAGTCTTTCATCGTCTTCGACAGAATACATTTGATAAATAATGGACATAATATCAGTTGAAAGAGCTTCTTCAGAAAGTGCGTCATTTTGTTTTTCCAAAACTTTGATTTTTTCAATGTTTTCATTGGCTTCAATTACCAAGGATGTGTGGTCCTTGACAAATTCAGTTACTTCTTTGATAATTGCGTTCTCAACATGAATTGCTCTTGCATGTATGCCAGATACAATGGGAGTAATTTCTATTTCGAACATCTTTTTCTGTTCAGTTTGAAAACTTGAAAACCAATCGTTGATTTTAGTATTAGTTTTGGTTGCCACAACATCTTGAAGCATTTCAACTCTCCTTTTAAGATCGGCCAATAGTATTCTAGCTTCAATTGCGGAAGTGTCGGTAGAGTACATTTGTTCGATGTTAGAAAGGTGTTTTGACACAACTTTGAACTTTGTGGCAGCCACTGGTTTTTTGAAAAACAAAGGTGACTCCTTTTTAACAAGATGAACACCAGCAAGTTTGTTTGCTTCATTATAATCAATTGGTTTGATTTCTCTATTTAATTGTCTCATTTTGTTTCGACTCTCTTTCGTAAGCTCAATCGTTTCATACGAATCATAACAAGTAGGTGGATCATGCACATCATTTATAAGATTACCATTAAATAGCACATTCTGTTTTTGCTGAGCTTTCTTGAAATAACAAGGGTTTTCACAACCAAGAGCCATTTTCTTTCTTGTATATAAAATCAGGTTTTTGTCATTAATTAACATATTAATCGTTTGAGTTGAATGACCCGTTTTTACAAGCAATTCTTCCAACTTTTTAATAGTTTCCTGTTTGTCAAGTACTTCATCAAGAAGTTCATCTTCTCGTTTAGAAAACTTTGAATGCAACTCTTTCTTTTATTTTTCAAGATCAGAACAAATTGATTTTTGTTTAGAAAGTTGGTTGGTAAGATCAGAAATTTCTGCTTTTAGGGATTTAATTTGCATGTTCAATTTAACATCAAGAGTGTCGTATTTGATTTGCAAATGTTTCTCCCTTGAAATAGAATCACTGTAACCGGTTTCAAGTTCTGACAATCGATTGTGGTGAAATTCAAAAGCTTTTTCGTTCACCTTGTATCTCTCAAGCTCAGTGGTCAATTTTTCATTAGCTGCCTTAACATCGCTATTGATCTTTTTGACCTTTTCAATTTCAATACCACAATTTTGCAATAATGATTCAAATAAAGCACGTGTTTCCTCTTCAGTCTCAGTATGCTGTGACTCGAAGTCACCGTTAGGATTCATATCTAGAGTAGCCAAATTAGTATTATTACAACTTGGGGAGTCCATATATGTATCATAAATGAGAGTAGGAGTCGCAGGATGCTGTTCTTGTTGAGGTGTCATATCAAATATTTCATTATTGTGACATGTAGTATATGTAGGTACCTCAGATATCACATTGGCATCATAAGCAGGAGGTGTTTCAGAATTCGTGTCATATTTAACCTCCTGAAGATTTGCCATGAAGATGCAGTTGGCATCCATATCCTCCAAATCCTCTACATCATCCATCAGTGCCATGAAATCATTTTCCTCAGCACTTAACTGAAACCCTGCCTTGTCCTTCTGAGCTAAGAGCAAAGCTTTCTGAAGATACTCGGGATCTTTCTTTTTTGGCTTGAAGGTACAGTTTCTTGCTATATGACCAGTACCCTGACAGTTAAAACATTTCAACATATTTCCTTGATTTATATTCCCAGCATTCTCAGCAACTTGAGCAGCAACATTTCCAACCTGATTTCCCATATTCTGACCTCTTCTATTTCCAACAACTTGACCCATCTGATTCTGATTACCCATAAACTGACCTGTATTTTGATTTCCCATATACTGCCCTGTATTTTGATTACCCATCTGAGGAGCATATCCTTGTTGATTCCCATAACCTCCAACCATTTGTCCTTGATGACCTATGTTGAAACCCGGTTGAGCAAACTGCCTGTAGCGAGTGTTCGATACAATCCTTTGATTGTTGTTGGTAGGTGTGGAATAGCGTCCTTGGACAACTCTTGATAAAAGGGTGAATGCTTGAGACAGTGCAGACATGTCATCATTAGGATTGTATGGTGATTCTGGGTATTGTTGTTGTGGAATGACTTGTTGTTCATGAGGATAGAATTGTTGTTGTGGGAAGATAGCAGTTTGTGGAGAGTATTCATGTGGCATGTAGTTCTGAGTGGGAGTTGATGATAATGATGTGTTCACTGTAGAAGGTGATGGTGACTGAGCAATTAATGTTAAAGGATCATGTTTTTTGGCAAGCATTTCTTTCCTAACCTCATCTACCTCTTTCTGGTTTTGTTTCAAGAAATCATAGAGCTGATCATAATTCACTTCATGAAGGTTCTTTGTCTGATTAACAATTGTAACATATCGTCCCCATTCCTCTGGAAGGTTGTTAAGAAACTTGATGTTTTGAACGATCTGTTTTGGTGTTAAGTTGTTCCTTATGAGCTCATTCATGATAGTGCAAAACCTTGTGTAGTAGATTTCAATTGGTTCAGCTGGAGTTGATGAAAATTTCTCCCATTCAGTTAGAAGCTTGTTTTCAATGTCTTGTTGACCAATTTCAGTTCAATGACATAGCCTCCTAACTCGTTCCCACATATCATAAGCAGTTTCACAGCTGTCAACAGCACAAAAGATCTCTTGTGGTAAACCAAGTTGAATTAGGTGCATAGCTAAGTCATCTGCTTCAATCTGTTTCCAATCCTCTTCTGTGTACTCTTCTTCTTTCTGAGTACGAAAGGATGGTTGAACAGCAGGTGTTTGATTGGGATCACCAGCTTCTTGAATCTGATGAGGTTTGAATGGACCATTCTTGATGGAGTTGATCAGGATTTTGCCTTATCCATTAGGTTTTGTTTTCAAGTAACGAAGCATACGGCTTGTCCATGGAAGATAACTGCCTTTTTCTAGCATTGGAGGACGGTTTTTGGCACCGGCTGCGTGGATGTCTTGTTGAGTAGTCATTGTTGTTGAATGGTTAAGATGGTATTGGATCGGTTAAAGAACTAGGATATGGTTGGTTACTGTTCACGAGATTTGTTTGGTTTAAGTCCTTTGTCGTTGTCCTTGAATAGTCGTTGAGAAACTTGATAAACCGAGAAAGTTGATAACTTGTGAGAAACTTGATAATCCTTGAGAAACTTGAGATTTAGAAACTTGGTAAGTCCACAAAATTGATGAGTCCCAAAGTAGATTAACTTGATCAAAAAGCAAACCACACGTCAAAAAATTGATGAACCACGTCAAAAAGTTGATGAACCACACGTCTCATGTACACATGTGAAAAGATTAAACTTCAACAAAAAATATTGTCAAACTTAAATATTATAGTAAACCACACTCTCATGCACACACACGTATATTGAGTACACGTCAAAAAAACATACGTCTCATACATGCAAAAAAAAAACGTGTAAAGCAAACACGTATATTGAGTACACGCCACATGCAAACTTGTCAACTTATATAAGAAGAGAAACCCAACTCAATATGAACTTCAATATTAGCAAAGAAACACAATACTTCAACAAACTCAACAGCTTTTTATGAAGAAACTCGACGAAGCTAAAGTAGCTCGATGATGAAGTTGGTTTGATGAAATGGTTCTATGAAGTGGTTCGATGAAGTGGTTCGATGATGAAGTTGGTTCGATGAAGTTAGTTCGATGAAATGAGTGTTGCTTCGATGGAATGAGTGTTGCTTCGACTATAAAGTTTGGTTCGACTATGTTACTTGGTTCGACTAGAGTACTTGGTTCGACTAGAGAGCTCGTTCGACTAAGTGTTCGTTCGACTATCCTTCTCGTTCGACTATATTGCTCGTTCGACTATCCTTCTCGTTCGACTATATTGCTCGTTCGACTAACTCGTTCGATCAAGGTGTTGGTTCGATGAAGGTTGGTTCGATCAAAGTTCTCGTTCGATTACTTCTAACTTGTTCGATCAAGTGACTCGTTCGATCAATGTTGATGGTTCGATCAAAATTGTTCGTTCGATCAAAGATGATTGTTCGATCAAATTTGATGGTTCGATCAAGTTTGCTCGTTCGATCAAAGATGCTCGTTCGATCAACAAGTTCGTTCGATCAATTGGAAGAGTAAGTCTAACTCGACTACCCTTTTCTTCGTTCGATGAAAGCTCCTTCGATCAAGTTGTTGGTTCGTTCGATCAGTTGGTTCCTTCAATCAGTTGATTCCTTTGATCTGTAGGTTCCTTCGAGAAATATGGTTGTCGTTCAATCACTTGAAGTTGGTTCGATCACTTTGCTTTGCTCGTTCGACTACACCTCAAATATGATCAGAAAAAGTAGCGAGACAAAACTAATGTAACAGTAGTGAAAAAAACAAACTCTGATGAAACAGAAAGATGCTATTGATTGGTTAATGCGAATGAAAACTCAATAAAATGAAAACTAATAAGCAAATGCAACAGAACGTGACAAAATATATATGAAACAGTAACAACCGTGTAATTAAACCCTAGATCTTTAATATTATGCTCTTGATACCACTTGTTATGACTAATAAACTATCCTAACCAATACAACAACTACTAGGAATGATCAAAGAAATAAGAGTGGAACTTGTAATATTAGCTTCATATAAATCACACACTTAAAACAATGATACAAACCCTAATGACTACAATACCTTGAGAGCACCTTCAGAACACCAACCTCCCAAATGGTGTAGGGAGGTGCTATTTATAGTATTTGTGAAGTGGATGGGCTTGGACTTGGGTGGGCTACTACATGGGCTTCTTTAATACAACACATAACATATAAGCTTAAGTCCAAGCCCTATTGACTAAATATACTAATTACACAACGACACGATCAATACAATAAATAACGACAATGACCATCGCTTTTTATAAATCCTAACAACATCTAATCACCTTAAACTTGAGATCTACTAGATTTTCTATCCTTGTTATAAAAGACTAAAGAATGCCACTAGTCTCATCCTTAGTAGCTAGAAAAAAAACCCATGTAAACATACTGAAATCATCTGTGACAACTAGGCAATACATTTTCTTTATAAGACATTTTACAAATGTTGGACCAAACAAATCCATATGCAACATATGTAAAGGTAGACTGATTGAGTTCTCTGTTTTGGACTTACAAGAGGCTCTATGTTGCTTTCCCTTTTGAAAAGCAACACAGGTTTGATCATTTTCAAAAAGTTTGGAAGGTAAACCTCTTACAAGATTTCCCTTAACTAATTTATTCATAGTTTTAAAATTTAAGTGACCTAGTCTTCTATGCCAAAGTTTAGATTCATCATATGTGGCTTTTGCAAAAAGGCAAGTTAAACCTCCTTTAGGAACTATGTTCTTTAAATCAACACAATACATATTGTTCTTGACCGGATCTAAACACACTCCTTGTGTTGAAGATACTTTGAGTATATGCTAAGTAGCACGCGGAATTTACTACAAAGCACTTAGAAGATTATGTGTATGGTGATGTATGTGATTGTATGAATGTAACAGTGAAAGTATGAACACAATGTTTAACCAAACAAATAGCTTCAATATTAATACGAGTGATCTTTGATTATCACTAGGGTTTTACAACCTTGAAGCTTTCGTATAACTTTCACAACTGATTCAATTTTGAAACCCTAACCTAGAATCTTCTTTTATAACCCAAGAAGTCCTTTACAAGTAAACTAACATCCGTATCAATCTATCATTATAAGATATACACAATATCTATTCTATATATATATCCATACGTGTCTTTCATCTTCTGTCTTCAGCTTATAAGTAGTACAAATCGTCTGTGCTAGCAGTACTAACTGACTTAGTAATGTTAGTGTTAATCTTCAGTAGTTGTAACTTTGACTTTGCAGTACTAACTTTATACCTGACAGTACTAACTGTTGGTTTAATTCCCAACAATCCTCCCCTAAACTTATGATTTCTGTGCAAATCATTAAGTTTTTCGAATTAAACTCCAATATAGATGATGGGGGAAATTCTTTCAAACACTTATCTTCAATCTTTAATTACTTCAGAAATTTCTTCACATTTAAACTTTGAAGAAACTTTGACGCCTGTTATGGTTTCTTTGATTTTCAATCTTGATCTGCTCTGTTATCCTCCCCTGAATCTCATACTCATCTTGAATCAACTGACAAACTTTAATTCATCCCCTATTTGGAAGAATTTTCACCATCACTTGAACTTGAACTTATGATGCTTGAGCTCAGCCTCTAATATGACAATTTGTACAAGTTTCCATCAATTCTAAGTAGTTTCAGACCTGCTCTCATCACTTCCAGATGTGTTACCTTCTGAGAGAGGTGAATCATAGAGCATAAACTCAGTATCAAAGCTACTTTGAACTAGCAGTACAAACTGTTTATTAAAAACTTTCAAAAGCAGTATAAACTCAATGTGGACTTAAAAACATTTTTGCCCACTTATAGTTTTTAGCAAACTATCAACTATCAACGAATTTGATGTGTCTTTACCAATAGCCGTTTGCTTTGGACTAGCCAACTCTTCACTATGAGATATGGTGAGATGATAACCATATAGTTTTTGGTAAACTATCAACCATAAACGGATTTGAGAAGTCTTTACCAGAAATCGTTTGCTCTGGACTAGTTGGTTCTTGATGTGGGTTAGACATGGTGAACCAATTACCATTTGTTGTGTGCTAAGATCACACACTTTAAGTTCCAAAGCACCATATGTTCCAAAGCATAACCAACTTAATTCACAAACTACAAGTAATTTGCTTATTCAACCTGCAATTGTTAGTTCAAAACTAAAGAAAACACAAGACAAAGTATTTCCTTTTTGACAGTTATCAAAATTGACTGACATATTTATATAAACAGTACCAAAATTGAACAAACAGAACAAACTATACATAGTAGTTTTCATCAGACACAACTAGCACAACTAGCAGTACAAAATCCTTTTGATAACAAAAACACTTAGACATTGAGCTTTCAAGGGTTAAGCATTCCAATACCTGTTACCAAGTACATAAAGCTTGTCACATCAAAACCTTTTGTTAATAAGTCAGCAAAGTTGTCATCAGTATGAATTTTGACAACTTGAACTAACTTCTTTTCATTACAATCTCTTATAAAGTGATGTCTAATTTCAATGTGTTTAGTTTTTGAATGTTGAACTGGATTTTTAATTATACGCATGGTACTGCTATTGTCTATGTAAATGATTGTGTTCAAGAAGTTATACCCATAATCAAGTAACTGATTCTGAATCCAAAGAACTTGAGCACAACAACTAGCAGTAGCCACATATTCAGCTTCTGTGGTAGAAGTGGCCACCATAGTTTGCTTTTTGCACTGCCATGAGATTAATCTGCATCCCAGAAACTGACAACCACCAGTTGTAGATTTTCTATCCATAGTAGCACCAGCATAATCACTATCTGAATATGCTACCAAATCAAATGGAGACTCTTTAGGATACCACAGACCTAGGTTTGGTTGTCCTTTGAGATACCTAAAGATCCTCTTCACTGCAGTCAAATGAGACACCTTGGGATTTACTTGAAATCTTGCACAAGCACATACTGCAAACATAATATCAGGACTGGATGATGTGAGATACATCAAAGACCCAATCATAGATCTGTATGTGTGCATATCCACAGCTTCACCACTTTGATCTTTCAAAAGCAAATGTGTCTCCTTATCAATAGGTGTACTAGCAGCTTTAACATCTGTAAATTGGAACTTCCTCAATATTTTAGCTACATATTTATCTTGAGAGATAAATATTCCATCTGGTTTCTGCTGTACTTGTAGTCCCAAAAAGAAAGTAAGCTCACCCATAGAGCTCATCTGAAACTGATCCTTCATTAGCTTTTCAAACTCTTTGCACATTTCTTTCTTGGTAGAACCAAAGATGATATCATCTACTAATACTTGAACCAATAGTATATCATCCTTTTTCTTCTTGATAAAAAGAGTTTGATCAATCTTTCCCCTATGGAACACATTCTTCAACAGATAATTAGCCAGAGTTCCATACCAAGCTCTTGGTGCTTGATGTAAGTCATAGAGAGCTTTCACCACCTTGTATACTTTGTCAGGATGACCTGGGTCTATGAAACCTGAAGGTTGAGAAACATATACCTCCTCATCAATTGTACCATATAGAAAGGCACTCTTCACATCCATCTGGTATACCATGAATCCCATAAATGAAGCATAAGCTAGAAAAAGCCTTATTGCTTCAATCCTGGCAATAGGAGCAAAAACCTCCTCATAATCAATCCCTTCTTCCTGAGTATAGCCTTGAGCTGCAAGTCTTGCTTTGTTCTTTATCACTCTACCTCTTTCATCTTTCTTGTTTCTGAATACCCACTTAGTACCAATCACTCTCATGCCTTTTGGCAAATCAACCAGAACCCAAACTTTCTGAATCTTGAATTGAAGCAGTTCTTCTTGCATTGCTTCAACCCAACTTGAGTCCTCTAATGCCTTGGGCAAATTCTTTGGTTCTATCTGTGATAAGAAGCATACAAACAAACATTCATTCTCATCTTCATGGTGTTTTTCTTCATACACAACACTTAGATAACCATGATGATCTGGATCTTGTGTTTGTCTTCTAGTCTTCACACCAGATTGTACATCTCCAATCACATTAGTAAGTAGATGATTCTTGTGAACTGTAGTATGGGGAGTAGAAGGAACTTCATAATTCAATGTCATGTTGTGCAGACCAGCTCCAAATAAATCAAAAGAATCCATTTGTGGAGCAATAGTAGAATCTTCTGGCTCAGCAGTACTAACTCCATTTGGCTTAGCAGTACTGATGCGCGTGCGTGTCGTTGCGGTTTAGCAGTATTAATGCCTACTCAAGTTTTAAATTTATATTTAGCCGACTTATCAATAACACACACACTTAACGAGCAGTGTACCCGGTCAGTATGAATATAATGGTAAGTAGAGTGTCGATCACTAAGAGTGGAACGTATTATCTAGTTATTCTAATCAGTATTTTAATATCCTAAGTTAGCTATACAACCTAATCTAACGCAAGGGGGTTCAGCCTGAGAGACTGGCACGGTTTGGTTATGATTAAATATAAAACTAAACTAATGAGCACGAATCAGTGATTAGCACACACGTACACAGATAGATTCTTGAGACAATAAGAAGACCTGTCCTGATAATTAAGTAGCTTGTCACTTGTTTTATTGCTAGTTTTAAATGAAGTGTATATAATTATCCCTTTCTCGTTGGCTCTAATCTTATCGGCGAGTAAACCCTTAATGATTACTTATGTCTATCCCACTATCCTAGAATATTGAGCATTTGTGATGCCCACGTTTCGTATACGCTAGAATAGATAGGCGAGGAAGGGGCATGGCGACCCAAGCAATGCTCAGCTAGACACAGAGGTTATCAATGCACTAATAAAAGTCACCAAAGACATCAACATATAAACTTTAATTAATGGGAAAGCAATTTTAAGGGGTGCGCATGATTTTTCGTAGTCACATGACATCGGCCCATCAATCCTGATGAATTAAAGTGTACTAATACAATAAAACAAAACTACTTAATGAATTGAATACATGCAGGACCTTCTTACAGCTCTTGTATCTTCGTTTAGGGTGTGTCTTGTGCTGCTAATATGTCTGAATTCGGCTTTAGGGTTTCTGTCTCTCTCTTCTGAGTTTAGCTAAGTGTCTCGAAATTCGTCTGGCCTTGGGGTATTTATAGTTTCTGTCTGAGGGATAGATGCGGTGCATAGGATAAGTAGATGCGGCGCAATGACTTAACTTCGCATGGGGTCCAAGATTAATATATTCAGGATTATTTGTACACCGCCTTAAGATGCGGCCTAACTCCATTTCTCTATACGGCGCATGTCCTTTGCTGTCTTGGATTGTAACTTGTGAAATCTTGATAGTGATACGCCGTATGTAAGAAGTATGTTACGGCGTATCTGGAGCAGAATGATCTTGATCTTGTACATTTCAGTAGACTCTTAATATCTTGCTTGTTTTGCTCCATAATTAGTCCAAAATCGCCAAGTTTCACATAATACTTGTTTTTACCTGAGAATTACAAATGTAAACATTAACGTATCAATTCTCATATATAATATAATAAAACAAGTCAAATAAATAGGACAAATGATGATAATAAAATGTACTTATTTGAGTTCATCAAATATCCCCCCACTTGAACTTTACTTGTCCCCAAGTAAACCTTAGAATAAATCTTATGAAAATGTATCCTAAAAGATATTAGGATTTATTTTTATATTTAAGCATGTATTCGTTTTGTCATAATTGCACAACCAAACACTTAACGAATTAGAAATAAAATAAAATATTTTGATAAAAGCAAATCTAATCGTTTAACTGTCCAGTCGTGACGAATATTCTATCATAATCTTGGCAAGTATATGCATCTCCCCCACTAAAGCTAAGGAATGACAAGTCTAAAGCGGTAAAAAGGGTTTGTTGGTTAAGGGTTAATCATCCTTTTTAATCTCTATCGATCTCATATTCCAGAAAAGGCGACAAAATCACAAATACATGATCGAATCCACGACCACGATACTTGCAATTGCTCAAATCCTTAACTCGAATAGGCTAAAGATAGGATCAAGTAATCTGTAAATGCTTAATATTACTCTTTATCACACAACACAATATGAGAATAATAGAAGAATAGAAGAGAGAAAGATGGAGATGGTAACTTCTAGAGATTAGATTAAGAGAGAAAGAATGAGATACAAAGATGAATACCCCTAGAAGCAACACCCTCAAATGAGGAGGGTGAAGGGTATTTATAGTTTTGAGAGATGGATGGGCTTGGACTTGGGTGGGCTTTTACATGGGCTCTTTTAAACACTAAACATAACCTATTAGCTTAAGTCCAAGCCCATTGATTAACTTAACTAACTCAAACAATGACACATTAATTAAACTATTACAATGACGAATGACCATCACTTTAAAATAAATCCTAACAATCTCCCCCTAAGGGATGGTCATTCAAATTATGCTCCATGTGAGATGGTCTTTCGTCTTCAATGTCTTTGAGCTTTGAGTATCGTTGTATAGCAGTCTTTGTTTCATCATTCCTTCATGCTATGTGATCTTCAAAGAATCGACTTTGAGGTTGTTCTTGCCTTGATCAACATCTTCATGTGATGATGCGTCGTGACCTCCAACATACTCATACATCTTGGACATTATACTTATGCTAACAATCTCCCCATAATCTTTCATCATATGAACTTGTTCTCGACATCTTGATTAGCTTCTTGACTTTGTCTTTTCACTTTGTCTTTAACTTGATCTTCTTGTCTTGAACTTTTACACTTGAGCTTTGTTGGAGATGTTCTTCATAAGTATGAGTATGCTGAGGTGAAGATGATTGATGTATGTAGTGATGGTTAATGGATGTTTATAGGTAGCTGCATAAAACCGTTAGTAATAATCATCCAGCGCTTACAGGTTGGGACTTTGAGATTGTCAACAGCATAGTGTGAAGACTTTCTCTAATCCTTCCCTAGGCCGTTCTGAACCGGATACCCCCAAGAGGGCTTACACGGACACACCGAAGTGCACCCACGATTCAGTGAGTCGCTGGAGATCACCCCACGACTGTAGACCATTTGAAGCATAGAAACCATCATGATATAACTGGCAAGATCCTTAGATCTCATTAAGACTCTTATAACTTGTGTCCTTTTTGACGAACACAAGTGTATCATTTTGGAAGTGTTCCTAACGAGATATTTTGATGAATCTCATGGCTCTAGACTCTATTGTGCGTTTTGGTTTTTTAGTCGTCGGTGGCGTGGAGCAGAGTGCCACCTTTTCAATATCAACACATCTCGGAGTGAGAGGCCGATAGATTATGTAGTGTTCTCCGTGAGAAATGAAACAAATATCTTTTGAGAGATATCTGAGTGGCTAGGAGGGGTGGTGCAGCGCGTCACTGGGTCCATGACTTCTTGTCTTCAATATCAGTATCACCTTAGTGAATACCGATAGCAGATGAATTGACCCGGTTTCTGCCCTAAGTTTTCATGGAGGGCTATTTCTTTTCACCCTTTCATTAAACTTTTCTTTTTAATTCTTCAACCCCTTCTTTCTCCTTTCTCAATTACTCCTTTTTTTCAATCTTACCTAAGGACTTCTAATTCTAATCTATTGGAATTGTCCTTGGGTAGATCCCACCGGCTCTGGCGGATCATAGGACGGTTTTTCCTAACCTTAGTCACCTTATAACTCCATGACTATCCTAGATTTGCCATAAAACCTTTTGAAAATCTCTCAAAGTGTTTATGAATAAACACATTTAGTTAGCACATTGAGAGTTTTATATTTTTGAAATACTCCCCCTTCACATGTGCTCATGAGATTTAAGAAAGAATTGCACATGTTGGGTAGAGTTCGCACATTTTGAATTGATTGATATTCAATGAACATGACCTTTGCGAGATACGCTTACATCACTAGTTAGACTAGCTTGAAATTATTACCCATCCCGGTCATATTCAATGATCATCTCTCGAATTGGTTCATTCTACTCAGACAAGTCCTTCACGAGACACGTTTACATCAATGGATAACCATCTTGAAATTATTACCCGTCCCAGACAAGTCTTTTCGCTAACGGACATTTAGATATCGTCAATTCGAGGGTTAGAACTGAGTCTGTCTGGTGAGCATACTTTGAGATTCCACGAACTTTAAACCTTTTGATCACATTTTAATCACGTCTTCTCCCCCTCAAAAATAGCATGAATTGATATTTTTGATATCAACTGATTAAAATGAAACCTTTTGGAGAGAACGACGGATTTTAGCATGAAATTGGAACATTTTTTCTTTTTAATTTTATACTCCCCCTTAAATAAAGCATGTTTCTATAAGATTGGAGGGAGTTATCTTGAGCACTTTATGAAAGATTTTGAAAAATCTAATTGAAAAATCTTGAAGGAAATGTGCTCAAGATAGAGAAGATTTTGAAAATCTTTGAAGATATGGAAGGGAAAGTATCTTAATTTGTTTTTAGGATAAGTGTTTGAAAAAGAGATTGGTTTTGCACAACACTTTCCTTTATTTGAAGTTCGGGTTGTAAGCTGAAATACGTACAAGCCATTGAGATTTTTTTGGATAAGTGCTCTGAAAGATTTTGAATAAGCACTTTCCTTTCTTTGAGGTGCGGGTCCTAATCCGATATGATTAGAAGCCAATAAATAAAGCGCGGGTTCTGGAGAGAGTCTCTCAGAATCCATTTGAGAATGAATTTAGAGAAACGACATGTTTTGAAAACATTTAAATGAACTCTCGCTCAACCATCTGTACATGCCCGTATCATTGTTGAATGACATTTCTAGGTACGTACAGAATATCGATTATACGAGAGACATGTCGGAGAGGAATAATTTTGGATTTTATATTTTATATTGTTTTTGTATTTTTTGAATTTTCTATTTTTATATTTTGATTTTGCTGGTTTTTCAAATTTTGTATTTTGTTTTTGTTTGTTTTTTATAAAAGAAATGGAAAATCAAAAATAGAAGATAGAGAGAATGATTTTGAAGAATTTACAGAATTAGAACCCTCTGATGAGCTGGGTTCTGAGATAGTTGAATCACATGTAACCAAAGACGAAGAGATGTCACAAATAACAGTGTTAGAAGTACATGAATCATCACTCTGAGGGTGTTGACTATCAACTGTTGTAACGGTTTCTACTTCCTGTTGGTGATTGTCACTATTCGTTGTCTTGGCGCAACTATCAAATATCTTTCCTGTGGGAATCCATCTAAGACCAGCTGTATTAAAAACTTTTCCCGTGGGAATCCACCTAAGGCAAGATCTAGGAGTAGTTTTCTTATCAGATGCAGCGGAAGTCTTATTTTTAGAAAAACTACGTCCTGTAGGGATCCACCTAGTAGGTTTGTTAGTCTTTTTCTTCTTATCAACGGGTTTGTTTCTATTTGTTGTCTCAGTGGATTTTGCCGAAGCACTTGATTTTCCATTGTTGTTTGAAGAGGAATTTGAGTTCTTAGTGTTGCATTCTACGTGCACAGCATTTTCATTTAAGTAACTACTCTTAGATGCAAGCCAATCCCTAGACTTTAGTTGAATGATCCTAGGCAGTGGTTTACTACTACTAGCATTGCTTTGTAATGTTGTAGAATGCATCACCCTAGACGGTGTTCCTAAGATTCCATCTTTTCGAATCTGTGCCTTTTGCCTTGCTTTTTCTAGATATTGATTGTGGACCATGTCGTTTGAACCAACAGATTCTTTAACAGTATTTGTGGTCACATTTGGTGAGCTATTCCTGGGGGCACACACATTAGGATTCAACTTGTTGTCCTTTGAATTTGTAGTAGCATTCCTAGACTCTTTTGGATTATCTTTTGCACTTTTGTCTATCGCCCTATGTGTATGAGATGTAGAGGCAGACACAGTAGTGGGACTAATCCTATTAAGATCAGGTGCTATCACATTTGAGTTTTCGACAACAGCTTTTCATTTTCCTTTCTCGTTAAACTTGGGTAAGGGTGTTGGAGTGACTGGTTTTGTCAAATCATTTTTCACATCAACTTTTGGAATAGATTGAGAAATAGACATTTTTGGTTTTGCAACCGGTTTGTCCGAAGTTGATGGTTTTGCAAACTTAGTTTTCTCACCCTTCCCTTTTTGACTATCAAGCTGAGACTTCAAAAGATCAATTTGTTCTTGCATGTTTTTGTAAGAACGCTCATACGACAATTTGTCATACTTGCATTCTTCTTTTTTCTGATCAAGTTGTTTAAAATATGTGACATTTTGTTTTTCAAGCTTTGCAAACGCATTTTCATATTTTGAAACAATTTGGGAAGTCTCAGCTCGAAGTCTTTCATCATCTTCGACAGAATACATTTGATAAATAATGGACATGATATCAGTTGAAAGAGCTTCTTCAGAGAGTGCGTCATTTTGTTTTTCCAAAACTTTGATTTTTTCAATGTTTACATTGGCTTCAATTACCAAGGATGTATGGTCCTTGACAAATTCAGTTACTTCTTTGATAATTGCGTTCTCAACATGAATTGCTCTTGCATGTATGCCAGATACAATGGGAGTAATCTCTGTTTCGAACATCTTTTTCTGTTCAGTTTCAAAACTTTTGAACCAATCGTTGATTTTAGCATTTGTTTTGGTTGCCACAACATCTTGAAGCATTTCAACTCTCCTTTTAAGATCGGCCAATAGTATTCTAGCTTCACTTGCGGAAGTGTCGGTAGAGTACATTTGTTCGATGTTAGAAAGGTGTTTTGAAACAACTTTGAACTTTGAGGCAGCCACTGGTTTTTTGAAAAACAAAGGTGACTCTTTTTTAACAAGATGAACACCAGCAAGTTTGTTTGCTTCATTATAATCAATCGGTTTGATTTCTCTATTCAATTGCCTCATTTTGTTTCGACTCTATTTCGTAAGCTCAATCGTTTCATACGAATCATAACAAGCAGGTGGATCATGTACATCATTTATAAGATTACCATTAAACAGCACATTCTGTTTTTGCTGAGCTTTCTTGAGATAACAAGGGTTTTCACAACCGAGAGCCATTTTCTTTCTTGTATATAAAATCGGGTTTTTGTCGTTAATTAACATATTAATCGTTTGAGTTGAATGACCCGTTTTTACAAGAATTTCTTCCAACTTTTTAATAGTTTCCTGTTTGTCAAGTACTTCATCAAGAAGTTCATCTTCTCGTTTTGAAAACTTTGAATGCAACTCGTTCTTTTCTTTTTCAAGATCAGAACAAATTGATTTTTGTTTAGAAAGTTGGTTGGTTAGATCAGAAATTTCTGCTTTTAGGGATTTAATTTGCATGTTCAGTCTAACATCAAGAGTGTTGTATTTGATTTGCAAATGTTTTTCCCTTGAAACAGAATCACTGTAACCATTTTCAAGTTCTGACAGTCGTTTGTGGTGAAATTCAAAAGCTTTTTCGTTCACCTTGTATCTCTCAAGCTCAGTGGTCAATTTTGCATTAGCGGCTTTAACATCGCTATTGATCTTTTTGACATTTTCAATCTCAATACGACAATTATTCAGTAATGATTCAAATAAAGCACGGGTTTCCTCATCATTAGCGTCATTTTGTGCAACTTGAACTTCATTAGGATCCATATCTGGAGTTGCCAAATTAATATTGCTACAACTTGGCGAGTCCGTATATGTATCATAAGTAGGTACGAGCGGCACAGAATGTGGCTTTTGTTGAGCAAATGGATTAACCTCATTACTTGAAATTGATGTGTCATGGAGTGGTTCTACGTAATAAGTAGGAGGAATGTCAGAATCGCTGCATGATGTTGATTCTTGCTGATTAGGCATAGGGTCGGAGATTCCAGTGACTTCTGTAGAGTTGTCATTGATTCGGGTTGAAAGCAGGAAGTCGGATTCCTCAGCAGTCAATGGTATTCCCGAGTCTCTCTTTCTGGCTAGTATCAACATGTACTGGAGCTTTTCTACCCTATCCATTGCCTGGACATTACCAGCGCTACCTATATCACTCCTTTGGGTTGCAGAAGAAGTCATGAAGCAATAATTCTCATTATGATTGACCCCATTCGGATTCACAAACTGATCCATTTGATTTCCCGTATTCTGCCCAGCATATTGCATTTGATTCCCCATTTGAATACCCGTAGCATTTCCTTGCTGATTCCCGATAACGTCAACCATTTGTCCTTCTTGACCTATATATGACTGCATGTTGTCAGTGTACGGTGAATTCCATTGGTTGTTGTTATGTGGTGGGATGTTTAATGCCTTGGTGATTAATGCAAAAGCATGTGCCAAATCAGTTGCGAAATTGTTTTGGTGAGCGGCCATTGATGAAGTTGTATGATAAAGATGATGTTGGATCGGTTAAAGAACTAGGATATGGTTGGTTACGGTTCACGAGTATTGTTTAATTTAAGTCCTTTGTCGTTATCTTTGAAGAGTCGTTGAGAAACTTGAACTTGAAACTTGAGATTTAGAAACTTGGTAAGTCCACAAAATTGATAATTCCCCAAAGTTGATAAGTCCACAAAGTAGATAAACTTCAAACTTGATAAATCCCAAACTTGAAAAATTACTCACAAAGTTACACAACACTAATTTAAAAGTTTATTAGAAAGAAAAAAAAAACAAAATAATTCGTCTCTCATACTAATTAAATAAGATAGTTGATAGCTCATAAAGGCACAAAGTCACAAACTCAAAAAGTCTACAAACTCTATTAAAAAGTTGACAGCTAGCAAATTCACGTGAAAGATGGTAAACTCACATCAATAGCATACACGTCAAAAACCAAACTCACACGTCAAAAGCAAGGTTGATATAATCTCAATATTATAATGCAACTTCAGTAGCTCAATACTATAAAAGAGACAAGTATCAACTTCAATATAAAAAAGAACACAAACTCAACAAACTCACTATGAAGAAACTCAACTAAGGAAAAGTTGATCGTCTAAGTTTCTGGTTCGACTAGAGTAGTTTTGTTCGACTAGCTAACTTGCTTCAACTAGACAACCTTTGTTCGATGAAGTTCTTGTTCGACTAGAGTAGTGGTTTGATATGATGAGTTAACTTGGTTCGAGGAGGTGAAGGTGTTCGACAACTTGTTCGACTAGAGTAGTGCTTCGGCTAGAGCCTTGTTCGATCAATTTGTTCCTTCGACCAACTAGCTCGTTCGACTAGCTCGTTCGACACACAGCTCGTTCGACTAACCACTCGTTCGACTAAGCACCTCGTTCGACAAAATTGCTCGTTCGACTAAAAGCTCGTTCGACTATTTAGTCGTTCGACAATATTAGTCGTTCGACTATCTAGTTCGTTCGACTAACTAGTTCGTTCGACTATTTAGTCGTTCGACTATCTAGTTCGTTCGACTAACTAGTTCGTTCGACTATTTAGTCGTTCGACAATATTAGTCATTCGACTATCTAGTTCGTTCGACTAACTAGTTCGTTCGACTAACTAGTTCGTTCGACTATTTAGTCGTTCGACAATATTAGTCGTTCGACTCATTTGTCGTTCGACTAAATGGTTATTGGATCACTCAATCTAACTCGATTGAGTGATGTTCGTTCGATGAAGTTGGTTCGTTCGATAACCTTGCTTGTTCGATGAAGTTGGTTCGATGAATTAGTTGCTTCGATGAAGATGTCGTTCGACTAATAGCTTGGCTCGACTAGAAATCTCGTTCGACTATTCTGCTTGCTTTGATGAACTTGTTGCTTCGATTACCTCGTTCGATCAAGTGATGCTTCGATGAAAGTTGGAACAGGTTGAAATATATGAAACAACGTAACAATGAATAAAATATATGTAATCTAATGCAATAGTAACAACAGGTTCGACTATAGTGTAGTAATCCGTATTAGATTACTTTAACAATTGGTAACAACGTGAATAAAATGATGAGAACACAACACAATGAAAACTAATAATCTAATGCAAACGTAGCGTGAATAAACCGTATATAATCCTAGATATTTAATATTTTGCTCTTGATACCACTTGTAAATGCTTAATATTACTCTTTATCACACAACACAATATGAGAATAATAGAAGAATAGAAGAGAGAAAGATGGAGATGGTAACTTCTAGAGATTAGATTAAGAGAGAAAGAATGAGATACAAAGATGAATACCCCTAGAAGCAACACCCTCAAATGAGGAGGGTGAAGGGTATTTATAGTTTTGAGAGATGGATGGGCTTGGAATTGGGTGGGCTTTTACATGGGCTCTTTTAAACACTAAACATAACCTATTAGCTTAAGTCCAAGCCCATTGATTAACTTAACTAACTCAAACAACGACACATTAATTAAACTATTACAATGACGAATGACCATCACTTTAAAATAAATCCTAACATAATCTTCACCAATAATATTATATCAAAAAGGGCGACAAAATCATAAATACATAGCCGAATCCACGACTACGATACTTAAGACTGCTCAAATCCCTAATCTCAATAAATCAAAGTTTTGGATAAAGAATGATATAGGGTATGGATAATATTTGGGATACAAATTGGTGTAAAATGAAAAATAAACAAAACAGATAAATTAAAATCCTAAGTGTGGTAAATTACTTTCCCAACCATCCCATGAATAAGACTCATATCATTGAATAACTCACGCTTTAACACTTGAAACACACGCTTTAGGTAGACACGAATTATACTCAACAAGATCTCAATCAAAGAATAACCTTAGTTGGCGTTCCCATAACGGCCAACTCCCATTCAATCCATAAATATAATATACAACAAATAGTGGTGATATCGCCCACTTAATACAAAACTTTACATAAGTTGGTTAAAACAAACTTCCAACTTTTCCTTTTTCTTTTCCTTTTCTATTTAGACAAGTCACTCCAATTATATAGATAATACTTATTATGGTGGTCTCGAATAGTATACAAGACAAGTTCTAAAGTTTACAAGTCACCGGCACACTCATAGATTTATGAATTTTGATAAGTTCACAATTTTTGGAAATAATGTTATGTGTGCATCTATGTAATTTAGACTTTAAACAAAAAACATGCAAGAAAAATTTTAAATTTAAGCATATTAAGTACATATTAAGCATATTTTTGAAAAATAAGGACAAGTAAATGTTCTAATTCTCCAATCTCCCCACTTAAGTTAAACAACGTCCTCGTTGTTTGTGTCAAAGGTTAAAAACTGGAAAATAAAAGAATTAGAACAGAAAAACTCCCCTGAGATTTGCTCGGTATGATCCTTCATTATTCGTATAAGAGCAAAAATCAACTTTCTTGTGGATTAGAACGTTTAAGCTTCAAAAATGATGTATCCACAGGAATGCAGGAATCTATAATACCATTAAGACTTTAACACACCTGAGTTAAGAAGGTTCAAACTCGCATAATACATTAGTAGTTAGTGAAAATAAAACTAAAAAATTAAAATGAAAATCATCAGGTCAGTCGATACGCCGTATCTTATGGAAAAAGATACGCCGTATCGAGCCTGGAATAAATACGAATCAGAATAAAAGATGCGTCGCATCCTTAACCAGGGATGCGCCGCATTAAAATACTGACAGAAAGTTTTAAAGTCAAAAATAAAAATGCAGAAAATAAAATAAGATATGACCAGTGCAGGTGATGCGTCGCATCTTAGGATTGAGATGCGCCGCATCTTCTACAGGTCTGACAGACTCGACACAGAACAGAAAAGTAAAAATTTTCTGGGTTGTCTCCCGGTCAGCACTTGTCTTTATTCTAGAGTCTTCAAGTTAGACTCACGTTCAGCTCCTTATTTCGTTCTATTGATCCCCACATGTCCGTGCACGATGTAGTTGCGAATTACTTCGTCACGAACATACTCTTGCCCCAATTCAAGTACACCTTTGTAGAATCCTTTCATCTTTTGGTACGGATACTCGATCCCTTTCTCAGCGTCATTTTCATCTACAAAAAGAAATGGTGTAAATTTGTAACAAAATTTGTTAGGGGCATGTTTAAACCTTGGGTGAGCACGAGGCATCATGTAAGTGATGACGTCGCTTCCACTTTTAAAGGTGATCTTTCCTTTAAATCTTTTAGCGTTAATTTCGACCTCCTTACAAAATGGTTTCCCAACGATCACGTCACCCATCTCAACATCACGATAAGCATCCATGTTTTCCACCTCGGTGAAATCTGTAACAATAGTTAAATTCCCGATAAAAATAGGTACATTCATGAACATTCCAACTACGTTTTTCCCTCTATACTCAACTTTGTTTTTCATTATAGAATTATAGAAATCTTTTGACATTACATTAACTGGTAAAATAGGGAAAAAGTTGGCACTAACCTGTTTAAATCCTATCATGCAAGGAAATTGTAAATTATAAGCACAATCTACATGGATCTTTCTACCATAATCACAGAAACTAGGATATCCTTCAAATTCATCATAATTCTTAGTGTTGATCATATTGATTCTAGGTATATCCATAATTTCTCCTTCTTCAATTTCGGGTTCAAAATCCTCCATAAATTGATAATTGATTCCTATTGGTAAATTAAGATCATTTAATTCAATGTAGTCTCCACTATAGGTCTCAAGTGATTCATTATTTACCAAGGTTTCTCCCATAAACCTAGCTTCAAGATCGAGGTCCATACGTTCTCTTAATCCTAGCACATAGACACCTCTAATTATGCTTTTAGCAGGATTTTGGCACTTATAGACTAGTTTATTATTCCCTACCTTTAATGAGATTTTTCTTTTAAACACATCAATCTTAGCATGGGCGGTAGACAAGAAAGGTCTTCCAAGGATTAAAGGAATCTTAACATCCTCGGGCATATCTAATATAACAAAGTCTACGGGGAAAACAAACTTCTCAATCTTAACTAGCACATTTTCAGCAATCCCTTTAGGTTGTTTTACCGTTTTATCAGCCAATTCAATAAGCAGCTTAGTTGGTGCTAATTTTCCTAGTCCTAGAGTAGTGAATGTCTTAAGGGGCATAACACTAACGCTAGCTCCTAAGTCAGCTAATGCATTATTGAAAGATATGTCATTAATTAAACAAGGTAAAGTAAAACTTCCTGGGTCCTTTTCTTTATGAGGCAAGGCATGTAAGTCGGTTGCAGAGCTCTCTTCTTTCATTGTAGCCTTGATCTCCTCTTCAATCTTTGTCTTCTCTTTGAGTAACTTCCTTAAACTGATTGAAGAATTAAAGAAAAATTCGGGCTTTGCAGCATCATTACCATTCATTAATCTTCTAGGAAAAGGTATGTTAGGCGTGACTTCTTCAGTAGTGCATATGGCCTTGACATGATCTCTTGGGTTAGTTTCAGTTGAGCTAGGTAAACTTCCGTATCCCCTATCTTGAAGAACTTTGCTCATTTGTCCGATTTGTTGTTCCAATGCTTTGATCGAAGCTCCTTGATTTCTTGTTATAGTATCCGTTGAGGCTCGGATTTCTTTGATCATAGCAGTGTTCTCTTCATGTCTTTTAGCAGCATCAGCCATAATTTGCTTTAAAGTGTCATCCAAAGTCTGCCTCCTTTCTTGATAAGTGGGATTGAAATTGTTCTTTTGATAGTATCCCGGAGTAGCTTCCCTAAATCTTCCTGAAGGTCGGAATGGTTGTCCAAATTGTATGTAGTATGCTTCTTCAAATGTCTCACTTTCATTCTTATTAGGGCAATCTTTAGTGTAGTGAGGTCCTTCGCATTTTTCACATCCAACTTGGGCAGCATAAACTTTCTCATTACGCTTCTTCATCTCTCTACTAATTTTATCCAATTGAGCTTGAATTGCAGCAAACCCGTCAAAATTAGTGCTCCTCATAGATCTAGTAGAGGTTCCGTCGTGCCATTTTTGAGAATGATCAGCAGCTTCTTGGATAGCTTTTCTAGCATTGGCTGCACTCATTTGAGGCACAGCTCCCTTAGCATCCAAGATTTGTCTAGTAGGCACGTCCAATCCTTGATAGAACAATATTATCTCCTGCATTGGACTTAGATAATGTTGAGGGCATTTCATCAATAGGTCTTTAAATCGTTGTTAGACCCGTTTCCCGGGTATTGGGACCCCACCCTAGATGAAGTTGATCCGAGCCTAAGTATGTTTGACTAAGAGTATGTAATTGTCTAAGGGCAAATGGTTATAGTATTAAGTGTTAGTCTGTTATAGCCTAGATGCGGCGTATCCAAGAAGTTACATGCGGCGTATGGTATAATGGAAAGTATAACCGACTTGTTATAGTCTATGCGCCGTATTGGAGAAGGAGATACGACATATATAAGGGGTAGCATGGATGCGGCGTATCTATGCAGATAGATACGGCGCATCGACCTTAAATAAGCAGAATTGACAGAATTGCCCTTGTAGCTAGAAACTTTCCCATTTATCTATAAGTTTCCACACTCTCTTGTAAAAGAGAGTGTGTTTTCTGTGGGTGTCGAACCAAAAGAGAAAGAGAGGGAAGGATGATGAGATGATGATGGTTTAATGGTGATAATTCAAGGGTTAAGTCCATAGCTTGTTCCTAGCATGTTTATCAATTAAGTAATGATGCTTAATTAGTGTTTAATTGATGATTAAGAATTTAGGGTTTGTGAACCCTAACTTGGGATTAAAGGGTAAATGGTGTTTTAAGATAATTAAGAAGTAATGATGATTATGTGATGAGTTTATAATGGGTTTAAGTTAGTAAATGATGGGATTGATTATCATATAATCAATATATGATTATATGATGATTAGAAGTGTTTAGAGGTTAGTTATGGTTGTATTAACCATGATTATAGTTAATGATTATGTATTATATGTTATGTATGATTATGTGTTTTAGGATGCTTATGAGGATGATGATGATGATGATGATGGAAGAATATGATGATGATGATGTCCTTGTTATGATGTAGCTTGGATTAAGGTAAGTAAACCGGTATAATGTAAAGTTATAATGATTTCTATGCATTATGTGTTATGTGGCTTATATGTTAAGGTTATGGTTGTTAGCATAGAGATTATAAGTCTAGTGGATGTGTTAGTATGAGTGGATTAAGGAAAGGAAAAGGTTAAGGCTTGGTTGGTTAAGGTATGTGTTTATGCTCAATGATATGGGATTAATGGTTGTATAATATGTAATGTGTTGAATGAAGTATAATGTTAAGTTATACCCGTTTTACTTACTAAGCATTCGTGCTTACGGTTTAAGTGTTTAATGTTTTGTAGGCGAAAGTATTGAGATGAAGGCTTGGATAAGGATTAATGTTGGATATGCGATTGGTAGAAGGAATTGGTAAGAAAGTAGAGCTAGGTAGAATACTGAGCTCAAGTCAAGTTTGTACCCCCGTTGGTCTTTTAATGGATTGTGATGTAAAGTCAAGTGTCAAAATGTATGTTAAAGGAGTTATAACGTTTTGGTAGTTATTTGATGAGTCAAAGATTGGTTTATGTGTTTTGAGTAAAGTTAAAGGGGTGTTTGGTTTATGTAGGAAATTACCCATTTTGGGGTTGTAAACGGGTTAATTGCCGTGTATTACAGTTTGTTATGGTTTTGAATGTAAAGTGAGTGTTTTGATACAAGTTATAGTATTGTATTGAGTTGTGGGTGAGTATTGAGTTTATGCAGGTCTTCCTGCTGATGTTCTGTGTCGGATGGGTAGATACGGCGTATCTAATATATTAGATGCGGCGTATCAGCAGTTTAAGGTGATGCGGCGTATCACTTTAGATGGATACGGCGCATGGTCTCTCAGCTGTGATACGGCGTATCCCTCAAAAGGATACGGCGTATTGGTGGTCACAGAAGGATTGTCTAGTTGTGTTATAAAGTTTTATGTGAAATGTTTTGAAGGGTTTTCGTGTATATGTTCTTGCAAGTATTTTTAAAGGGTTAAATGTTATAGATTCTTGTCTTTGAAAGAAGAGTGAAAGTATGTATGCTTTAGTCAAATGTTTCCGCGTAAAAAGTCAAAGTTTTTGGTATAAACGGGCACGGGGCGTTACAATCGTTCCCAAGCTTGATAAAGAGTTTCATCAGGCTCTTGCTTGAAACTGTTGACAGCCTCCATCTTTTTAGCAGTTTTAGCCGGTGGACAATATCTTTTCAGGAATTTGCTCTTCAAATCTTCCCATGTTGTGATTGAACTAGCAGGTTCATTCCTTAGCCACTTATTAGCAGCTCCTTTAAGCGAAATTGGAAAGATTCTTAGCATAAGTTGATCGTCAGAGACTCCTTCTGTAGTAAACAAATCCGCAATCTCGAGGACTTTTTCAACATGTTCATTAGCATCTTCATGTTCTGTTCCAGTGAAAGCATTTTCTCTTAGCTCCTTGAGAAACTGACCCTTCAACTCAAACTTTGAATTTTCATCAAACTTTGGTCTAGCAACTCCTGAACTGTAATCAGCACGGGTTTTGTTCATGTATTCCTCCATGGTAGTGTTTTCCGCCATTGTTTCTGTTTCTTCTTCTTCCTTTTCTTTAGAAAAGTAATCAAGCTCGAATGAACTTGAAATTTCAAAGTTTTTTGTGTTGAAAAGCCTTTTAAGCGAATGTAAGGCTCGTTCAGGATCTTCGAAAGGTGTAATTAAGTTCTTAGTTGAACTCCTGGTCATGCACTTCCTGAAACTATCACAAAAGCATCAATAGGGTATGTTCTAGAAAGTATGAAATCAGAAAATTAACAACGAAAACGGAATACGAAAAATAAAAGTTACTGATATCTATAGACGATGCGCCGTATCTTATAATCGTTAAAATATGATCAGACTTTTATTCAGAAAGCAGATACGCCGCTTATGAATTAGAATGCGCCGTATCAATTTAAATTATCAAAAATCGTTTATATTTATTAAAATTAAATGCGTCGTATTAACAAAAGCTAATGCGCCGTATTTTCGTTACGTTTCAAAATACAAGATTTTTGATTCAGAAGATGCGCCGTATCGATTAAAATCGATGCGTCGTATCTGTTTAATAATTCAAAAACTGTTTTTAATTTAAATAGACAATACGCCGTATCTGTTAAAACAGATGCGTCGTATGGCGTTAGGGTTTAGAAAAATTTCTTATTAAAAACAGAATACGCCGTATCTTGGGGAAAGATGCGTCGTACTCGAATTTATTAAACGCGTTGTATTTTATAAAAATTAAACGCAATACGCCGTATCTGTGAAAACAGATGCGCCGTATCGTTTGTATTAGCACAGTACAACGATAGCAGAATGCAGAAAAATAAAATCAAAACTAAAAACAAACAAAAAGAAACAAAAATTAAAGAAAATAAAAACACACAAAACAGAAAATATGCAAATAATACAATGAATGCAATTTATCTAATATACAACAGGGTTAGTGGTTAGAATCTAAAAATTAAAAAGAAAACCTAATTAAAATACTAATCAAATTAACAGATAATAACAATTCACTCCCCGGCAGCGGCGCCAAAAACTTGGTGCGCGTGCGTGTCGTTGCGGTTTAGCAGTATTAATGCCTACTCAAGTTTTAAATTTATATTTAGCCGACTTATCAATAACACACACACTTAACGAGCAGTGTACCCGGTCAGTATGAATATAATGGTAAGTAGAGTGTCGATCACTAAGAGTGGAACGTATTATCTAGTTATTCTAATCAGTATTTTAATATCCTAAGTTAGCTATACAACCTAATCTAACGCAAGGGGGTTCAGCCTGAGAGACTGGCACGGTTTGGTTATGATTAAATATAAAACTAAACTAATGAGCACGAATCAGCGATTAGCACACACGTACACAGATAGATACTTGAGACAATAAGAAGACCTGTCCTGATAATTAAGTAGCTTGTCACTTGTTTTATTGCTAGTTTTATATGAAGTGTATATAATTATCCCTTTCTCGTTGGCTCTAATCTTATCGGCGAGTAAACCCTTAATGATTACTTATGTCTATCCCACTATCCTAGAATATTGAGCATTTGTGATGCCCACGTTTCGTATACGCTAGAATAGATAGGCGAGGAAGGGGCATGGCGACCCAAGCAATGCTCAGCTAGACACAGAGGTTATCAATGCACTAATAAAAGTCACCAAAGACATCAACATATAAACTTTAATTAATGGGAAAGCAATTTTAAGGGGTGCGCATGATTTTCCGTAGTCACATGACGTCGGCCCATCAATCCTGATGAATTAAAGTGTACTAATACAATAAAACAAAACTACTTAATGAATTGAATACATGCAGGACCTTCTTACAGCTCTTGTATCTTCGTTTAGGGTGTGTCTTGTGCTGCTAATACGTCTGAATTCGGCTTTAGGGTTTCTGTCTCTCTCTTCTGAGTTTAGCTAAGTGTCCCGAAATTCGTCTGGCCTTGGGGTATTTATAGTTTCTGTCTGAGGGTTAGATGCGGCGCATAGGATAAGTAGATGCGGCGCATTGACTTAACTTCGCGTGGGGTCCAAGATTAATATATTCAGGAATATTCGTACACCGCCTTAAGATGCGGCGTAACTCCATTTCTCTATGCGGCGCATGTCCTTTGCTGTCTTGGATTGTAACTTGTGAAATCTTGATAGTGATACGCCGTATGTAAGAAGTATGTTGCGGCGTATCTGGAGCAGAATGATCTTGATCTTGTACATTTCAGTAGACTCTTAACATCTTGCTTGTTTTGCTCCATAATTAGTCCAAAATCACCAAGTTTCACATAATACTTGTTTTTACCTGAGAATTACAAAAGTAAACATTAACGTATCAATTCTCATATATAATATAATAAAACAAGTCAAATAAATAGGACAAATGATGATAATAAAATGTACTTATTTGAGTTCATCAAGTACTAACTCCATTTGTACTGCTTTCAGGAACTTCTGTTTCTTTACCATCTTTTCCATTGTTTGCACAAGCATTCTTCTCTTTATCAGCATCACATGATGATGGAACATCATCATTCTTTGAAGAAGAATCATACAATGGATTATCTTCCAAACTAGGCATCAAGATATGATCTTCATCAGAATCTTCTGAACCTGCACTATCATTAGTATTAGTACCTGTAACAGGCACATAATTCATAGAATCTGAAAGCATATCAAGATCAAACAACCAATCTGGACCACCACCTGCAACATTTGGTATATTCTCTTGAAACTCAATGTGTAGATTTTCCTCTACATGTCTAGTGCTCTTATTATACACCCTAAAAGCCTTACTATGCAAAGAATAAGCAACAAAGAAACCCTCATCAGATTTTCCATCAAACTTTCCTAATTGATCTTTGGTATTAAGAATAGTGACATGGCAACCAAAAGGTCTCATAAAACTTAAGGCAGGGGTTCTACCTCTGAAAAGTTCATAAGCAGTCTTATTATGAGGTTGCACCACTAAAACCCTATTCTGAACATAACAAGCAGTACTAACTGCTTCAGCCCAAAATGAAATAGGTAACTTAGAGTCAGCCAACATTGTTTTAGCAGCCACTATTAAAGTCCTATTCTTTCTTTCAGCTACTCCATTTTGCTGTGGGGTTCTAGCTACACTAAATTCCCTTTTAATACCCTTTTCTTTGCAAAACTCATCCATAACCCTGTTCTTAAACTCTGTCCCATTATCACATCTGATTATTTTTACCTTCTTATCAGCTAGGTTTTCTACCTCAATTATGAATGACTTAAGGATCTCACTAGTTTCATCCTTAATTCTCAAAAAGAAAACCCAAGTAAACCTGGAATAATCATCAGTAATGACAAGACAATATCTTTTATGATTCAAGCTATTCACAGAAGTAGGACCAAACAAGTCCATATGAAGCATGTATAAAGCTTGATTATTAGAGTTATGAACCTTGGGCTTACAAGAGGCTCTATGTTGCTTACCCTTAAGGCAAGAAACACATGTTTGGTCATTCTGAAAAATTTTATTAGGTAAACCTCATACCAAACCATATTTAGCAATCTTATTAAGGGTTTTGAAATTGACATGACCAAGTCTTCTATGCCTCAACATTGACTCATCCAATGTGGCTTTTGCAACAAGGCAAGTAAGACCTTCTTTGGGAACAAGCTTATTCATCTCAACACTGTATGTGTTACCCTTTCTGGGGATTTTAAACAATACTTGACTTTCATCAGGTAGCTTAAAGTCAGGAGAAAGAATAAGACAATCAGTGTCAGTGAATAACACCTTGTTCTGTTTATCACAAATTTGTGATACACTAAAAAGGTTGTACTTAAGCTCTGGTACAAAATACACATTTTCAAATTCAATATTACAAGTTTTAATAATACCTTTACTAGTAATCTTTCCACCAACACCACCACCAAAGATAACAGGTCCTCCATCCAGAGGTGTAAATTCTGAAAGGTATGACATGTTACCAGTCATGTGCCTTGAACATCCACTATCTAAGTATCCTCTATCTTCTCCATCATTTGTAGGATGTTCCTGCACACAAAATAAAGGATTTAGTTCCTTTTGGGGACCCAAGCCATTACTGACTTGGATCTGCCTCGTGCATCAATATAATTATATCTATTGAAAGTCATTGATGCACCATTGGGTTTGGTAGGTTTCCATACCCAACGTGCTGAGGCCTTCACAGCATTGCCCCATTGACCCTTAACATTCATGTACCTAGCAGTAGGAATTGCTGGCCTAGCAGTAGAAACTGCTGGCCTAGCAGTTGGAACTGCTGGCCTAGCAGTTGGAACTGCTGGTTTAACTTTAGGCACCCATTTTTGATTATACAAAGATGTTTTCTTGTAAAAGGGTCTGTTAACTGTTTGTGCATGATTTGAAAATGGTTTTGCACTTGAAACAGTTTGATTGCAATTAAACAAATTGTTTGGTCTAGCAGTTGAAAGTGATTTAATTCCAGACTTCAACATGACAGCTCTGGGTGTCATCTTATGATTCACATTAGGGTTAGTCAATCTAGTAGACTGTTTTGATTTACCCTAGCATTTGTTTTCCCATACACCCTTGAATTCCCAAAAACCTTCTTTTTCCATGGGTTTGAGTCACAATATGCAGCCAAATGATCAAAATTACCACACACAAAACATACTTTATTCTGCATAACAAACTCATCACCAAGTTGTTGAGATTTTAAGTTATTCCAGTTCCTTTGATTTCCCCTAGGAACTGAAGATCTATGTGTAGACCTATACATCTCAGCATATCTAACATTATTCCTAACTGGTTTTATGTTTTCATTTTTGACCACTTTAAGAACATGTTTAACTTCTACCTTAACAACATCAGGTTTAACCTTAACTTGATCATCCTCATCTTCAGATGTCTAATCCTCTATGGTTGGTGCATCTGAGTCCCTACCAGATGACACCTTATCCTCAGAAATTGATGTATCACTTGCACTCACAAAAGAATCTTCAGCCTTAACAAATTTAGTAGGACTCTCTTTTGTTTTAAGACCATATCCAGGAAATTCAATGTCCTTGAACTCTTCTAAACCAGTATGAGCTAAGTCAATTCCTGGAGGTACAAACATTCCTCTGTTGGGGGGTGCAACAGACTTATAATCTAAACCAGATTTAGCTTTATTAAGTACTTGACTCTCTATTATTTTCTGAACTCCTTTTGATGTATGTTCAAGAGTGTCAACACACAACTGTATGTTTTCCTTTTCTTTTTTAAGCTTTTCTTGTTCATAAATAAGCCCACTCATCTTATCATCTCTCAGTTGTAAATCTCTTTTTAAAAAAGCTATATCATCATTAAATTTGATTCATTCTTTCTATAAAAAACAAGTTGTTCTTCTAAAACAGCTATTCCTCTTTTATGATTAGAAAGACAAAAGTTTACTTCATTAAAATATGTTCTAAGGTTGTCATATTGTATCTTAAGAGACTCATAATCTTTCAAAGCTTGACAAGAATTAGAACACTTTTTAACTTCATGTACCTCTGAGTCGGAGAAGGCCATCAATCCCAAGTTGGCTGGTTCCTCCTCTTCTTCCATGAAGCTCCAGTCAAAGCCAGCTCCATCAACAGCTACCATTTCCTTGGAAGAAGTCTCTTCCACATTCACTGTTCTCCTATTACCCTGCTGACTTCTATACCCTTTACCCTTGTTGTCCTGTTGTCTAGGGCTTCTACATTCTCTGGCAAAGTGTCCCATCTTGTGACAATTACAACACTTCACCTTGGATTTTTCATAGCCAGCAACATCTCCTCCATTGAGAGTAAGCTTTTTTTCAATCCTTTGAAAGTACTTCTTTGCCCTAATAATTAACAAAGCCATTTGCCACTTCAAGTCCATTGCATCCAAGTCGTCTTCATAAATTTGAAGCAGGTCTTCATTGTAGATTTGAGACCCACTGGATTGCTCAGATACAAAGGCATAGATAGTCTCATCACTCAAGCTAGCAGTACTAGTTTTTACACTAGCAGTACTAACTTTAGGGCTAGCAGTACAAACATCTGGATCATTGTTAGTACTGCTATTGCTGGGGGATGACATAAATGCCATATTTCCAGACATAGAACTGGTGTTTCCTCCTTTCTTCACCTTTTGTTCAACAATCTTAAGATTGTTGTACAATTCATTGAGTGCCATCTTCTCCAGTTCAGGCTTGTTGCTCCAAACAACAACATGGGTGTTCCATTCAGCAGACAAACTATTGAGAAACTTTAAGTTTAGGTCTTCTTGTAGAATCACAATCTTCAAACCAGCAAGCTGACTCACAATTCTCTGTAGCCTGTTAAAGATTTGATCAAGAGTTTCAGTGCTTGTGGCACTAAAATTCTCATAGCTCTGCTTCAGTAGAGTTCTCTGTGCCTTCTTAGTGGCTTCATTACCACCAAATCTCTCAACAATAGCTGCAAAAAGTGTCTTTGCAGTCTCATAATGACTGAAGTTCAACACCTAATCATTAGGGATTGCCATGAGTAGCAAACTCTTGGCTTTGACATCATTCTTCTTCATGATCCTCTCATCATTTGTGACTGGTTCAGTGTTGAGCTTTGTGGTTTTGGAACCATCAGTAAGTGTTTCTTTAGAAGTTTTTGGTTTGAAAGAATCACCATTGATAATGATATCCCATAGTGCATAATCTTGCACCATGAAGTATTGCTCAATTCTGAGCCTCCAGAGATCATATTTGTTTTGTTTGAGCATTGGGAGTATGGCAAGGATAGAGGTTTGTGGTGTTTCCATGTCCATCTTCTTTGTTGAAAGAGAATAAGTACTTATGGATCTTCTAATTCAAAGTATCAGAACCTGGCTCTGATACCACTTGACCGGATCTAAACACACTCCTTGTGTTGAAGATACTTTGAGTATATGCTAAGTAGCACGCGAAATTTACTACAAAGCACTTAGAAGATTATGTGTATGGTAATGTATATGATTGTATAAATGTAACAGTGAAAGTATGAACATAATGTTTAACCAAACAAATAGCTTCAATATTAATATGAGTGATCTTTGATTATCACTAGGGTTTTACAACCTTGAAGCTTTCGTATAACTTTCACAACTGATTCGATTTTGAAACCCTAACCTAGAATCTTCTTTTATAACCCAAGAAGTCATTTACAAGTAAACTAACATCCGTATCAATCTATCATTATAAGATATACACAATATATATTCTATATATATCCATACGCGTCTTTCATCTTCTGTCTTCAGCTTATAAGCAGTACTAATCGTCTGTACTAGCAGTACTAACTGAATTAGTACTGTTAGTGTTAATCTTCAGTAGTTGTAACTTTGACTTTGCAGTACTAACTTTATACCTGACAGTACTAACTGTTGGTTTAATTCCCAACAGTTCTTTCTAGGAACTCTAAATAAAACTTAACTTTCATCAATTAACTTAAAGTAAGGAGATAAAGCAATACATTCAGTGTCATTAAAAAGAACACTGTTCTTTTTGTCACACATTTGTGAGACACTAAAGAGATTAAACTTTAACTCTCTCACAAAATACATATTTTCAAAATCTAGATTACTAGTTTTAACGGTACCTTTTCCTGTGATATTCCCTCCTTTGGGGTTCCCTCCAAAAGCAACATATCCTCAATCAATCTCTTCATAATCTGTAAGATAGGACATGTTCCCTGTCATGTGCCTTGAGCATCCACTATCAATAACTCTATGGAAAACTAGAAGGGGGGTTGAATAGTTTTACCATTTTTAATTTCTTTTTATTTGTTATGTTTGTATGAAATGATTTAATGTATGCAAACAAAATAAAAAATATGTATAGTGCAAGAGAGAAACGATCAAACCACAACACGAGTGTTTATAGTGGTTCGGTCTACAAGGACTCTTTTTCCTTGCCCTACTCCACTCCCCGAGTATCCAACTCGAGAGTTTTCTTCACTAGTCAACAAGCTCCTTTATTCGGTGGAGAAAACGTTTTCACATCGCTTACAATATTTTCGGCACAGAGCTAGATGTCGAGTTCTTTTACAAGGGTACAACCACTCCCGTCACACTATGTATTTTGAGGACTAAAATACTAGCCGATCACTACAGATGATTTATGATTGTTTGGTACAAACAATGATGTATGAACAACAACAATTCACACAGTGACAAACTAACAAGCCTTGCAACGTTTTGTTGAAGCTTGTAATGCTTTGATCTTCTTGCTACAAAGAAGTTCACTAAAATAAAATATGAATGAGTTAGATATGAATGAAAGAATATATGATATTGTTTATGCTTGTAAGTGATGAGAAAACAACATGGAGTGGCTTGCTATTTATAGGCAAAAAGCCTCAGCAAGCCACGGATGGGACGAAACCAAATATAGGGTTCCGTCCGTGTACCTGTTTGGTTCCGCGGGGACTGACAGAAAATCAACCAAAATCTTTGTTAAATCTAACCAAAATATTTACCATATATTTCCATGATTCTTTGAGTAACAATCTAAACAAGATATTCATGATATCTTCCAAAGATCTCAATATCTTCCAAAGATCTCAAAATCTTCCAAATATCTCAAAGATGATGCATGGCATGATGTAAAAAATACATTTCCATTTTTAGATTAAAATGTATATGAAAGTGAACTTGTAAAATGTATATACTAGTTATGTGATGTTTTAACTTTGTGTTTATGAAAGACTTTTGACTATATATGTAAAAGACTTAACTATATTTATGTTTTGCTAAAATAAATTTTATAATTGTCATTAACAAAAAATAGCAAAGATCGTAAAATATAAATAACGTTTTTAGACGATATTTGTATTAACAATCTCCCCCTTTTTGTTGAGGACAAAACATTAAGTTTATTTTTAAGCAATGAGATAAATAAAGTGCAAGTTTTTAAAAATATAGATTAAACTAGTTTTATGCAACTTTTTAAATCCATTTAGAATATTAAATTGTATAAAATGTGTGAGTTTAAGTTTAATATTTTCTCCCCCTTTTGTCGAAACAAAAAGAAGAAAAGCGTAGCGGAATGTAGTGCAAGCCCGAGCTTGATTAGCTCCCCCTTGGTCAATACTCCCCCTAGTTAGGGTGCCAAGTATAAGATGCATGGATTTTGAGTGCTACAAAACAAAGGTTAGTGATAAATAGTTCAAACCAACCATGGATATAATGTACAAGAAAAAGTCACACAAACATTAATTAACATCATTCATTAGTAAAATATTTTATGACAAAAGTCATAAAATGGGACATAATGGAGATGTTGTAAAAGGAAATACAAAAATAAAAATTAACTTAGAAAGAAAAATTCTAGAAAATAAAAAGTCCTAAGATGTGAAGCTCCTAATGTGATCATCTATTGTGGAGGATGAGAAAGAGCGTTAAGACGTTCTAGGATGTGATTGAGGATGAACCTCATTTCATCTTGGAGTTGATGAACCATAATTTTGGTTCTTTCACTTATCCTAGCGGTTCTCTCACAATTAGAGCAATCATGTCGGGGAAAGTTTGGAGGTAGACTAGGTTCATTTGTTGGTGGTGGTGGTGGATCAATGGTTGATTGGTGGTTGGGATTTGGTGGAGCTATGATTGAAGAAAGGAGGGTGGTTTGTAGAGGTATGTTGGTAGCATTTGAGAATAAGACTTCTTGTAAATGCATAGCTTCTTGAATGTGGGAACCTATCATGTTTCGGAAGGTGATGAGACCATTCATTTCATTACGGATTTCTTGTCAGCTTGGAGGGTCAATCCACATAGACTCATCAATGTCCTCAAAAGTAGGGAAAAAGGATTGAGGTTGTTGAGTTTGAGGTTGTGGAGGTTGATCATTGTGAATTTCATGATGTGAATGGTCTCTATAGAGTGGCCCATGGATTTCCCTATGTATAGGGTGAAAAAGTAGGGGTTGTGGTTGAGATGGTTCATTAAGAAAAGCCTCATTGGACATGAATGATGCCCGAGGTTGTTGATGAGTAATACGCTCAATTGATCCAAACGATCGTAGAGGTGGCGGATTTGATGTTCTAGGTGGCAAGTCTTCTAAAGTTTCCAAGAATTAATGTGGTGAAGTTGGTGGTGTAGCAAAGAGTTCTATGGGTTCAAGTTTTGGAGACTTGGGAGGAGATGGTGATTTGGGTGGTTGAGAGGAGCGGGAGGTGGTGTGGTGGCTATTGGTGTTTTGGTTGGTGGTGAAGTAGTTACAATGATAGGAGGAGATCTTGGTGGAGGTGTTAGAGTGGTTTAAGTGAGGAAGTTTTCATCTCTGATAGGTGATGAGATATTAAGTGGTGAAGAGTCTGACGATGAGGAATTCAAGTTGACAAAACAACAAGGTTTGAAATTTATCCTTGCGGTTCTTCTAGATGTCCTAGCGGGTGATGAGTTGGATGATTTTGTCATTGTGAAAACGCTTATGAGATGCTAAAGATCACAGGAAGTGGTGGTGAAGGTGTGAGAAATGTGTATCCTTGTGGTACTAATTTATAGAGTTGAAGATTCATGGAAGAGTGTGTTTGGATTTGATGTTAATCCATACAAAAATGGAGGTTTCTAATGATTTGGAAGTGGTAGAGAAGGATGTCTAATCACCAAAGTCAATCCAATGGAAGAGTGTTGAGTGATATAAGTGAGATATGCAGTAAATGAGTTGCAATCATCACAAAATCTTTCATGTCAGACACCCATGGATAGCAAGGAACCAAATTAAGGGTTCCTTCCTTTATGGAGAAAGGTTCCTAGAGGTGGTTTTGGGAAATGGTTATCCTCTTGGTCCAAGTGAACTACGATCATCCTAATGTGAGTGAATATTAGTAAAAAGTATCTTAGTAACAAAAATGAATGATCTAGAGTGTGGGTTTAAACGAAAATTTAAAAATGTTACTGTTGCTTGGCGGCACCAAACGATAACATAGGCGAAACCCTGAATTTGGTTCCGCCTGATCCGTCAGGCGTATTTTGGCGGTACCAAAATTTTGCACGGACGGAACCCAAAATTTGGTTCCGTCCAATCCGCCAAGTCAAAAAAGTAGACAGAGCGTGATTTCGAACCCTGTTCAAATCCCGTAAATTTTCTTAAAACTTATGTAATTAATTATTTGTGATAGGAAAATAACAATAAATCATGTATTAACGCACGTACCGATATAGATCAAGCAGGGGCTAAATATTTCACTAATAATGTGAAAAAATGGAAAAATAATAACATCAAGATGTTATCTGCCTGCAAAACAAGGTTAGATCACATAATCGTTCAAAGTTAAGTTATCATCCTAAGAAAAGACAAATACACAATACATCATTGTTTTAAAGCAAATGTACCAAACACTCATAAACCCACTCATTTCCTATCTAGCATCTTGTTGATCTTGGTTAGGAACCTTCCGATGCACTTGAACATTCCTCTTGTTTGCTTGAACTCTTCAGATTGGTTCTCAATTGTTGGAAGTTGTTGGAAGTAGTCAAGAGGAGGAAGCCTAGAGTTGGGAAGTCCATCATCTTCACCCATTGATGATGATGATGAGGAAGTAGGAGGATGAGGATGTTTTCCTTGAGTCTTAGCTACTCTTTTGTCACTTAGTGGAACCATGATGTGGTCGACAAGAGAGCAGTCAGGACAAAACCCTTTAGGATTGGGTGGAATGGGTGCAAAGGCTCTATAGAGATGGGTGAGAAGCATCCCGTAGGGAAGAGCGGTGGTTCCTAGCATGGGTATGTCGGCCATCCTTTTGGAAACATAGTAGGTTAAATTGAAAGGTTGGCGGGTTGACAAACTATAAAGCATGTAACAAAGACAAGCATTGATGTGGTCACGGTTACCTAAGGTGCACAAGACATTTCCCCTAAGGACTTCTTCCCATTTCTTGAATTAGGGTTTGAGTTCATTGAGTTCCATGCCAAATGGGTCTCGGTCGATCTCATTACCCGAACGAGTTATTTTTGTGGTTGAGATTCTTGGAAGGAAAAGATGTTCTTGGATAATTTCTTTGGCAACTAGAGGAGTGTCGTATAGAGGCATACGATCAACAATTGAGTCAAGGATTGAAAGAGACCATTTATCCGAGTAAAGGCATGTACCTTCACATGGAATTCCAAGGACTTCGCCAAATTGACGGAGAGGGATGTTGGTTTACATTGAATTGAATTGACATGTGTCCATAATCATTGGTTGTGAGAATTACGCTAGCATAGAATTCTAGGACAAATCTAGGACAAATTTGTTCGTTGATGTCTAAGAGACCATCAAAGCAAATAGTTGCAAGTTCTTGACGAATGTTTGTGCTTTCTAGAAAGGATGGGTCAATAGTTCTACCCTCACGGAAGTAACGTTTTTCTAGAGCTTTGAAGATTTTGACTTGTGCGGGAGTAAGGCCCTTAGTCTTATGGTGTTTGGAAATGTATTTGAGAGTGTCTTTGTGATCATAGTGTGTTGCGGGAGGCATGAATGATCCTAGATACAAAAATTACATACTTTAGATGAAACTAACAAGAATTTAGATATAATGTTCTAGTGTGTTCCTATATGAGGACAATGTGGAGGTGCGGTTATCTCGACTCCTTTTGATGCATAAAACGAATTTCTTTTAGCAAATTTTGTAACAAAACGAGAGACAACTCAAACGCTCCTAATTTAATGTAGCTTCGATTGAATGTACCCAAAAATACATATTAATTATGTACTTCCTTTAGGATTCAAGAGACATTATGCAAATGATGTTTTAAACATAACGTTTTTATTTGTATAAACAATGTGAAAAATTATTTGTCCTAATTGTGAGAAGATTTTTACAAAAATTTGACATGGGGTTTTTAGCAAATCGTGATAATTTCTTACAAGATGCAATTCCTAACTGATGAAAACATGATTAGTTATGTAATTTACAAATGTACTTCATGATCTACCTAAGAAAATGCATAATCCCCAAGTTTTGGTTTTGTGCATAAATTTGAAGTCCTAGACTCAGAATTGAGAGAAGAAAAGTAGTAAGGAAACTTACAATGTTGATTAGGGCTCAGATTAGTTGAAGGAAAGACCTTAATTTTGAGTGTGGTATGTTATGGGATGAATTTGGGTCGTTTGCGTGTTATGGTTATGTGGAAGAGGGGTGTTTGTTTAATAATTGAATTATTCTGACCCAGGGAACCACGGATGGGACGGAACCAAATCCAGGGTTCCGTCCCTTATGTCGTTTGGTTCCGTGGGGACAGAACATGTTTAAGTCAATTTTTTCGTTTTGAGCAAACGAAGGTTTAAGCTAATGTTCAAAACTACAAATTAGGTTCCATTAGTCCTAGTCCAAGTTTAGGAAGATTGAATGGATCACGTTTAAGAGGTTTAGTTAGAATATCGGCAATGTTATCTTCTGAGGATACTTTCTTGATAGAAATGTTTCCTTTTTGAACATTGTCGCGAAGGAAATGATGACGGATTTTGATGTGTTTAGTTCGAGCATGTGGAACTAGATTTTTACTGAGATCGATAGCTCCTTTGTTGTCGCAAAGAATAGAGATGTCGTTAAGTTGAATTCCGTAGTCGACAAGAGCTTGCTTCATCCAAAGAGCTTGTTGACATGCTTTTCCGGCTGATAAATATTCGGCTTCGGTTGTTGAAATAGCGAGAGCCGTTTGTTTCTTAGAGAACCATGAGTTAAGACAATGTCCAACAAAAGTAAAAATACCACTTGTGCTTTTTCTATCAACATAGTCACCGGCATGGTCCGAGTTGGCATACACTATGGTTTCTACTCCCGTTCCTTTGGGATAGCATAATCCTAGATGTGTAGTACCTTTTATATATCTAAAAATCCGTTTTACGGCTTCAAGATGTGATGTTTTTGGATCTTCTTGAAAGCGAGCACATAGACAAACACTAAAGATAATGTCGGGTCTTCTAGCCGTGAGATAGAGTAGACTACCAATCATTCCTCTATATTTAGTGTTATCTACGGATTCACCTTCTTCATCCTTGATGAGTTTGGTTTCCGAGGACATAGGCATTTTAATAGGTTTAGAGTCTTCGAGACCAAATTTCTTTAGCATGTCTTTTATGTATTTAGATTGGTTAAAGAATATCCCATCTTCTAATTGTTTTATTTGAAGACCTAAGAAAATTTTCGTTCTCCCATCATACTCATCTCAAACTCGTCATACATAATTTTTGAGAAATCGTCACATAACTCTTGACAAGTTGATCCGAATATGATGTCACCCACATATATTTGGACAATGATAATATGTAAAACCTTTTTCTTGGTGAAGAGAGTGTTATCTACTAAGCCAACGGTGTACTTATGGTCAACTAAGAATATTTTAAGTCGATCATACCATGCTTTTGGTGCTTGCTTAAGTCCGTATAAAGACTTTTTAAGTTTGTAAACATGATTTGGGTTTTCAAAATTGGTGAAGCCTGGAGGTTGAGCGAAATACACTTCTTCATTTATAAATCCATTTACAAATTCACTTTTGACATCCATTTGAAAAAGTTTGAAATCATGTGCACATGCATATGCAAGTAAACTTCTAATAGACTCGAGCCTAGCAACCGGAGCAAAAGTTTCATCGTAGTCAATGCCTTCTTGTTGATTATAACCTTGTGCTACTAGCCTAGCTTTGTTTCTAGACACTACACCATGTTCATTCATTTTATTTCGAAAGACTCATTTTGTTCCAATTATTGTTTGACTTTTTGGTTAAGGAACTAATGTCCAAACATTATTTCTAACAAATTGATTTAACTCTTCTTGCATAGCAATGACCCAAGATTCATCTTTTATAGCTTCATTTATATTTTTGGGTTCAATGGTTGACACAAAACAAAAGAAGTTGATTTGATTTTGGACTTGTGATCTTAAGGTTCTTTCATTTATTTTTACTATAACACTATCTAATGGATGACCTTTAGGTTCTTTGATATTGACAATTTCTTTGTTTAATAGTTCATCTTCCTTGTCATTATTTATATTCTCTTCGTTTTCGACAAGTTGACTTTCAACTAAGCCATCATCTACCAAAGGTGATGTCTTAGAGGGAGGTGGACTTTCGTCAAATGTTACGTTTAATGATTCCTCGACTCTTAAGGTTTCTTTGTTTAAAATAATATAAGCTTTGCTATTTTGAGAATATCCAAGGAATACACATTCGTAAGACTTTGGGTCAAATTTGGTGAGATAATCCTTAGTGTTTAAAATAAAACATTTACTTCCAAACACTTTAAAGTATTCTAGCGTAGCCTTTTTACCTTTATATATTTCGTATGGTGTTTTGTTTAAAAATGGTCGAATTAATACTCTATTCAAAATGTAGGTTGAAGTGTCAACGGTGTTACACCAAAACTTTTGTGGTATGTTTTGTTCATTAAGCATTGTTCTACTCATTTCTTGAAGAGTCCGGTTTTTACGTTCTACAACACCATTTATCTGAGGAGTACGAGGAGCCGAAAAATTATGTGTTATGCCGTTGGCATCACAAAAGTTTCCAAATTGTGTTTCATTATCAAATTCACGACCATGATCCATTTTTATTGACACAATACGACTATTGTTGGGATTCTTGATTTGATGAGACAAAATAAATAGAAGAATGAAACATAGATGAAAGTTCAAAAGATGAAAGATTACGACGAAATATTTTATTATTTTAGTTTATTCTTTTGTAAACCCTAATGTCTCTATTATATAAAGAGACATAGGGTACAGGTTTTAATACGTCTTCCACAATGTAGACAATAAAGGGGTGTGTGTGTGTGTGTCTAGGGCGTAGATGTTAAACGCCTAGACTAGAATTAGTTGTTAGTCGCCTCAAGAATCTCTTGATTCCTGTTACAGATTAAGTGTAACCGTATTATTCTAATCAAATAATATTTGAGGCGTGAAGTGTTAAAAAGAAACTTTGTGTCAATAACTTTGATTTGTTTTATTCCGCTGTGCATGATTATTCATTATTATTGTTAAACCCTAAGGCTCAAAACGATCCATGAGTTGTCCCAAACTCAACAACTATCTAGTTGGTTTTGAATTTTCTTACTAAGAATTTCAAATTAATCAAAAGCTTCGTTTTTACTTTTCAAAAAACTTTGTTCAAGTGTATCTTGAATAATCATCTAGTAACCGTACATGCATCCCATAGTTTCTATCACAAAAATTTGAAATAGCCAACATACCAAAGAATCATAGTTTCTAGTCGTAGCTATATTCCACAGTCTAGTTTTTTATTGTGGATGGTTTCACAAAACTTCATATTCTGGTGATGATGTTTGTGTTGCGTCCAATGGGTAAGATCAACAACAGAGTTCAATGAATCCATAAAGTTGAACGAAAAAGTTCACGTCTCTTGACTATGAAAACCCTATGAGTATTCGATCTATGGTAGCTTACCGAAAGAAAGATGGTTGATGTGGTTTTTTTCACTCCTGTTTTCTGGATGAATGCCCTTCCTCACTGGCGTACGCTATCTTGATGAAGTAATTTCAACCAGAGCTAACAGGAAGGAAAGTACATCATCTGTTTTGTTTCTTTTAAGCCAGAGTATTCTACCATAAATCTTACCAAGTACAAACCCAATAATCATAGGAGGAGATGATGATTGGACTCAATATATTGGTTTTGGACTTAAATCTCATTGCATTTGCATGCACTTATGACAGACTAAATCATCTTCTCCATAGCTCGCCCAGTCATAAATCTATTCAGAATACATGTCGGGAAATGCAGATCTTTTGGGGACGAGATCACTAGAAGACATGGTTGTATTACGAAGATGTTGCGAAGGTACTTTTTTTCAAAACAATAATTTATGCACTACTTGTATTACAAAAATGTTGTGAATATACTTTTTTTCAAACTTATAATTTATCCACTACTTGTATTACAAAGTTGATATGAACGCAATCCGTTTTTATTAGATTAGTTGTTATATTGTTTAATGGTATGACGTTATCTTCTTGCTTTTGTTTCTTCTTAGTTGTATTACAAAGATGCATTGTATTGCAAACTTGTAAGTTATGCACTATTACAAAGATGAAGTAATGCAATAGGCCATATAACCTTAGTTTGCATTCACAAGAAAATAAATTTCTTTAGTTGTTATGCTATGAAACGTTGTGTGTTTATGAAGTGATTACCAACAGGTTGTGAATATTTAATGTGGTGGAGTAACTGATTAGACGATTCTTGTATTCCTAATAAAATGTAACCAATGTCACGCGTAATGCACGTGATAGCCGTCCTATATGTAGAAACGTCTAATCAATTACCCAGCCACTTTTAATATTCGCAGCCCGTTCGTAATCACTTCGTAAACACACAATGTACCCTATTAAACTGTACCCCGTATCACGCGTCATGCACGTGATAGCCATCCTATATAAACCATTCATGCATCTCATAGTTTCTAACACATAACTTCGAAAAAACCAACATACCACATAATAATAGTTTCTAGATATGGCTATATTCCACAGACTTTTTTTCCGGATAGTTTCAAAAAACTTCATATATTGGTGATGACGTTTTTGTTGCGGCCAGTGGTATACTTTGAAGGTCAACGAAAGAGTTCAATGAATCCACAAAGGTGAACGACAGAGTTCACGTGCATCCCTAAAAAACCACTTTGTGGATTCGATCAATGGTAGCTTACTGATGGATGACGTTTTTATTTTACTCTACTCGATCTTTACGAATGTCATTCCTCATTGGCTCTCGTTAAGAACTTCAAATCCAGATCTAAGGTGGAAAATATACATCATCATCGTCACTTTATTCCTCTTTAATAGGAAATGTGATAAAGGTGATTTACAAAGATGTTGTGAATGTACTGTCTTAATAACTTGTAATTCATGTAATCATTTTATTTCGACGTTTTTGCTAATGTATTGTTTTACAAAGTTATAATTCATGCAATATTTGTAATACTAAGATATTGTGAATGCATTGACATTTATATTACGAGTTTTGTATTTGTTAATACAAATATCATCTAAAAAATGTTATTTATATTTTACGATCTTTGCTATATTTTGTTGACAACAATAATAAACTTTAGTTGAGCAAAGTGTAAATTTAGTCAAGTATTTTATATATAGCTACAAGTTTTACTTAAACACAAAAAGATTTCAATACATGGTACAAATTACTTGTACATTATACTTCATAAGTTGTATTCATGTCATGTTAAGGAAAGTGCCACAATAAGTATCTAAAGTGCACTTAAGATGTCAAAGTTAAACAAGTATGTTTTACATACCTCTAATATGATGTTTATGTGATATTAACTTAAGTCCTGTAACTAGTATAAGTTATCAAACATTTTTAGTAAGTTATAAACAAACAATGAACAACCTGTTAAACATATTTTCATATTTACAAGTTAACTTTGTTATCCTTTTTAAATCAAAATGAAAATGCATTAAAACATCACTACTTGCATCATCATAATCCAGTAAACTCTGTATAAAGATCATTGTAGGATGCTAGAGAGATATGGAGAATATCTTGGAAAGATTTGGAAGTTTTGCAAGATTTGCAAGATTTGCAAAATCTGGTGTCAGGACTGGCGGAACCAAAAAACTACAAGGGCGGACCCTTTTTTTTTGTTTCGGCCAATCCGTGGGTTGCTAAGCCAAATGGCTATAAATAGCAGCCCAAACTCAGTTGTTTTCTTATCACTTACATACATAAATATTGCATATTCTCTCTCACTCATTATTCTCTGTATCTAACTCATTCATATTCATTTTAGTGGACTTCTTAGATAGCAAGTGTAATGATGTGTGCGTGTGTATTGCTCTAATTCTTTTATATCCACGGCAGCGGCTCCAAAGACTTGGTGCACGCGTGATGTCGTTGTGGTTTTAGCAGTATTCAAGTTTTAAATTTATATTTAGCGGACTTATCAATAAAACACACACTTTAACGAGCAGTGTACCCGGTCAGTATGAATATAATGGTAAGTAGAGTGTCGATCACTAAGAGTGGAACGTATTATCTAGTTATTCTAATCAGTATTTTAATATCTTAAGTTAGCTATACAACCTAATCTAACGCAAGGGGGTTCAGCCTGAGAGACTGGCACGGTTTGGTTATAATTAAATAGAAAATTAAACTAATGAGCACGAATCAGCGATTAGCACACACGTACACAGATAGATACTCGAGACAATAAGAAGACCTGTCCTGATAATTAAGTAGCTTGTCACTTGTTTTATTGCTAGTTTTATATGAAGTGTATAGTTCGATGCGACGCATCGAGAATTAAACCTTTCTCGTTGGCTCTAATCTTATCGGCGAGTAAACCCTTAATGATTACTTATGTCTATCCTATTTATTAAAGAGATGCTGAAACAAATAGGCGAGGAAGGGGCATGCCGACCCAAGCAATGCTCAGCTAGACACAGAGGTTATCAATGCACTAATAAAAGTCACCAAAGACATCAACATATAAACTTTAATTAATGGGAAAGCAATTTTAAGGGGTGCCCATGGTTTTCCGTAGTCACATGGAATCGGCCCATCAATCCTGATGAATTAAAGTGTACTAATACAATAAAACAAAACTACTTAATGAATTGAATACATGCAGGACTTTCTTACAGCTCTTGTATCTTCGTTCAAGGTGTGTCTTGTGCTGCTAATGCGTCTGACTTCGTCCTAGGGTTTCTTCTGTCTTTTGCTAAGTCTCGTACTCGGTATATTGCACACAAAATTCGTCTGACTTTGGGGTATTTATAGTTTCTGTCTGAGGGTTAGATGCGGCGCATAGGATAAGTAGATGCGGCGCATTGACTTAACTTCGCGTGGGGTCCAAGATTAATATATTTAGGAATATTCGTATACCGCCTTAAGATGCGGCGTAACTCCATTTCTCTATGTGGCGCATGTCCTTTGCTGTCTTGGATCGTAACTTGTGAAATCTTGATAGTGATGCGCCGTATGTAAGAAGTGTGTTGCGGCGTATCTGGAGCAGAATGATCTTGATCTTGTACATTTCAATAGACTCTTAACTTCTTGCTTGTTTTGCTCCATAATTAGTCCAAAATCACCAAGTTTCACATAGTACTTGTTTTTACCTGAGAATTACAAAAGTAAACATTAACGTATCAATTCTCACAGATAATATAATAAAACAAGTCAAATAAATAGGATAAATGATGGTAATAAAATGTACTTATTTGAGTTCATCAAATATCCCCCCCACTTGAACTTTACTTGTCCCCAAGTAAACCTTAGAATAAATCTTATGAAAATATATCCTAAAAGATATTAGGATTTATTTTTATATTTAAGCATGTATTCGTTTTGTTATAATCACACAACCAAACACTTAACGAATTAGAAATAAAATAAAATATTTTGATAAAAGCAAATCTAATCGTTTAACTGTCCAGTCGTGACGAATATTCTATCATAAGCTTGGCAAGTATACGCATCTCCCCCACTAAAGCCAAGGAATAACAAGTCTAAAGCGGTAAAAAGGGTTTGTAGGTTAAGGGTTAATCATTCTTCTTAATCTCTATCGATCTCAAATTCCAGAAAAGGCGACAAAATCACAAATACATGATCGAATCCACGAACACGAATCTTGCAATTGCTCAAATCCTTAACTCGAATAGGCTAAAGATAGGACCAAGTAATCTTTACCAATAATATTATATCAAAAAGGGCGACAAAATCATAAATACATAGCCGAATCCACGACTACGATACTTAAGATTGCTCAAATCCCTAATCTCAATAAATCAAAGGTTTGGATGAAGAATGATGTAGGGTATGAATAATATTTGGGATACAAATTGGTGTAAAATGAAAGATAAACAAAACAGATAAATTAAAATCCTAAGTGTGGTAAATTACTTTCCCAACCATCCCATGAATAAGACTCATATCATTGAATAACTCACGCTTTAACACTTGAAACACACGCTTTAGGTAGACACGAATTATACTCAACAAGATCTCAATCAAAGAATAACCTTAGTTGACGTTCCCATAACGGCCAACTCCCATTCAATCCATAAATATAATATACAACAAATAGTGGTGATATCGACCACTTAATACAAAACTTTACATAAGTTGGTTAAAACAAACTTCCAACTTTTTCTTTTTCTTTTTCTTTTCTATTTTTTCGATTTTTTTTTTTTTTTTTTTTTTTTTTTTTTTTTTTTTGACATCAACATATATGTGTAAAATTTCACAACTTTACTATCACCATTTTTCCGGATAATTTTTCCATACTCTTCATACTTTCAGAAATAACTGTAATAGCGAAAGTAGTAAACACACGAAAAATAAACTCAAAGAACACAGGTAATGTAAGGAAACACACTTTGCCTAAAGCGATTAACCAACCACGGATTTTAATCTATAGGGTAGGCTAAGGTGTAAGGGTGTAACGAAACATTATAACAAAGGTGTAAGAAACGAAAGGAATGGCTCTGAGTGTTTTTCTAGGGGTATCTTACTCTAAAAGTGAGTGTAACAAAAGGGTTTATACGGGGGTTAACTAACCAGTGTAGTTAGCTAATATCACATAACATATAAAGGCTATTTGGGTGTAATCCTAGAAATTTACCAATTTAAACAAGTCATTGCAATTATACAAAATAATTTATATTTTCAAAAGGAAATCACACAAAAGGTGAAATTATGTGAAAACCCCAGGTTCGTTGTCCCGACGAAGATCGAATGGAATTTGTGTTCCCGGAACGTGATTCGTGTAGTGAATGTGAAAAAGAGTGAGAATTTTGGAGTTTATAACTACGATAGCAAACATAAACTAAAAAAAACACAATAATAAAGCATATAAAACAAGTACGTAAAGCACAAATAATCCTAAAAGCAATCTAATCTAAAAACTAGTAGCAAATAAATAATCTAAAACTAATTGTACTAATAGTAAACTAACAAATTTACTAAGTAATAGAGGCAACTAGGTAATTCTAAAAATGACTTAAAAGATATATATGGGAAATGCGTTTGCTAAGTGACGTGACAAGTTCATTAAGTGTGGAATAAGGTTTGATGACGAATTATTTTCCTTAAACGAGATTATTTCCTCACAACGTTGGTTTATTTTGCAAATAATCCTTTAAAAAGAAAATAATTACTAGATGTGTAATTTGATTATTTTCCGGCTTTTGCCCTTCAAATAATAAAATCACAAATCTAAATAATTTGACTAATTATTAATCACAATCCCTTTTTTATTTATCCACACTTAAATCACAAATTCATATCACTTAGCAAACACTAATAAGCTACTCGCTACGCATATCAATTAGGCTAATAAAAACAAATAATTCAACAAACAACTAAAAACCTATGCCTAATGTTAAAATTTTGTAGAGTTTAACTAAAAAAAATGAGTGCAGTGGTAAAAACTAAAGTTGCTTGTGTTTGTGCTTAATGTCCTGGGTTCGAACCCCAGGACTGACAAGTTTTACAACCTATTTTTTTTTCTTGATTTGCTTTTGCAACTGACTCCAAGCATCATTAAACAAAACATACAAGATAAACTCAAACACAATCATACGAGATCTACACAGCTAATAATCAACACAAACATTAAACATTAACTCAAATCTAAATCCAACTCAAACTAAGCAACACTTAAACTATTTTTTTTTCTTTTTCGCTTACTGAAACACAAACAAGAACAAGAACTAAAAAAAAAACAACTCAAACTGATAAACACAAACACATTCAATAAACCTTAACCGATCCAAATACTAGCACAAACAATAAACACAAATCGCATAAGCACTAAATAACTAACAATAATTAAATAAAAATACGCAGTAACAAAAACTAAATAGAAATCGACATGTATTAAAATTAAAAAGTAAATTACAACTAAAAAATAAAATTACAAATTACCTTAAAAAAAAGCTAAATAAAACCTCAATTAAAATGGTCTAATCTTTTCTAAAAACATGAAAAGAGGGACAAGAAAAAAAAGTGACATTCGGCTGCTACTATATATACTACTAAAATAAAAAACCCTAGTTCTCTTGTGTTTTCTTTGTGAGAGTGTTCCTTGTGCTTCTTTCGACCCTTGGATTAATCTTGTTCTCCACAACATTAAGTTTGAGCCGTTGATCTCCTTCTTGTCCTCGGATTGCCATCGTGGAGGGGGGGACCAAGACACACCCATGTGAATCTTTGGACTGTTGTGGTGAGGTGGATAGGAGGGGGTTAAGCGGGCGGATTAGCGGTATTTTAGGGGAAGAGGAAGAAGGGTGTGGCTGTGGAGAATTAATCTAGGGATTTTGACCAAAGCAATGGGGATTTGACTAATTGTTATCCGTATTTAGTTATTTAATAGGGTGGGTCGGTTTGTTTTTGTTGGGTGTGGGCTGGTTCTATTGGTTTAATGTGGGTTGGGGTGGCGATGGGCTTTAAGGGTAGTTAGTAAAGGGATAGTGGGTAGTTTGGTTTTGGGTTTAGGTAGGATGTGTGGTGGGCTGTGAGTGATAGGTCCGGTTGTAGGATATTTTTGAGAGTAGGATTTATTTAGGATAAAAGAGTTGGTATAGAATTAAAAATCAAGGACCAAAGGTGTAATTTATGAAATCGTAGGGACCATTTTTGCCATCTTTTCAAAGTTCATCCGAGGACCAATTTTGCCAACTATAAATAATCCAAGGGCTCTTCGGGATTTTTGCACAATAACTCGACCAAACTCGTGAATTTCTTCCCGGGTCCCGTCTTTTGAGCTCTTTTCCATTTCTCGTGCTCGTCTTTGTCTTTTTCTTGATTTTTCTAGATATCCGTACCTGCATATTCACAAACACAAAAACCACATATATTTGGCATATTCGGTCAGTTTTTGGTCTATTTGGTCTGTTTAAATAGGTAAAAGGTATGTGTAATTTAACACATACCAAAATTCCCCCAGACTAAGATATTGACGTGTCCTCACGCAATGTTATAAAAACACGTTTTCAAAACCAAAAATTTCCAATCTCTTTTTACTAACTTTGAGAAGTAGCAAAATTTTCAAAAGAGATTAAGAAATCTTAAGTTCTAAAAACTCCCCGATTTTCCTTTTATTCTATTTTTGTATTTTTCTCATAATCAAGTGACGGCTTTGTTGACAATCATTATCTATCGATAACGTTTAGGGTCTTCGAGTAGGAAACACGACTCGTAAAGAAGTGACCATACGGATAAAATCCGTCGTTCCTGATTTTTCACGAGTCCACAAACTAAGCTTAAAAACGAAATCATTATCATTTACAAGTTAGATTGCCAACACTACTCATAAAAGCTAATTGTGGACTCTTTGTTCCCAAATTCCTATTTTCCTCTATTTATTTTATTTTTGGTGAGAAATGAATTTCTTCAAATTCTCGTTTCGATAATTTTTTAAACCGATAAAAATACCTTAGTTTAGACGCTAAGTAGTTTCCAAACCTTCCCTCGAAAACCGTTGCATACAAAAATGAGGTCCACATCAAGGTCTCTGATTTAACACGATTTTGAGGATATCCCTTTTATTTGCGACCGAAACAACTCATCTACGAGTCCAGAGACGGAAGCCTTTATTAGGACACCCCCGGAGTCGAAGTTTGGCATTTTTAACACTATTAAGCACATTAACGTATTTAGTCCTTGGCCCTTTATAACAATCACAACATCGGCTGCGAACCGGCAAGATGTGATAGTCTATTATGACCTTGGAATTTTTCCTCTGCCTTTATTAGAAGTCTACAACATCGGCTGCGAACCGGCAAGATGTAGAAAACTTTTTATGGCTTTGGATTATTATTATACATTTTCATATTAATTAATTGCCAAACCCCAAGTCCTACGGCTTTTATAACAATCCCAACATCGGTTGCGAGCCGGCAAGATGGAATAGTCTATTACACCGTAACACTGGCAGTACCTTGATGTGTACCCAACTTTCATAAGCAAGAATTCTCTAAGGAAGAAATAAAAACTAATTATCGTCAAAACCAAAATACCTTTAATTATTCCTAGATTTCTATTTTTGAGTGAAACAAGCTTATGGGAACAAAAAGCCACAAATAACTTCGATGAGCTCTAAAGAGATCCAACTACTCCACGTTTAGCAATCTAACTTATAAACAACTCTATCATTTCTCGTTCTTCGCAAATTTAAAATCTTAAATAATAAGATCCGCGAATGCTTAGCCTTATAATCAAGCCATGCATATATAAAGTCAAATACGGGAACTTGCAAACTCTTAAAAAGAATTCGCATTTTCTAGCTCCTTGTGTAAAAGACTAGCACGAGCTTATAGATCATAAATGGTTAAGGAGACAAGCTAGGGCTCAACACGCCCGATCAAGTCAGAATTTTATTCCTACTCTCACCAGCGGAAAGTCAACAAAAATGTCAAAATTTATTATATTTTTGCAAAAAAATTTTTAAATTTTTCTCATTTTTTGGATTTTTTTCAAATTTTGAGGAAAAACGGGGTTGCGAGAGAAAACGGCAAAAATGCAAGGCAAAAATCAAATCGAAAGATTACCCCCCCAGACTAAAACGAGACATTGTCCTCAATGTCTTAAAGGTAAGGGTTCTCCTACATAAATCTAAGGCCGTTTATGAATTATGCCAAAGATAAACGTAAAACGATAAGATTAAGGATATCGGATGAGCAACGAATGATGAAACTCGAGTGGAGAGAAGCAACCACGAGCACGAGAGTCTTCATCAATCGGGCTAACCTGGACATACATAAACAACCACGAAACACAACAAATGGAAGAGGAAACCCTCCTCACGTTTATTAAGAAAATAGAAAGAAGATAGATGGATAAGCATGGGGTGCCTCCCACGAAGCGCTTGTTTTTTATCGAGTCGGAAAGCTTAGACTCGCCCCGAATTCATTTGTCCTTGGGGGAGCAGGTGGAAGAGAAAATCTCAATCGGACTTTCGTTCAAGATGTTTGGATAAACATTGAAGCATACGAAAGTTCCACTCCGATGAGATACACCCGGCTCAAAAGAATGAGAGATGCCGGGGTCAAAAATTTTGTCCTCACTCCCGAGCGAGTGAATGGAAGGACAATCTACCTTGTAGGAGAAGAAAGGTAGAAAAACTCGAACGACATATGTGAAGTCAATATAAGGGCGATCCCCAAAAGGCACTGTCACATATGTCGGAGAAAGAATATCTTTTTGATTCTCGGGATTAACAATTGAGGTCATATTATCAAAAACATTAGAGTCTTTGACCTCATCGTTCTCTAACACTTCAATAAACAGCGGATTAACGTTGCTAGAAAAGCAATCGTCATCAAATTCAAAAAGAGTGTTAGAGAAAATCCCGGAAGTAACCTCAGAGATGTCAAGAGATTCTCCAAAAATTGGAGAATCACAATCTCTGTCAAATATCTCCTCAGACTCACTTGGGGTTGGGACAAGGTTCTCAGCACTAGACTTTATGAATTCGTCCGATTCCTTTTCAGGAACAGTGCTAAGATGCTCATCCCCCATAATTAGAGAGTCCTCGGGTGTAGACTGAGAGGGTTGAGAAATGTTATCATTTAAAGGAATAGCACTCTCATCTTCGTCGTCATCATCGTCATCGAGCATGCAAGCCTTATTAAACAAGAAACGGTTATGTGCTGCACGTTCAATGGCGAGTAAATCTTCCATAGATTCACCATGACGATCCTCTTGTGTCTGTTTAGCAGCCCAAGCATTAAATGCATTCCTCACATCATGAAATTTTTGGAATACATTTTCGAAAGCAGAATCCAGAAGATCATTCCTAGCATCATGAATGTTTTGGAATAATTCTTGAGGAGATGGTTGAGGCTGCGTTTGAATCGTTTCATACTGTGGAGGTTGGTCATGATAAGAGTAGTCATAATTGTCACAAGGGCCGTGCTCATAGACAAGCGGGCTCCTTGTTTGACAATCAGAGCTATAGTGAGGACCTCCACAGTACTCACAACAATAATATTGTTGTGACTGATTCGGTGAATTATATGGATAATGGTCATACCCGAAATTTTGATTACATGGAACTTGTTCATAGACAAACGTGTTCCCTGTTTGACAATCAAAACCCGGGTGAGGACTACCTCCACAATATTCACAAGAATATGTCTCCATCTGGTGTTGTGGGGGCTGGTCGAAAAAGTCGGTTGTTTCATGGTAGGAATAAGGATTTTGGTCATAGACAAACCCGTTTCCCGATTCCACCATGCCACAACCGGGACAATTCCCGCCATTATGAGGACCTCCACAACACTCACAAAGATCATTTGGCATATTTTGGAATGATGTATCATTGAAGTTTTGATAACATGGTTCTTGCCAAAATGAATCTTGAGGAGGGTTGAAATCGTTTTGAAAATTTGGACAATTAAGTGTATTTTCGATTTCAGGAGTGTAACACACGCAAAGTCCATGGGTAAACCCACATCCTTTGCAGAAGCATCGTTCACAAAGTGAATTATCCCCCAACGGATCTCCACATACAAAGCACTTATGCTGAGTGAGTGAGGATGGCTGGGGTTGTGGAGAGTGTTCGGAAATACTTTGAGAATTATCGATGGAATTAAGCTCTCTTTTGAGGGCTACTTCACACCAATAACAAGATCCGTCAGGTGCATCATTTCCACACTTCACACACGAACACTTGGAACAACGAAAATTATCACCCACTGGACCTCTGCAACGAAAGCAGCAATAGCCCAGTGACGACATAGAAGAAAGGTATAAGAAGTTTAGAATCAAATGGATAGAGGGTAAAGGGATAAAGAATCAAAAAGGGTAAGAGGGTGAGAAAAGGAATTAAACGGATAAGAGGGCACGGGAGAAAGAATCAAACGGATAAGAGGATTAAGAAGAATATTTTTTTGATTTTTTAAATTTTAAAAACATGGAAAATCCTAAAGAAAAAAGGAAAATAATTTTTGAAAAGAAAATCTTTTTGGGTTTTTCAAAGTTTTTCAATTTTTTTGGATTTTTGGATAAAAAATATTCACAAGATATTTACGAAACTTCACGAGGAAGATTCTTCAAAACACGAATCGAAAAACGGAATCACGCACTCACTTCAACCTTCCCCGGCAGCGGCGCCAAAAATTGATTGATACAAAACAATTTATATTTTCAAAAGGAAATCACACAAAAGGTGAAATTATGTGAAAACCCCAGGTTCGTTGTCCCGACGAAGATCGAATGGAATTTGTGTTCCCGGAACGTGATTCGTGTAGTGAATGTGAAAAAGAGTGAGAATTTTGGAGTTTATAACTACGATAGCAAACATAAACTAAAAAAAACACAATAATAAAGCATATAAAACAAGTACGTAAAGCACAAATAATCCTAAAAGCAATCTAATCTAAAAACTAGTAGCAAATAAATAATCTAAAACTAATTGTACTAATAGTAAACTAACAAATTTACTAAGTAATAGAGGCAACTAGGTAATTCTAAAAATGACTTAAAAGATATATATGGGAAATGCGTTTGCTAAGTGACGTGACAAGTTCATTAAGTGTGGAATAAGGTTTGATGACGAATTATTTTCCTTAAACGAGATTATTTCCTCACAACGTTGGTTTATTTTGCAAATAATCCTTTAAAAAGAAAATAATTACTAGATGTGTAATTTGATTATTTTCCGGCTTTTGCCCTTCAAATAATAAAATCACAAATCTAAATAATTTGACTAATTATTAATCACAATCCCTTTTTTATTTATCCACACTTAAATCACAAATTCATATCACTTAGCAAACACTAATAAGCTACTCGCTACGCATATCAATTAGGCTAATAAAAACAAATAATTCAACAAACAACTAAAAACCTATGCCTAATGTTAAAATTTTGTAGAGTTTAACTAAAAAAAATGAGTGCAGTGGTAAAAACTAAAGTTGCTTGTGTTTGTGCTTAATGTCCTGGGTTCGAACCCCAGGACTGACAAGTTTTACAACCTATTTTTTTTTCTTGATTTGCTTTTGCAACTGACTCCAAGCATCATTAAACAAAACATACAAGATAAACTCAAACACAATCATACGAGATCTACACAGCTAATAATCAACACAAACATTAAACATTAACTCAAATCTAAATCCAACTCAAACTAAGCAACACTTAAACTATTTTTTTTTCTTTTTCGCTTACTGAAACACAAACAAGAACAAGAACTAAAAAAAAAACAACTCAAACTGATAAACACAAACACATTCAATAAACCTTAACCGATCCAAATACTAGCACAAACAATAAACACAAATCGCATAAGCACTAAATAACTAACAATAATTAAATAAAAATACGCAGTAACAAAAACTAAATAGAAATCGACATGTATTAAAATTAAAAAGTAAATTACAACTAAAAAATAAAATTACAAATTACCTTAAAAAAAAGCTAAATAAAACCTCAATTAAAATGGTCTAATCTTTTCTAAAAACATGAAAAGAGGGACAAGAAAAAAAAGTGACATTCGGCTGCTACTATATATACTACTAAAATAAAAAACCCTAGTTCTCTTGTGTTTTCTTTGTGAGAGTGTTCCTTGTGCTTCTTTCGACCCTTGGATTAATCTTGTTCTCCACAACATTAAGTTTGAGCCGTTGATCTCCTTCTTGTCCTCGGATTGCCATCGTGGAGGGGGGGACCAAGACACACCCATGTGAATCTTTGGACTGTTGTGGTGAGGTGGATAGGAGGGGGTTAAGCGGGCGGATTAGCGGTATTTTAGGGGAAGAGGAAGAAGGGTGTGGCTGTGGAGAATTAATCTAGGGATTTTGACCAAAGCAATGGGGATTTGACTAATTGTTATCCGTATTTAGTTATTTAATAGGGTGGGTCGGTTTGTTTTTGTTGGGTGTGGGCTGGTTCTATTGGTTTAATGTGGGTTGGGGTGGCGATGGGCTTTAAGGGTAGTTAGTAAAGGGATAGTGGGTAGTTTGGTTTTGGGTTTAGGTAGGATGTGTGGTGGGCTGTGAGTGATAGGTCCGGTTGTAGGATATTTTTGAGAGTAGGATTTATTTAGGATAAAAGAGTTGGTATAGAATTAAAAATCAAGGACCAAAGGTGTAATTTATGAAATCGTAGGGACCATTTTTGCCATCTTTTCAAAGTTCATCCGAGGACCAATTTTGCCAACTATAAATAATCCAAGGGCTCTTCGGGATTTTTGCACAATAACTCGACCAAACTCGTGAATTTCTTCCCGGGTCCCGTCTTTTGAGCTCTTTTCCATTTCTCGTGCTCGTCTTTGTCTTTTTCTTGATTTTTCTAGATATCCGTACCTGCATATTCACAAACACAAAAACCACATATATTTGGCATATTCGGTCAGTTTTTGGTCTATTTGGTCTGTTTAAATAGGTAAAAGGTATGTGTAATTTAACACATACCAAAATTCCCCCAGACTAAGATATTGACGTGTCCTCACGCAATGTTATAAAAACACGTTTTCAAAACCAAAAATTTCCAATCTCTTTTTACTAACTTTGAGAAGTAGCAAAATTTTCAAAAGAGATTAAGAAATCTTAAGTTCTAAAAACTCCCCGATTTTCCTTTTATTCTATTTTTGTATTTTTCTCATAATCAAGTGACGGCTTTGTTGACAATCATTATCTATCGATAACGTTTAGGGTCTTCGAGTAGGAAACACGACTCGTAAAGAAGTGACCATACGGATAAAATTCGTCGTTCCTGATTTTTCACGAGTCCACAAACTAAGCTTAAAAACGAAATCATTGTCATTTACAAGTTAGATTGCCAACACTACTCATAAAAGCTAATTGTGGACTCTTTGTTCCCAAATTCCTATTTTCCTCTATTTATTTTATTTTTGGTGAGAAATGAATTTCTTCAAATTCTCGTTTCGATAATTTTTTAAACCGATAAAAATACCTTAGTTTAGACGCTAAGTAGTTTCCAAACCTTCCCTCGAAAACCGTTGCATACAAAAATGAGGTCCACATCAAGGTCTCTGATTTAACACGATTTTGAGGATATCCCTTTTATTTGCGACCGAAACAACTCATCTACGAGTCCAGAGACGGAAGCCTTTATTAGGACACCCCCGGAGTCGAAGTTTGGCATTTTTAACACTATTAAGCACATTAACGTATTTAGTCCTTGGCCCTTTATAACAATCACAACATCGGCTGCGAACCGGCAAGATGTGATAGTCTATTATGACCTTGGAATTTTTCCTCTGCCTTTATTAGAAGTCTACAACATCGGCTGCGAACCGGCAAGATGTAGAAAACTTTTTATGGCTTTGGATTATTATTATACATTTTCATATTAATTAATTGCCAAACCCCAAGTCCTACGGCTTTTATAACAATCCCAACATCGGTTGCGAGCCGGCAAGATGGAATAGTCTATTACACCGTAACACTGGCAGTACCTTGATGTGTACCCAACTTTCATAAGCAAGAATTCTCTAAGGAAGAAATAAAAACTAATTATCGTCAAAACCAAAATACCTTTAATTATTCCTAGATTTCTATTTTTGAGTGAAACAAGCTTATGGGAACAAAAAGCCACAAATAACTTCGATGAGCTCTAAAGAGATCCAACTACTCCACGTTTAGCAATCTAACTTATAAACAACTCTATCATTTCTCGTTCTTCGCAAATTTAAAATCTTAAATAATAAGATCCGCGAATGCTTAGCCTTATAATCAAGCCATGCATATATAAAGTCAAATACGGGAACTTGCAAACTCTTAAAAGAAATTCGCATTTTCTAGCTCCTTGTGTAAAAGACTAGCACGAGCTTATAGATCATAAATGGTTAAGGAGACAAGCTAGGGCTCAACACGCCCGATCAAGTCAGAATTTTATTCCTACTCTCACCAGCGGAAAGTCAACAAAAATGTCAAAATTTATTATATTTTTGCAAAAAAATTTTTAAATTTTTCTCATTTTTTGGATTTTTTTTTCAAATTTTTAGGAAAAACGGGGTTGCGAGGGAAAACGGCAAAAATGCAAGGCAAAAATCAAATCGAAAGATTACCCCCCCCCCAGACTAAAACGAGACATTGTCCTCAATGTCTTAAAGGTAAGGGTTCTCCTACATAAAAATGATATTCGGGTCGAATTTCGGGTCAAAGTAATCACAAGTCAAACTTCTCACGAAGAAAAGTCAACTTGAAATCCTTAACTCAAAAACAACCAATTGTAATAACCGGATAAGCGTGTACCCGGGTCGTTCTCCCTGCGAGGCGTGAAATTGAGGATATCGTTTTCGGTTTGGTATTAAAATGCTTGAAAAGACGAGAGTTTGTTTGGTTACTAAAATCTACTAAAATGAAAAATAAATAACGTAAAACGGAAACTACGAACGAGTAAAAACGTCAAAATATTTAAAAATTAACCCTACGAGTATCAAAATAATTTTTCTACGACTTAAATATAAAAAGAAAATTTTGGAAAAAAAAGAAAAATATTTTTTTGATTTTTTAATAATTTTTTATAATTTAAAAACTATTTAAAAGAAAATAATTGATAAAAAATATTAAATGAAAAAGATAAAATCTGAAAATTTTTTAGTGAATACTTTAAACTATAATGGAACTAGGAAAAATAAGAAAATTGAAACAGCTTAAGGGGATAAGCTGTTTCTTAGCTTAACAGCTTAAAATAAGCTTAAAGGATTTAAAATGATAAAGGTTAAATAAAAACAAGTGCAACAATTTAACTAAGAAAAGCGTTTAGAGCAGATGGTTTGTGTGTTGTGTTGGGTGTTCTCTGACCTGGGTTCGAACCTCACGCTTGTCATTTTTTTGCTTTTAATTTTTTTTTTTTTTTTTTTTTTTTTTCTTTGTTTAGATCTCAAATGCAACAAGTGACTCAAGGCAACATTAACCAAAATTCAAACACAAACATGCGATATCTAAACACAGCTGCTAATAAACTCAACACATACAAACATTCAACATTAACAAATCCAAATCCAACACAGGCAACATTAACTCAACACAGCTACTAGTTATATGCAAAATCCAAATCCAAATCCAAATAAACATTAAACATTAACAATAAACATAGACAATAAAAATAAGCAAACTACCCATATTAACTGACAATAACAACACAAAAGATCGAACATACACTAATCAAAACCACTTAAGTTAGAACAATAAAAAGTCAAGAGCAGTAATGAGCAAGTTTAACCGTTTGACTCAAAAAGTCAAACACCTTCATAACACTGATTCTTTTTACATGACAATAGATAGACCAACTCTTTTTTAAATACCACTAAAACAAACATAAACACAAACAACTGATTTCTAAGCTAACACAAACACAAACACAGACGATAAACACGAACAGTTAAAATTAAACAGATAACATCATAAACAAATAAACATTCTAAGCGACTAATAACATCATAAGCAAGATAAACAAATAAGCAAAAATAATTTAGAAAAATAATAAACCGCACAAACAAAAATAAACTTAAATTAAACAAGATTAAATTACAAATAAAATACAAGGTACCTTAAAAAAAAACGCTTAAATAAACCTTCAATTAAAAGGGTCTAATCTTTTCTAAAACATGAAAAGAGGGACAAGAAAAAAAAGTGACATTCGGCTGCTACTATATATACTACTAAAATAAAAAACCCTAGTTCTCTTGTGTTTTCTTTGTGAGAGTGTTCCTTGTGCTTCTTTCGACCCTTGGATTAATCTTGTTCTCCACAACATTAAGTTTGAGCCGTTGATCTCCTTCTTGTCCTCGGATTGCCATCGTGGAGGGGGGGACCAAGACACACCCATGTGAATCTTTGGACTGTTGTGGTGAGGTGGATAGGAGGGGGTTAAGCGGGCGGATTAGCGGTATTTTAGGGGAAGAGGAAGAAGGGTGTGGCTGTGGAGAATTAATCTAGGGATTTTGACCAAAGCAATGGGGATTTGACTAATTGTTATCCGTATTTAGTTATTTAATAGGGTGGGTCGGTTTGTTTTTGTTGGGTGTGGGCTGGTTCTATTGGTTTAATGTGGGTTGGGGTGGCGATGGGCTTTAAGGGTAGTTAGTAAAGGGATAGTGGGTAGTTTGGTTTTGGGTTTAGGTAGGATGTGTGGTGGGCTGTGAGTGATAGGTCCGGTTGTAGGATATTTTTGAGAGTAGGATTTATTTAGGATAAAAGAGTTGGTATAGAATTAAAAATCAAGGACCAAAGGTGTAATTTATGAAATCGTAGGGACCATTTTTGCCATCTTTTCAAAGTTCATCCGAGGACCAATTTTGCCAACTATAAATAATCCAAGGGCTCTTCGGGATTTTTGCACAATAACTCGACCAAACTCGTGAATTTCTTCCCGGGTCCCGTCTTTTGAGCTCTTTTCCATTTCTCGTGCTCGTCTTTGTCTTTTTCTTGATTTTTCTAGATATCCGTACCTGCATATTCACAAACACAAAAACCACATATATTTGGCATATTCGGTCAGTTTTTGGTCTATTTGGTCTGTTTAAATAGGTAAAAGGTATGTGTAATTTAACACATACCAACAAGTCATTCCAATTATAAAGATAATACTTATTATGGTGGTCTCGAATAGTATACAAGCCAAGTTCTAAAGTTTACAAGTCACCGGCACACTCATAGATTTGTGAATTTTGAAAAGTTCACAATTTTTGGAAATAATGTTATGTGTGCAGCTATGTAATTTAGACTTTAAACAAAAACATGCTAAAAAATTTTAAATTTTGATATATTAAGTGCATTTTAAGCATATTTTGAAAAAGTTTAGGACAAGTAAGTGTTCTAATTCTCCAATCCCCCCACTTAAGTTAAACAACGTCCTCGTTGTTTGTATCAAAGATTAAAAACTGGAAAATAAAAGAATTAGAACAGAAAAACTCCCCTGAGATTTGCTCGGTATGATCCTCCATTATTTGTATAAGAGCAAAAATCAACTTTCTTGTGGATGATAACGTTTAAGCTTCAAAAATGATGTATCCACAAGAATGCAGGAATCTATAATACCATTCAGACTTTAACACACCTGAGTTAAGAAGGTTCAAACTTGCATAATACATTAGTAGTTAGTAAAAATAAAACTGAAAAATTAAAATGAAAATCATCAGGTCGGTCGATACGCCGTATCTTATGGAAGAAGATACGCCGTATCGAGCCTGGAATAAATACGAATCAGAATAAAAGATGCGCCGCATCCTTAACCAGGGATGCGCCGCATTAAATAGACTGACAGAAAGTTTTAAAGTTAAAAATAAAAATGCAGAAAATAAAGTAAGATATGACCAGTGCAGGCGATGCGTCGCATCTTAGGATGGAGATGGGCCGTATCTTCTGCAGGCCTGACAGACTCAATACAAAATCAGAAAATAAAATAAAAGATAAGCATGGGTTGCCTCCCACGAAGCGCTTGTTTTTGTTCGAGTCACGAGCCTGACTCCACCCTTATTTACTGTGTAATAGGGTGTTGTTCTCCCCACTTGGGATCAAGTGCGGGTGATAATAGCAATAAACACAAAAAGAGTGTAAATTTGCTATTAAAGATGGAAGAAATACATAAAGATCATACCTTGGCAATATATGTACATCTTTCCTATTCTTACCCGGTTTGGTTGATAAATTGGATGACTTGACCATTTCATTTGAAAGAGTAGTAAGTTGAGGAAAAATGAGTCTCCTTTCTTCTTGGTTAGTCTCTTTGGTAGTAAGGCGTCCCTTGACTTCCGCAGAAGATGAGAAAGGGTCTTTAGCAAGTAAAAGTTTGAGTTCCTCTATAACCTTCATAAGGTCGAAATCATCATCTTCATCAATCATAGCAATGTTTAAGAGCTCATCACCAAACTCTTCCTCGAGCTCCACCAAAAACGGGTTGATCACAGGTGCTTCATGTGCTTCAATAGGTAGTGTAATAAATTTCACCTCATCATTTTTTTGTTTTGCAACCTGTTTAGGAAAACTAGCAAGATTATTAGTAACGGGATTAATAATATTAAATAAATTTGTACCATTTTGTGTTGTAAGTGACTCCAATTCATCTTGTGAATCTCCATCTTCAACTAGTGGTTTTGCAATTTCATAATCGTCCCGAATTTCATTCTTAAATAAGTAATCCCAGATTTCTTCAAAATCCCTCGTTGGGTCAAAATCTGGCTTATCCGTTCCACACCTAAATACTTCCGTTTGTTGTGGTAATTGCGGTATGCTATCGTACGCAATAGCATCAAACTTTTCAATATCAGAATACTCATTATCTTCATCCGAGGGAATATTATCATGGTGTTTTTGATATGATGAGAATATATCTTCCATCTCGGGTGGAAAATCACAAGTAATAGCACTATACACCATTGTCCCACATTCATCTTCATTTTCATCATAAGCAGTTTCGGATGAAGAAGCTTCTTTGAAAACAATTGCCGGATTTTCATTCAAATCAAACACTTGTGACTCTTCTTCAACTTGTGCAATTTTCGGAGAAATAACATCATCAATAACTATTGCCGGAATCCTAATTGCATCAAAATCATATGACTCTTCGTCATCATCATCATTTGATAAAGTCCAAGTGTGTCGAAATGGCAATTTGTTTCTTTCTCTCCCTGACTTTTCCTGCTTCAATAACAAGTATTCTTCCATCGTGGGTTCTTTATCCTCGATGACTTGTGCACCATATCTTGCTCTTTCCCAATCGTAGATCCCATTATTGCTCAAGGCTCTTTCCTCTTCAAGTCTGATATATTCTTCCATTGTAATATCTGGATCGTCCATCTTCCTGAAATAAAACTTACTCGTGCAAAAGAAGAGTGAAACAATCAAAGTAAAATAAAAGTTGCTGATATCAGTAGACGATGCGCCGTATCCAAGAAGTTGGATACGCCGTATCTTATAATCGTTAAAATTTAATCAGACTTTTATTCAGAAAACAGATACGCCGCTTATAATTTAGAATGCGCCGTATCAGTTTTAATTTATCAAAAATCAATTATATTTATTAAAATTAAATGCGTCGTATTAACAAAAGTTAATGCGCCGCATTTTCGTTACGTTTCAAAATACAAGATTGTTGATTCAGAAGATGCGCCGTATCGATAAAAATCGATGCGTCGTATCTGTTTAAAAATTCGAAAAACTGTTTTTAATTTAAATACTAAATACGTCGTATCTGCAAAAACAGATGCGTCGTATGGCGTTATCGTTTAGAAAAATTTCTTATTAAAAACAGAATACGCCGTATCTTGGGGAAAGATGCGTCGTATCGAATTTATTAAACGCGTTGTATTTTATAAAAATTAAACGCAATACGCCGTATCTGTGAAAACAGATGCGCCGTATCGTTTGTATCAGCACAGTAAAACGATAGCAGAATGCAAGAAAATAGAAAAATAAAAACAAAAATAAAATCAAACGAAAAGAAACAAAAATTAAAGAAAATAAAAACACACAAAAACAGAAAATATGCAAATAATACAATGAATGCAATTTAACTAATATACAACGGAGTTAGTGGTTAGAATAAAAATGAAAAACCTAATTAAAATACTAATCAAATTAACAGATAATAACAATTCACTCCCTGGAAACGGCGCCAAAAACTTGATGTGTGCGAGTGTATTGCTCTAATTCTTTTATATCAACGGCAGCGGCTCCAAACACTTGGTGCATGCGTGATGTCATTGTGGTTTTAGCAGTATTCAAGTTTTAAATTTATATTTAGCCAACTTATCAATAAAACACACACTTTAACGAGCAGTATACCCGGTCAGTATGAATATAATGGTAAGTAGAGTGTCGATCACTAAGAGTGGAACGTATTATCTAGTTATTCTAATCAGTATTTTAATATCTTAAGTTAGCTATACAACCTAATCTAACGCAAGGGGGTTCAGCCTGAGAGACTGGCACGGTTTGGTTATAATTAAATAGAAAATTAAACTAATGAGCACGAATCAGCGATTAGCACACTCGTACACAGATAGATACTCGAGACAATAAGAAGGCATGTCCTGATAATTAAGTAGCTTGTCACTTGTTTTATTGCTAGTTTTATATGAAGTGTATAGTTCGATGCGACGCATCGAGAATTAAACCTTTCTCGTTGGCTCTAATCTTATCGGCGAGTAAACCCTTAATGATTACTTATGTCTATCCTATTTATTAAAGAGATGCTGAAACAAATAGGCGAGGAAGGGGCATGGCGACCAAAGCAATGCTCAGCTAGACACAGAGGTTATCAATGCACTAATAAAAGTCACCAAAGACATCAACATATAAACTTTAATTAATGGGAAAGCAATTTTAAGGGGTGCCCATGGTTTTCCGTAGTCACATGGAATCGGCCCATCAATCCTGATGAATTAAAGTGTACTAATACAATAAAACAAAACTACTTAATGAATTGAATACATGCAGGACTTTCTTACAGCTCTTGTATCTTCGTTCAAGGTGTGTCTTGTGCTGCTAATGCGTCTGACTTCGTCCTAGGGTTTCTTCTGTCTTTTGCTAAGTCTCGTACTAGGTATATTGCACACAAAATTCGTCTGACTTTGGGGTATTTATAGTTTTTGTCTGAGGGTTAGATGCGGCGCATAGGATAAGTAGATGCGGCGCATTGACTTAACTTCGCGTGGGGTCCAAGATTAATATATTCAGGAATATTCGTATACCGCCTTAAGATGCGGCGTAACTCCATTTCTCTATGCGGCGCATGTCCTTTGCTGTCTTGGATCGTAACTTGTGAAATCTTGATAGTGATGCGCCGTATGTAAGAAGTGTGTTGCGGCGTATCTGGAGCAGAATGATCTTGATCTTGTACATTTCAATAGACTCTTAACTTCTTGCTTGTTTTGCTCCATAATTAGTCCAAAATCGCCAAGTTTTACATAGTACTTGTTTTTACCTGAGAATTACAAAAGTAAACATTAATGTATCAATTCTCACAGATAATATAATAAAACAAGTCAAATAAATAGGATAAATGATGGTAATAAAATGTACTTATTTGAGTTCATCATGTAACACCCCTAAAATTATTGCAGCGGAAGATAGTGTCACTAGGGTATTACTTCATAGCTCACAGTACAAGTTACAGAAAATGACTCTAAATGAGACATTTTGAAATAAATTATCATTCGATTTACATAAAACATCAGAGTTTAAGAGGTCCCCACAAGTTTATAAGTAATAGACATAAGAGTTTAAAAGTTTTATCGAATGATAATGACGCATTGTCTTCAAAAATTATTTGTGCACCTTCACATGCCAGCTAATAGAGACCTGAGATAAAACATGCTAAAAAGTCAACACAAAGGTTGAGTAAATTCATAGAGTTTAATTAAATAACAGTTGATCACAAGATAATTCAGTTTAAGAAACGATGGGCTACGTTGTTATACGCCCATAATTCAAATGTACTCATTATTGCCCTAAGCTCATGACACCGAACTTTAACATCTTTTTCAGATATTCTAAAAGAATATAAATATGCCCTTCGACAATAGGTAATAGCCAATTTACCTAGCAACCTCAAATACAGTGCATATGATAGCCCACAGGGTAGTCCAAAATGGGGGATGTCATTCCCAATAGATCTATTCACGGCATTCGCGTTTACACGCATGTAATTAATGGTTCATGATATAAGGGACCTTCAGGCTATGGGAACACTTAGGCAATAATAGTATAAGCAAGCAATGACATTTTCAATTCAAAATACAGTTTTCAAGCAATTGTGATCATAGTAAAAGTAAGTAGCATGTATCTCCCCCATTGAGTTTTTAAACAGTTAAACAAGTAAAAGGTGGGGCTATGAACTCACCAATGATGAAGTGGTAGTGGAATACGGAGAAAGGAGTACGTCGAGAGAAACCGTAAAAGTCACAAGTGACCTATAATAAATATAACACGACTTAGGCTCGGGGAAATATTATGTAATGCTTATACATAAGTTTTTTTTATACAGTACTTAGACTTATAATATCTTAATGTAATATGAGTTTTATAGCATGTCGCGGGTCGAAAAGTTGTTTGTTTAAGTTTATACGAGTTAAAATGCAAAGCTGTTAGAATTTCGATAAAAGTCCCGCACAAATCGGGTCGCCATTTCTAAACCGTGGAGGGTAAAATTATGAATTTTATATGCTTGGAAAGGTATGACTCTGTAATTTTCAAAACTCATGGCCTCACTTCTGTGGGAATTACATAACTAGGGTAGAATGACTATTTTACCCCTGTTTCTCAATGTAAGAAATCCCAGCCTGCATTTAGACTTACCAAAATGAGTACATCTTTTTATCTACAGATCCTATAAACATGAGGCCAGTAGGAAAAGTTTTGTTTTTGTATTGGCTAAAATTCATTAAAAAGAACTAGGTATTGAAAGTGCTTAAATCTATGAGCTTTTGGCTTTGCAAAACTGTTATGCATTTTCGGACATGTTTTAATGTAGATTTTCTAATAAAAATATCGGGATGAATTAACATACAAGGTTTTCGGAGAAATGACCCTGAGACATGTGGCTAACTCACCAAATTTTTATTTTTTTCATAAAACCCACTGAGCAGAAAATGGTGTGGTCATTTTTCAACAGGTACGATCTTGGACAAATTTTGACTCTTTGTTACCTAATTACTTTTAATTATTAAGCATGTTTTTGTGTAAAATGTATAGAAAAATCATGGAAATCTTTTTATACATATGTTAACATCATTTTTATCCAACAATAACAATGGGAATCTTTTATAAAAATCTATGTTCATGCATGTTCAAGATCGAACCCGATCTAGCCTAAAATCATGATCGTATGTGACATAACTTACCCGATATTTTAACCCATCCAAGATCCGACCTAGCCATGACCTATGCCTCCTTTTAGACAAGATAACATGTGTTTTAAAAACTTAATTATTGTCAGTAGATCATTCATAAAAATCTCTACTTGATGCATGTGTCGAATCTTACCCGATCTACTCCAAAAACACCGTTTTATGTCCGATTTCATTACTACTTTTATTAACCCAACCTCTAAACTACCCAAACAAGTCTCAAGATTATTGTACCACTATTTTAAGAGTATAAAATTGTATAAAACTCAGTAGCATACTCATTTTAAATTCCACAAGAAATTAAGATGAGCATAAGTGAGTAAATAGCCATATTTTGGCGTTTTCGGGTGCAAGATAGGCACAAGCCGTCTTGTACCCATGTCTCACCCTCAAGAACTTCAAGAAATGAAGATGATGATGAAGGGGCTGAGATGAACTTGTTTCTTCATTATGGTGTTTGGGTGGCAAACGAACCAAGAACTTGTTTTAGGAGTACAAGACTTAGCTTTTTGCATATAAATCTTGTCTTTAAGCAATATTTTTGTGGTGGTTTGATGGTGGTGATGGGGATTTCGTGGCTAAGGAGGCTGAGATGGAAGAGAGAAGTTTATCAAACCCTAAAATGTGTGTGAAAAAAATGAGGGAGAAAAGGGTGAAGTGAAATGATGAAAAGTTATGGAAAATTGGTGAGTTAAGAGTGTGTAGTTGGTTTTTGTGAGTTCCAAGAGAGGGGAAGGGGCTATGGCCGGTTTTTGGGTTAAATGGGGGAGGGTTATCTCATTTTTATTTTTGGAAAATGTTAATAAGTGTTTGTGTTATGTTTATTTAATGTATAGTGTAAAAGGTGGTGTTTAAATCCAAGTCTTACAAAGTTTTTCGTTTCAAACTTGCCAGATCGTTGTAGTGGCATGGATCTGGCTGGGGCGATACGTGAATATGGTGCTATTTTTTACATCTATATTGCCAAGAAGAGAGATAAAGGAAGAAGGCGATTCAGGTTCTTCTCTTTCTTTGATGTTAAAGACAAGGATGAGTTGATTAAAATGATGTCCAATATAAGGTTGGGAGATTATAAGTTGGCTATAAACGTTGCTCACTTTGTCCTTGAAGATGGGGAATTCAGGAAACCAATGTCGGAAAAGCCAAAGGAAAGAAACATATCCAAGGTTCAATTTACTGGTGCTTCACAGGCCAGATTTGTCAAGAAAGGAATTTTCTCTTATCAGGAAGCTCTTACGGGGGAGAGAAGGAAGAACGATACGTAGAATAAGACTCTGATACTCGATGACAATGTTTCGGTGTTCGATGATCTTCAAGGACGGTCACTGGTTCTAAAGCTTGCTTCTTTTGAGGTGCTATGCAACATTCGTAAGGAGATGAAAGACATGGGATTAGCCAGTGGTAGAATACGATACTTGGGGGGACTACATCTCCTAGTCTCTTTCAATTCGAATGAGCAGGCCATCATGGCAAAGAATGAGTTTCTTGGAAGGAATAATGTTTTTGAAACTGTTGCTATTTGGGAAGGGCAGGAGATAACTTATGAAAGACTGGCTTGGGTGAAGGTACATGGTCTTCCACTTCACTTGTTGTCGAATGATAATATCGACAATGTTGCTAAGTTATTCGAAAAGGTGGTTCATAATGCTCAGCTTGAATGCAATGATGTTGATATATCATACTACTATGTGGGTCTGTTGGTCAATAGTGGGGATATGATTCATGGAGAAGTCTCGGTCATGTGGAGAGATAAGTTATTTCAAGTATGGGTCAATGAAGAATCAGGCGCTTGGGTACCGGATTTTTTGAATTACGATGATAAAAGCTCTAGAACTCCTATGTCTTCGGATGATGGTTCTTCCAGTCCAGATTCTATGGATTCATCATCTGATTCCAGTCATTCTATACTGGAGAAGATGGACGGCAACGATGTGACAGCTCCGGTTGTTCATGCCTCAGAGACAATTAAGGAAGGTATTAATTCTCCAATTATGGGAAGCGGAATTCCTGGGTCTGATTCAATGCAGGATTTTCAGTTACCAAATATAAGGAATGACTTTAATGAAGAATATTTTGTGGACATTGAAATGGTTAACCATAATAATTGTTTTTTTAACAAAAACAAAAGAAAGAAAAATAAAGGGATTGTTGAGATGGGCCAAGATTCGGGTAGCTACAAGAGTAGCAATGAAAGGCCCACTAAGGAAACAAGGCTTGAAGTGGATGATCCATTTGGGCTTGCTCCTTTCATATTAGGCTCTAGTGTGACTACTAAAAGAGGTGATAATGGACCGGCCATATTGGAATTTTCTGAATTAAATCAAAAACTACATAGAACCCCTTTCCAGACTTCAGATACAGATAATCAGGAGTGCTCTGTTCAAGCTGAGATAGAAGCCGAAATTGCTGCTGATGCTGTAGACGCTGCTCGACATGATGGCTCAACCGTAATTCACGTTGTAGAAGCTGTTCAAGCTGATATAAAAGTTGAAGTCGATGAAACAACTAAGATGGGTATTAAAATCGGAGCTTAGCTACACGATTTTAAAGAATTGGTCCGTGATTCTGTTGAACAAAAGGCACTACAAAAAGGTTTTAAATGAACTTTCTTTCCTGTAACATTAAAAGGCTTGGGATTGTTGGGAAACACTCTTGGGTGAAAGGTATGGTTAACAAATTTGGGGTTGACTTTTTGGCGGTTCAGGAGACTATGATAAATGGGCTGGGAAAATTTGATTTTTCTAGATTATGTGGAAGGAATGATTATGGGGTTGATGTGGTTGAAGTGACTGGAAGATCGGGTGGGTTGATTAATCTTTGGAATCCTAAGAAGTTCAAAAAGTTTTCGTCTATGCAGAACAGGAATTTCTTAATGACTTCAGGTTCTTTAATCAAAGATGGGACAGTATCGAATGTGGTTAATATATATGCTCCCCAAAAAATTACTCAGAAAAGGGCCCTTTGGGACAGGTTGAGAGAGGTTATACAAAGTACTTCAGGGATGTGGATTTTGTTGGGCGACTTTAATGCGGTTAGATTACCGAAAGAAAGGAGGAACTCTCAATTCAACCACCTGTGTGCTTTAAAGTTTAACACTTTTATTGATGATGTTAGTTTGCAGGAGTACTACATGAGAGAGAATAAATTCTCCTTCTTGGCAGGAAAAGACAAAGAATTCAAGCTGAGTAAGATTGATAGAGTTCTTGTTTGTCAGGAATTCTACAATAGGTGGCCTTTGGCTTGTCTGATGGCTCTTCCTAGAGATTATTCTGATCATTGCCCCTTGCTCCTTACGGTGTTGGACTCTAACTATGGTGCTAAACCATTTAGATGGTTTAACTCCTGGTTGGAGAGGGATGGTTGTGTGGAGGTAGTAATGAAAGCCTTTGATAATTGCACTTTTGAGGGACCCCCTGATGTTGTCATAAATAAAAAGTTGAGTCGTATTCGGGGAGTCTTAAGATCATGGTGGGAACAGGTTTTAATCAAAGAAGGGGAAGTCTTAATTCATCTGAAGAATGACATTGAGTGTATTGAAAAAGTCATGGAGGAACGGGATCTGGAAGAGGAGGAAATTTGGGTTTGGGAAGAGTGCAAGAAAGGGTTGGAACAGATTAATATGTATAAAATAAGGGACTTGCATCAAAGGTCTCATGTCAGGTGGGCCGCTCACGGGGATGATAACTCTGCCTTTTTTCATGGCTTCATAAATGACAGGAAGGCTTCCAAGGCTATTCCCGGCTTATTAGTGGATGAGGCTTGGGTGTCTAAACCTTCCATGGTAAAAAGGGAAGTTCTTCGACACTTTAGAAGACACTTTTCTAAGATGTACAAGTGTAGACCACACCTTACCTGCAGTAATCTTAAAAAGGTCGACTATAATCGAGTGGAGGAGTTAATCGCTCCTTTTACCAAAGAAGAAATCAAGGCGGAGGTTTTTGATTGTGCTTCGAATCGAGCTCCTGGTCCAGATGGTTTTAATTTCAGGTTTGTGAAACATTTTTGGGGTTGTCTTGAGGAGGATTTTTATAGACTTATGGGGGATTTCCATGACACGGGAGTTATAAATAGAGGGTGTAGCACTTCTTTTATAAATCTTATTGCTAAGACTAAGACTCCGCTTGGGTTGAAGGATTATCGGCCTATTAATTTGGTTGGTGTTATCAGTAAAACTATTTCCAAGGTGATAGCGGGGAGGTTGAGGAAAGTTATTGGGGAAGTTATTTCTGATACACAATCAGCATTCATTAAAGATAGATTTATTTTGGATGGTCCGTTAATGAAAAATGAGGTTATTGGGTGGTTAAAGAAAAAAGGGAAGGAATCTTTTATGTTGAAGATTGACTTTAAGAAGGCTTTTGATAATGTTAATTGGGAATTTCTACTCTCTATTTTGAACCAAATGGGTTTTCCTCCTAAATGGTGTCTATGGGTCAAAGGTATTCTTCAATCAGCAAGATCTTCTATTTTAGTCAATGGCTCCCCTACTTATTAATTTCATTGCGAGAAAGGGTTAAGTCAAGGTGATCCCCTATCCCCCTTCTTGTTCCTGATTGCGATGGAGGCTCTTGCATCCATTCTTAATAAGGCGACCGAGGAAGGTGAGTTTGAAGGACTTCGGTTACCTAATGGGGGTCCTATTCTCTCTCATTTATTTTACGCGGATGATGCTCTAATTGTGGGGAAATGTTTCAAAATTAATTTGCAAAAGACGGCTCGATTACTTAGAATATTCTATTTGTGCTCCGGATTGAAAACTAACATACACAAGTCACACTTATTTGGCATGGGTATCAATGGAGAGGAGGTGGATCGTTTAGCCGGTATTCTTGGATGCAAGGTGGGCACTCTTCCCTTTGATTATTTGGGCATCATAGTTGGCGCTAACATGAATAGGGTTGTTCATTGGAACCCGGTTATTGATACAATTCATTCTCGGTTGAATTCTTGGAAGGCTAAGACTTTATCTATTGGTGGTCGTTTGACCCTTATAAAATCAGTTCTTTCAAGTCTTCCAATCTACTACCTTCATTATACAAGGCTCCATGTAAAGTTATTGATTTAATTGAAAGCGCTATGAAGAAGTTTCTTTGGGCAGGTACAAGTAAGAACAATAAAATTCATTGGGTAGCATGGGATGTTGTCACTACTCGCAAAAAGGATGGAGGTTTGGGAATCTCGAAATTAAAGGATGTCAATGCGGCTCTTCTTTTAAAATGGGCTTGGCGTTTCAAGGCTCAAAGTGGGAGACTTTGGCGCGATGTTGTTTTAGAAATTCATGGTGGCCGAAATAAGTGGGGATTTTTGCCTCTTGACCGGAACCAAGCCGATTGTTGGAAGGCGCTTGTTACAGCGATGGAAAAGCTTTAGATTGCAGGTACACAGGTTGATTGGTTTTTTAAAGGGAAGTTGGGGAATGGCCATCACCTTCGGTTCTAGAAGGACAGGCGGTTCGGAACCAAAGCTCTGATGTATAGATGGCCTAATCTTTACGCGCGAGAAAAGGACAAAAACTGCAAGATTTGCAACAGGATTGTTATGTCCAGTTCCGAGGTCTCTCTCTCGACTGGACGGAATGCATCTTCCTCTACAGTGGAAGAAATCTCTGAATTGCAAGATGTTTTTTATATGCTTTCCTTGGTCAAATATACAGGTAATAATGACTCTTGGCTTTGGGATGATGAAGGTAAGGCTCCTTTCTCTGTTGCGCTTGTAAAAAATTTATTTAGGAAGGATCGAGATGAGTACCGGCCGCACAACATGAAATGGGAATCATGGGTCCCCCTTAAAGTTAACATTCTTATGTGGAGAATTGAAATGAATCGAATTCCAACCCGTCTAGCTTTACATCATAGACACATTCTCTTGACGGATATAACATGTCCCCTTTGCGAGGTAGTCGATGAAAGCTCCTGCCATGTTTTTGGTGATTGTGGTTTCTTGTTTGGTGTGGAGCTCTATTTGGAAGTGGTGTAAATTGGATCCTATCTATGTCTTTGATATTGACGATCTTCTGCACATTCATAAAAATGTCAAAGGGCCGAAATGGGCGAAGAAGGTAATTAAGGGGATTATAATGTCTACCTGCTGGGTCATTTGGAATGCGCGCAATAAAAAGGTTTTTGATGAATACAATCCTAAGGTGGCTGAGGTTGTTGCCGTGGTTAAGTCTATGTCGTTTTTATGGCTTAAGAGTCGAACTATCTTTAACTCCCTTCTTTGGAAGGATTGGGTTGTGTTCCTTTGTATATGATGTAATTTTTTCTTGGCGGTCCTTGCTTTGAGGGCTTGCCATTTTTAATGAAGTTCACCGTACAAAAAAAAAAAAAAAAAAGTAAAAACGGGAGTACCGAGTGAAATAAAATGCGGAAACTTTATAAAATGTAAAATGATTTTATTTTCAAGTATATAGGCTCTTAGTAACTTAAATAATATGTGTACACTATTGTTGGTGTTAAAAATTTGCAAAACGTGACGACTTACGCGATTTTTGGGTTTATCGGGTACCTTAAACGTTATAAATTATAAAACGTTCTAATTTATGATTGTGAGTGACTTAAATATTTTAAGTTGACAAACTAAATAATTTTAGTGTTTTAAATATGACATGAGCATATCAGAACATTTAAACGATATTAAACTAAAAATGTAGGTCGTAGACACGTTTGTTGACACAGGTTCCTGATAATATGGACGTAAACCATAAAAATGACTCGATAAGTATGAAATCAATGTAAAAACTTAAAAAATAAGTTTATGAGAGTGTTTATGAATATTCTTGGTGTAGACTAAACGTAGTCTATAGTCGGGTTCAAGCTAATGAACGTGTTTTGACGTACGCGGGTAAACTCTCTCGGTAAATGTAATTTACTTTAAATAGGATAATAAGTAAATGTAAATAGTAAAACAATTACCCGAATTTCACGGTTGTTACATCACCCATCCGTTAAAAGGAATCACATCCTCGTGATTCAGTTAGTGTTAGTGCCGAAGCGATGTCAATGAGGAGATGTGGTTACTCGTAAGGAATGAAGTCTAGAATAATTAGCGATGTAGTTCGATTCTCGTCGTCTTGCAATACGGTTTAGAGTAAGGTTGACTACACGTGGTAAGGCTAGAGTAAGAATCTGCTTAGTTGTTGTGCTCGATCGCATGAATACCGCGGAATTGTTTATACTCACACAAAAATTTTTAAAAAATCAAGTAGAGTATCAATATGGACATAACCCTAGTACAACTATTCCCAGTATTTGAAAAGTTTAAGTTGAACATAGGGAGTCAGTCTATGTTCAACTGTCCCTAGGTTAAATATAGGTGACTAAACTATATTTAATCGAGGTTCGATAAAATTTTCAAATACTTAACTTAGTTAAAATCGTGATATGTCCGTTGTTTGTGATAGTACAGCGTTATATATGTATTTTATATAAAAAGTAATATAAGTTTATACATACGTAATAATCAATTATAAGTATGTAGTATGAGTGTGTAGCATCAGCGAATAAAGAAGATACGTGTGGAAAGGAAGTTTTAAGTAATTCTAAAACAGTTCACACCGGGCCAGAATCAAGAACCTTTAACAATGAAGGTTTCGGAAGAGAACTTTGATGAATGTAGAGAAAGTTGCTGAACTTCAGCTTTTGTAGATGATGAATCAGCTCTTGTATTTCTAGCAGAGAAATCGATAGACCGTGACGGGTTTCATGTATAATACCGTTGTGTATGGTCATGAAATTCTTTTAAAGATCGTGGCATTACTCGCAATGTTTAAGAAAATAAATGAGACCACTGTGTCACTCACAGCGTATGAGAAAGTTTTAAGGGATCATTAAAATGAATAAATATGTATTTAATAATTTAGTAATTTGGTGAAACAGATATATACTTGGGAGAGTTAGGGTTTGACACGATGCTCTGGAGGCTGAGTGTAAAGAATCGGATAAAACATTTATAAAAATAACCTTTATACAAGTAAGAAGTAACGCTCCAGTAAATAGGTATAAATAATCGAGAACAAATCAAGTGTATATAAACAGTCTTTAAATAGTATCAGTAGTGGTGCCTTATAAAATAAACAAAAATGCTCAGAAAATATAAGGGCACAGGGAGTGAGACAATCAAGAGAAATTGATAAGCTGTAACGAGTTTCGTCATCATATGAAATGATATATTATACAAGGTTATAAAATAGTTTGGAGACCATTGTAATAAGTTACAATATCTGAGAAATAAGAGAGACCATTGTGCAATTCACAATGTCAAAGAAGCAAACGAGACCATTGTACAGCTCACAATGTCAAAGAAGTACACGAGACCATTGTGCAGCTCACAATGCCAAAGAAGTACACGAGATCATTCTCAGCTCACAACGTCGAAGAAGTACACGAGACCATTGTAACCACCTACAATATCTTGAGGAAGTTTCATAGATCACAAAAATGTAAGAGTAGGCACATGATCGGGTAAAACAAGGTTCGACATGAAGTTCAAGAAACAAACGTAAGAGGTCAAGATTAGTCAAATGTTTATATAAATAGTCTATATATAGAGAGAACATTGATATGTTAAAGAGTAAGCATGGCGCATGGAATGTGAAGACAACAATGAGTGAAGCGGGTCTTAATGTAAAAAGTAGTTATAGTCTAGGTCTAAAATGCAACCTAGTTCTCTATAACTGTAGCTCTGATACCATTCTGTAACACCCCTAAAATTATCGCAGCGGAAGATAGTGTCACTGGGGTATTACTTCATAGCTCACAGTACAAGTTACAGAAAATGACTCTAAATGAGACGTTTTGAAATAAATTAACATTCGATTTACATAAAACATCAGAGTTTAAGAGGTCCCCACAAGTTTATAAGTAATAGACATAAGAGTTTAAAAGTTTTATCGAATGATAATGATGCATTATCTTCAAAAATTATTTGTGCACCTTCACATGCCAGCTAATAGAGACCTGAGATAAAACATGCTAAAAAGTCAACACAAAGGTTGAGTGAATTCATAGAGTTTAATTAAATAACAGTTGATCACAAGATAATTCAGTTTAAGAAACGATGGGCTACATTGTTATACACCCATAATTCAAATGTACTCATTATTGCCCTAAGCTCATGACACCAAACTTTAACGTCATTTTCAAATATTCTAAAAGAATATAAATATGCCCTTCGACAATAGGTAATAGCCAATTTACCTAGCAACCTCAAATACAGTGCATATGGTAGCCCACAGGGCAGTTCAAAATGGGGGATATCATTTCCAATAAATCTATTCACGGCATTCGCATTTACACGCATGTAATTAACGGTTCATGATAGAAGGGATTTTCAGGCTATGGGAAAACTTAGGCAATAATAGTATCAGCAAGCAATGACATTTTCAATTCAAAATACAGTTTTCAAGCAATTGTGATCATAGTAAAAGTAAGTAGCATGTTTCTCCCCCACGGAGTTTTTAAACAGTTAAACAAGTAAAAGGTGGGGCTATAAACTCACCAATGATGAAGTGGTAGTGGAATACGGAGAAAGGAGTACGTCGAGAGAAACCGCAAAAGTCACAAGTGACCTATAATAAATATAACACGACTTAGGCTCGGGGAAATAACATGTAATGCTTATACATAAGTTTTTTTAATACAGTACTTAGACTTATAATATCTTAATGTTACTTAGTTATGAGTTTTATAGCATGTCGCGGGTCGAAAAGATGTTTATTTAAGTTTATACGAGTTAAAATGCAAAGCTGTTAGAATTTCGATAAAAGTCCCGCACAAATCGGGTTACCATTTCTAAACCGTGGAGGGTAAAATTATGAACTTTATATGCTTGGAAAGGTATGACTCTGTACTTTTCAAAAATCAAGGCCTTACTTCTGTGGGAATTACATAACTAAGGTAGAATGACTATTTTACCCCTGTGTCTCAATGTAAGAAATCCCAGCCTGCATTTAGACTTACCAAAATGAGTACATCTTTTTATCTACAGATCCTATAAACATGAGGCCAGTAGGAAAAGTCTTGTTTTTGTTTTGGCTAAAATTCATTCAAAAGGACCAGGTATTTAAAGTGCCTAAATCCATGAGCTTTTGGCTTTGCAAAACTGTTATGCATCTTCGGACATGTTTTAGTGTAGATTTTCTAATAAAATCATCGGGATGAATTAGGATGCAAGGTTTTCGGGGAAATGACCCTGAGACATGTGGCTAACTCACCATATTTTTATTTTTTTCATAAAACCCACTGAGAATAAAATGGTGTGGTCGTTTTTTAACAGGTACGATCTTGGACATATCTCGACTCTTCATTACCAAATTACTTTTGATTATTAAGCATGATTTTGTGTAAAATGCATAGAAAAATCATGGAAATATTTTTATGCATATGTTAACCTGGGAATATTTTATAAAAAGCTATGTTCATGCATGTTCAAGATCGAACCCGATATAGCCTAAAATCATGATCGTATGTGACATAACTTACCCGATCTTTTAACCCATCCAAGATCCGACCTAGCCATGACCTATACCTCCTTTTAGACCAGAGAACATGTGTTTTAACAACTTAATTAGTCTTAGTAGATCATTCATAAAAATCTCTACTTGATGCGTGTGTCGAATCTTACCCGATCTATTCCAAAAACACCGTTTTATGTCCGATTTCATTACTGGTTTTATTAACCGAACCTCTAAACTACCCAAACAAGTCTCAAGATTATTGTACCACTATTTTAAGAGTATAAAAATCTATAAAACTCAGTAGCATACTCATTTTAAATTCCACAAGAAATTAAGATGGGCATAAGTGAGTAAATAGCCATATTTTGGCGTTTTCGGGTGCAAGCTAGGCACAAGCCGTCTTGTACCCATGTCTCACCCTCAAGAACTTCAAGAAATGAAGATGATAATGAAGGGGCTGAGATGAACTTGTTTCTTCAATATGGTGTTTGGGTGACAAACGAACCAAGAACTTGTTTTAGGAGTACAAGACTTAGCTTTTTGCATATAAATCTTGTCTTTAAGCAATATTTTGGTGGTGGTTTGATGGTGGTGATTGGGATTTCACGGCTAGGGAGTCTGAGATGGAAGAGATAAGTTTATCAAACCTTAAAATGTGTGTGAAAAAATGAGGGAGAAAAGGGTGAAGTGAAATGATGAAAAGTTATGGAAAATGGGTGAATTAAGAGTGTAGTTGGTTTTTATGAGTTCCAAGAGAAGGGAAGGGGCTATTGCCGGTTTTTGGGTTAAATGGGGGAGGGTTATCTCATTTTTATTTTTGAAAAATGTTAATAAGTGTTTGTGTTGTGTTTATTTAATGTATAGTGTAAAAGGTTGTGTTTAAAACGTAAAAACGCGAGTAACGGGTGAAATAAAATGCGGAAACTTTATAAAATATAAAATGAGTTTATTTTCAAGTATATAGGCTCTTAGTAACTTAAATAATATGTTTAATCTATTTTTGGTGTTAAAAATTTGCAAAACATGACGACTTACGCGATTTTTGGGTTTATCGGGTAACGTAAACGTTATAAATTATAAAACGTCCTAAGTTTATGATTGTGAGTGACTTAAATATTTTAAGTTGAAAAACTAAATAATTTTAGTATTTTAAATATGACATGAGCATATCGGAACGTTTAAACGATATTAAACTAAAAATGTAGGTCGTAGACACGTTTGTTGACACAGGTTCCTGATAATATGGACGTAAACCATAAAAATGACTCGATAAGTATGAAATCAATGTAAAAACTTATAAAATAAGTTTATGAGAGTGTTTATGAATATTATTGGTGTAGACTAAACGTAGTCTAGAGCCGGGTTCAAGCTAATGAACGTGTTTTGACGTACGCGGGTAAACTCTCTCGGTAAATGTAATTTACTTAAAATAGGATAATAAGTAAATGTAAATAGTAAAATAATGACCCGAATTTCACGGTTGTTACAGCAAGAGGATCAAAGCATCATTGAAGACTTGTAAGTGACGTGTAAAGGTTTTCTCTGCCGGATAAAGGAGCTTGTTGACAAGTAAACGATACTCTCGAGTTTGATACTCGAGGAGTAGAGTAGGGCAAGGAAAAAGAGTCCTTGTAGACCGAACCACTATAAACACTCGTGTTGTGGTTTGATCGTCTCTATCTTTCTTGCATTTTACTTATTGTTATTTTGTTTGAACACGTTAGTTGATTTCACATACAGATAACAAAGAAACGAATTTTAAAAATGGTAAAACTATTCAACCCCCTTCTAGTTTTCCATATTATTGTTTACTACTTTAGTTATTTGAATTCTCAAATACAAATCGCAATGTCCTCATTGTTTGTTTTTGTTATATATATATATATATATATATATATATATATATATATATATATATATATATATATATATATATATATATATATATATATATATATATATATATTGGGCTTTTATGATTTCTAGATAATTCATTCCTTCTCCACGATCTATTTAAATCAACGCTTGGTATCATTTATAGAAAGTAGATCCATTCAATAAAAAGATGTCCTCCACCGATTTTCAATCACCCCTACTAAGCGTCTTAAATCCCGCGATGAACCACTTCCAAACACAGGGCTTGCAAATAAAATAGTTGCTTTATTCGCGCTCTTGATCGAGAATATCTAGAAAACATAACATTCTAATGGATGAAATCAAGCGTTTTGACAAAGAGATCAGGAATAAGGAAATGCTTGTTTTCGTTTTTAACGAGTCGCTAAAATTGTTGGTCCGCATTTTTTGGTTTTATGTTCATTGAATGATGTTGCTCCTTGCAATAAACCCAATCAGATTATTTGGATATATGTGTATGAATTGGGAGTATGCCCCCTATGTTTCAATTTTTTGTATTTGGTCTGTTATGTTTTAGTGGTTTTATTGATTTGTTGTTAGAAAATTTGCCAAAAAATTACAACAAAGAAGAATAGCACATAAAGCACAAAAGATTGTTAATTAAAATTGATAGTTGTATTAAGAGTTAATTATTACAATAGTCTACAATGAAGTTTGGAGCATAAGCATATCTGTAACGAATTGTTATAATAATCTACCAGTTCAAGCTTGTTGGATTGATCTTGTTTTATATCATTACCAACTGAAGAACAGTTGAAGCAATTTAACAAGCTTGAAGTGAACAATATAAACTATGGAGAGTTGTACGATTTCTTTGAAGTCATCCGATGACACATATAATGAATGCGGACCAAGAACCGGTAACTCTCCTAATGTTTTCAAGAAAGTATGACGCCTTTAAAGCCACATGTAGTGACCAAGGCTTTGTAGGGAATTCATAATGATTAAACCATCAATACCACGAGTACGCAGCGGATGGATCTATATTTAATGTTATGAATTAAAACACATAATAATTACTAACCTCGAATCTATTGAAAAACAGATAACCACCAAGTCTTGATCTTGATCACAAACACTTCAATGGATCTCGTATCACCACGAAACCCTAATCAACTATAGTGAGTTGATCTCTATCAAAAACTCACACTAAACGTCTAACGAGAGCGTTAGGATGCTAGTGCTTAACCCACAAGCTTACGAACTAAACATGAATGCTAGTCGTAGAGAAGAAACATAGTCAACTCCCTTACTTGGGGTGTTGGACGATTTGTAGAGAGAAAGAGAGAAGATCAAAGAATGCTTTGATTTTAAGGTATGGATAAATGAAGACCTAGAGGCCTCCTTTTATACTAATTACCTAGCTTAGGGAATAAGCTACCTCTCCTCTTGCCCTAGCCCATAGTGGCCGGCCATACAAGGGTGATATGGGCCCCCATTTTGCTTTTGGTCCTTGTGAAATTAACTTTGTACAATACAAGTTGATTTTGGACTTTAACGATCGTTAATCGTTACACTAACGGACTAACGACCGTTATGTGTATTTCGTGGATTATGTTAATTATAATTAATAGCATACATTAAACATATTAATTATATTTAATAAACAAACTCTAAATGTATACGTGTGTGCCCCGATAGGCTCACGTAATTTTTAGCCGTATAATTATTAATTTACGAGCGCATAACCGACAGCTCTCACTTGCGATTGAAACAATCAATAATGTATACTAACAACACTAAGTGTCTAGCAACACCGCATTGCTCCCAGAAATACCTGAATGTGGTTTCATAAAACAACTAGGTAAATAGTTTACAATTTTAAATTATCCTTTTGTTTCAGATACTTGTTGAACTATGGATATGGATCAAAGTCATTCCATATTGTTCAACTATTCTATTTCTCGTTTCAGAAATTAATCAAGATTAACAAACGTAAAACAAGTATCATCTTGATTTACACTTTGGGTACAGCCATGCAAACATCTGATTAATTCAGCTAGAGGCCCAGTAGTATCATACTCCAGAAGACAAGTGGAGGAACAAATTCTATTTTGACTACACGTGTCATTCATGTGCTTCAACCAACTTCTGAGAATAGCCTTTATAACCATCTTGTTCAGGATAGCGTTCGACTATAGTCAAGAAGAAGATCAACACATGCAAGACCTGCTTTTATCTCAAGTCAGAGGACAAATAAAATGACCATTTGCGAGATATCACTTAATGATGCCGATCCATAAAGTGATGACTCGTAGGTTTGGGGAAGTCCAGTATCCATAGCACGTGGATAACATGTGAGTTTGGCGGACACACCCTTAGTATTCAAAGAATATAACCAATCTCTCACATTTGCCTTAATTCAACAATACTCTCATATCATTGATCGACAATGGACAATTTAAAGTAATAAATTACTTATGGATTAAACATGCAAATATATGACACAATTAATATATGAATGAATAACTCAAGTACCACGTATATTAATCATCAAAATAATAAATGTTTTACATATCCCATTTATCCAAATACTAAAATCAAAACAGATTTACATGAGACTACTAACTGAACGAAGTCCAATACCACTAGCATGCTCAACATGCTTGTTCAAAGGCAACGCCTTAGTAAACGGATCAGCTAAGTTATCATCTGTGTGAACTTTGTTAAGTACTACTTCATTATCTGCAATAACCTCACATAGATAGTGAACCTTCCTTTTGTAATGCTTGGCGCCTTTCTGAGCTCCAGCCTCGTTGGCAATAGTTAATGCTCCAGTGTTGTCACATAGCATTTTCATAGGTTCTTTATTGGTGGGGACTACTCCAAGCTCATCAATAAACTTCCTTATCCAAATAGCTTCCATTGCAGCTTCTGAAGCAGCAGTGTACTCAACTTCTGTAGAAGACATCGTTGTAATGCTTTGCTTGGCACTCTTCCACACTACAGCGCCTCCATTTAGAACAAAAACTTATCCGGTTTGCGACTTGGTGTCATCCTTGTCGGTCTGCCACCCAGCATCAGTATAACAGGTAACTCTGAGCTCTCTGTTTGGGTCTCCATTGTAAACAAGAAACATATCTTTAGTATATCTAAGATACTTCAGTATGTTCTTCACAACACACAAGTGATTCTCACCTGGATCTACTTGAAATCGACTTGTTAAGTTCTGAGTGAACGCAACATCAGGTCTAGTGCACCTCACAGCATACATGATGGATCCTACAGCCAAGGCATAAGGAATCCTCTTCATGCGTTCCACCTCTGCAGGTGTTGAGGGTCCTTGAGATTTTCTCAACTCAAGTTTTACTTGCATTGGGGTAGTTCCACGCTTGGAATTCGCCATATTAATTCTTTTCAAGATTTTCTCAATGTATGCACTTTGACAAAGTCCAATAAACCGCTTAGATCTATCTCTGTAGATCTTGATTCCTAGAATATATGCAGCTTCACCTAAATCCTTCATAGAAAAACAATTTCCAAGATAGGCTTTAATAGCTTGTAACATTGGAATGTTGTTTCCCATGATCAATATGTCATCAACATATAAGATTAGGAATGCTACATTACTCCCACTAGCCTTAGGATATACACATGGCTCATCAAGGTTTTGAGTGAAACCATACTTCTTGATTTCCTCATCAAACCTTTTATTCCATTGCCTAGATGCTTGCTTTAATCCATAAATGGATCGTTGTAGCTTGCATACACGGTTAGGATATTATGGATTGACAAATCCTTCAGGTTGGTCCATGTAAACCTCTTCGGTTAAGTGACCATTCAAGAAGGCAGTTTTGACATCCATCTACCAAATCTCATAATCATAGTACGCTGCTATGGCTAAAAGAATCCTAATAGCTTTTATGTCTACGATAGGCGAGAAGGTTTCCTCATAATCTACACCGTAGGTTTGAGTATAACCTTTTGCCACAAGACGAGCTTTATAGGTGTGTACCTTTCCATCCATGTCAGTCTTCTTCTTGAAGAGCCACTTGCTACCAACGGTTTTAGCGTTAGGAGGGAGGTCAACTTCAATCCAGACTTCATTGTCTTTCATGGATTTCATTTCCTCGTTCATAGCATTAAGCCATTTTTCAGATTCAGAATCTGCTAATGCAGCTTTATAGTTAGCGGGCTCATTGAGATCCCCTAACTCATGCTCCTCTGAATCGATGTACAAACACATACGTTCAGGTGCACGTATTGTCCTTGAGGACCTACGAACAGGAATAACTTCACCTTCTGGTTCAACACTTTCATGTTCAACCATCTCAGGAAGTTGGCTAGTATTTTCAGAAGGGTGAGTATCTTCTTGAAGTTCTACGATCCTCCCACTTGCTTCTTGTGAGATGAGACGATTCTCAAAAAAGTCAGCAAAACAAGCAACAAATACTTTGTGCTCAGGTGGGTAGTAGAAGTAGTAACCCATTGTTTCCTTTGGGTATCCTACAAAGATACACTTAATAGATCTTGGCTCAAGTTTGTCAGGCGTATCACGTTTCACGAATGCCTCACAACCCCAGACCTTTAAGTAAGACAGATTAGGGACTTTCCCATGCCATAGTTCATATGGTGTCTTTTCAACCTTCTTTGATGGAACCATATTGAGAATGCGTGCAACAGACTCAAGAGCATAATCCCAAAAGGACATTGGTAGAGTTGTTTGTTTCATCATAGATCTTACCATGTCAAGCAGGGTTCAATTTCTTCTCTCAGATACACCATTATTTTGTGGTTTACGTAGAGAAGAGAGCTGTGAGACAATCCCACACTTCTTAAGATGATCTATAAACTCTTGACTCATATATTCGCCTCCACGGTCAGACCGTAAAGCCTTTATGGTCTTACCAAGTTGATTCTCAACTTCACTTTGAAATACTTTGAAAGTTTCAAAGACTTCATGTTTATGTTTAAGCAGGTAAACATAACCATATCGACTAAAGTCGTTAGTGAAAGTTAAGAAATAGTTGTATCCTTGTTTTGACACAGTTCTAAAAGGGCCACATACATCAGAATGTATGAGTCCAAGCAGATCTGTAGCTTTCTCCGTTTTATGCGGAAAAGGCTTTCTTGCCATCTTCCCAGACATACAAGATTCACACTTATCAAAAGACTCAAGGTCAGTTGATTTAAGAAGCCCATCACGTTGCAGCTTCTCAATGCGTTTCTTGTTAATGTGCCCAAGTCGGCAATGCCACAAGAATGTAGAGTCCAAGTTACGCTTGGCTCTTTTACTATTAACAGAATACATAGAACAATCATTCGAAACAGAATCATGCATATCAATTTCAAAAATACCATTCCTAGGAACAGCATTAAAATAAAACATGTTATTCATTGAAATTGAAATACCAATATCTGTAAAACAATGAGTAAAACCCTTGTCTTTCAAAAGTGAAACTGAAACAATACCCTTAGTAATACTAGGAGCATAATGACAATTGTCCAATACAATTATTAAACCACTAGGAAGGTATAAATCAAAACTTCTGATAGCTTCAACGGGTGCACGGTTTTCATTTCCTACGTACAGGCTTAAAGCTCCTGGCTTCAGTCTCTTACTTCCCCTGAGACCCTGAGTAGTATTACAGATGTGAGTACCACAACCAATGTCATATACCCAAGATTTATGAGGAAAAGTATAAAGTTCTATGACGAAGATACCTGATGTGCTAGCATTGCTACCCACATTGCACTTCTTCTGCATCAACTCGGCTAAATAAGTAGGACAGTTCCTTCTCCAGTGTCCAGTCTGATGACAATGATGACACTCAGTGTCCTTAGCAGGATGCTCCTTTTTAGGTGGAGGGAGAATCTTGGCCTTGGGCGCATAAGCAAGCTTAGCCTTGCCTTTACCATGATTATTACCCTAAGCACCATTCAGCAGCTTCTTGTTCTTATTATTCTTCTGGATCCTTCCTGCTCTTATAGCAAGTAGAGCAGGGGTAGCATCTTTCTTAGGAAGCCCTTGTTCGTGCAGCTTAAGCATTGCATGCACTTCATTCACTGTCTTCCCCATGCATTGCATATTATAATTATGTCTGAATCCAGCAAAGTCCTTGTTCAGAGAGGTAAGAATCAGGCTAACTGCAAGGCCAGATGACATGGGGTGACCAAGGCGTTCCAGTCTATCTAGATAGCCCTTCATTTTCAGAACATAGGTGCAAACAGATTAACCCTCTTCATGCTTACATGCATGAAAGGCCTGCACAGTCTCAAGGAGTTCCTGTTCTGTTTGCTGAGCAAACATGGTCTTCAATTCCTTAAGCATGTTATATGCATCAAAGTGCTCCAGATTCTTTTGAAGTTCTGGAGTCATGCTTATGAGCATAAGACAGCCTATGTCCTTGGATGCTTTAACCCATTGGGCGTGAGCAGCAAGGACATCAGCAGGAACCTGCTGATCAGGAGTTGGAGGAACATGAGTAGCAGGTATGGGATGCTCCACATAGGTTAACTTATCCTCAGCTCTGAGGACGATCCTCAAATTCCGATACCAGTCGAGGAAGTTTGATCCAGTAAGTTTTTCCTTTTCGAGGAAAGACTTGAAGATCGAATTGTTGACGGATTGATTTGCTGCCATCTACAATAAGACAAAGTTCAAAATTTTAGTATCTTCGATAATTAATTCTTTTACAAATTAACTACCCATGTTTTAATAAATAAAACAATTAATTTACTAAAAGACTAAGACCCTCTTGAACTCCCACTCATCACGGTAGTGCTTACTACTCTGGTAAGTCTTGTGGGTACAAGAGGTAGGCGGCGTGCGACAATTGCATTACAAGTGCAACTCTTAGATTTATGAGACTTATGGCACTTGAGTACAAGCTACTAGTGTCATGCATGTTTTGTCTCATCCTATGCCTCGGGCTCAAGGATCTCACCGCTTGACTCGATTAAGTCGTCCAATTAGAGAACATGTGTAAATAACTCTAGGTCTAACGCCAGAGAATAAACACCTTAGGTTGCAATTCACTCACGTCCCACGAAGAGCAAAAGGTAAGTGCAAGTGTCCTCAAACTTGGATGGCATAGACTTAAATTTCAAATAGGGTATCACATAATTTTTGACAAAAGCATGTATCAAAAATTGTGTACAAAGAGGCATGCATACATCTTTGTAACACAAGTTTACAAAAAATAATTTTTTCCAACTTATTAGGTGTACTATTATCACGGGCAAAGAATTATCAAGAACCCTATATTGTACTCTACATGAGTCAAAAGACCCATGTTCTTCCAATAATTCCCTCATATGCCGAAGCATGTAGTGGGGCGGGAAAATACCACACAAAACCCTAGATTTTGATATGATCAAAGATCATTAATAAAAGCACAAAACTTTAGGTATCTTATAGTTAAAGTTTATTAAATCACACGATATCCAGCAAGCTATATCCTGGTAGCTTCGAGTAATGATCCACACCCGCAATAGCTTGATGGAACCCGCGATTTAATTAAATCATATTTCAATAGTTTATAGTCCGTTTAAGTGTAAAAAAAAGTTTTACACATAACACATAACTGGTCACAAGGAATTAAGTGTTCATATTAACAGACAATAATTAAATCTCACGATATCGAGCAAGCTATATCCTGGTAGCTTCGAGTAATGATCCACACCCTCAATAGCTTGATGGAACCCACGATTTAATTAAAAACAAGTTTTGATATAAGTAATTAGTCTGTTTTTATTTCCAAAATCAATAGCATATATGTAAAGCAAGTCACAAGAAATAAAACATATAAGCAATTAAAACAGACAGCAAAAGGGGTAGAGGAGAAGACAAACTCTAATGGAAAGCAGTAAAACAAGTAATGCTCCAAAACTCAAGAATGAGTCTTCCCCAATTGGAGAATCTAAGGCTCCCACAAGGTTTTCGAGCTTGGTACCAAGTGGATCACAGACGTCATAATAATAACCGCGTAAGCCTTAAGATTGGAAAAAAGAAAAAGAAGAAGTACATGTTACAATAATCTTTTTAATTTTCCTAAACCCTTTTAAGTCTTATTAACCATTAATAATTAAACACGACCAAGATTTAATTAAATAACAATAATGCATGTTATTGTCATAACAATTAATATATGTGTTTAATTAGCGTAGCAAGCGACTCTATGTGCAACCCATAACACCAAACGAGATGGCTCTGATACCACTGTAGGGAATTCATATTGATTAAACCATCAATACCACGAGTACGTAGCGGATGGATCTATATTTAATGTTATGAATTAAAAAACATAATTAAAACACATAATAAATACTAACCTCGAATCTATTGAAAAATAGATAACCACCAAGTCTTGATCTTGATCACAAACACTTCAATGGATCTCGTATCACCACGAAACCCTAATCAACTATAGTGAGTTGATCTCTATCGAAAACTCACACTACACGTCTAACGAGAGCTTTAGGATGCTAGTGCTTAACCCACAAGCTTACGAACTAAACACGAATGCTAGTCGTAGAGAAGAAACAAAGCCAACTCCCTTACTTAGGGTGTTGGACGATTTGTAGAGAGCAAGAGAGAAGATCAAAGAATGCTTTGATTTAAAGGTGTGAATAAATGAAGACCTAGAGGCCTCCTTTTATACTAATTACCTAGCTTAGGGAATAAGCTACCTCTCCTCTTGCCCTAGCCCATAATGGCCGGCCATACAAGGGTGATATGGGCCCCCATTTTGCTTTTGGTCCTTGTGAAATTAACTTTGTACAATACAAGCTGATTTTGGACTTTAACGACCGTTAACTGTTACACTAACGGACTAACGACCGTTATGTCTATTTCATGGATTATATTAATTATAATTAATAGCATACATTAAATATATTAATTATATTTAATAAACGCTCTCTAAATGTATACGTGTGTGCCCCGATAGGCTCACGTAATTTCTAGCCGTATAATTATTGATTTACGAGCGCATAACCAACATGCTTTCCTTGTAATATGTTATAGTGAGCAAGGCTTCCCTTGTAGTAATTGATTGGCTTTGTCAAAGTGGGTGAAAATTTTGCACTTTACTTTAATTTTTTGAATAAACATCTTGAAAAGTAATTTGGGTAAAGAATGACGGCGCTAACTTGAGAGAGAACATGGAATAAAGCATAAATTCATGTTATTTAGGGTAAAAAATTAAATTAGATTATATGTTGTATAAAAATTCCGCACGCGCTTCACAATTAATGGTGGAGTTGATATGCACAATCTCTCTTTTTGATATGCACATACAGCTCTACAAGCATACAAAGAATGATTTAAGTTTGGTACAACAATGTGATGCGTAAAGTGATGTATCCTTTAAAAACCGAGTGAAATCAATTCCCTAGAAATGGTAGCATCGGTTCAAAGTCCTACGCATGCGTTTCGTAGTTATGATCGTCTTTTAGATATCCGCTAAAGGTTTTAGCGGCAAAAAACAAGGTCAACTATGATAACCAGACACGTAATTTAGGTTAACTCAATGCTGTTATGTTATATAAACTAACAAACCATCATTTCTTACTTTTAAAGATCATCATCATCCTCCCCCTCATTCACTTCTTGTTCCAACAAATTTTAAGTAAAGTTTAACCAATAGCGTCTTGCTCTACCTCTTATTCTAACAAAAACACCATCACCAACAACAACAAAAGAAAAAGAACTCCATCACCAACACCAACAACATCAATGGTGCGTCATCATCCACACAAGCACCAAATCTATGCCCATACGCATGTGTCTCCTAAGAAATTTAGGAGACGCGCAACAAAGACAAAAATGCCATAAATTACTTTTGATTGAGCAGTGTGGTAAATTGATAAAACGGTCAAAACAAGAAAACAAAAAGGATGAAGATGATACACAAACGTTTATCAAAGCAAAGAGACAACCGGAAAGATGCTATCAAAGACTTGATCGAAGCAATAGAGAGAATGAACAAAAAAATAGCAACGCGGGAGGATCAAATAACGGCACAAAAAAAGAGTATTTTTATGATCCTTACTCTTAGATCACCAAGCCTCTTTTGTAATTTTTATGAATACATTTACATAATTAATGTTAATGAATCTTTATTCTGTGTGTTAAATATGGGATGAGTTATTCAAGCCCCCCTATAGGGGGGGTGTTGACTTTTCATGTAACACCCCAACCCGGCAAGGGTAGAAGTGTCACGAAAATGGTGACATATCAAAGGCAAGCATAACATACGACTTACATAATACAAATGGTTTACAATATTACAAAGGAAAATATCAAACTACAAAGTCATACATAAGTAGATTCTAACTAAGGTATCGGCTTCATAAGCTAATCTCTCATCCCAAAGCAAACCCAAGCTCCTGGCTTCCTACTAAAACCTGCCGCAGGAAAAGAAATGCGGCTGAGCTTAAAAAGCCCAGTGAACAGATATATAATAAACGGAAACCAAAATCAATGGAAATGAACAGACATATCATAATGAATGAGATATAGGAAAAGGAAATAAAGAGTAGGGTTTAGGACAGTCATCCACCACGAGCCCACATATCACATCACATATCACATCGTAACCATAATCTTCAAATCATATAGAGGGGAGACCTCTCAGATAATCAGATAATATGAGGGGTGTCCTCATTCTTCAAATGGAGTAGCTAGCTCCCACATTTTGTGAAAGACGTGGATTGCACCCATCATCAGTCACCACATATCACATATCACAATCACAAATCTAGGATGCATCCATACGCCCCCCACATATCACATTGGCCATAATAATAATAATAATCGCATGCATTTCACAAATCACAATGGGGACGGTGTGGTTAATCACTCTGACCACACAAGAGTCATGTCAGTGGTGCATCACAGACACGGCCATGTTACCTTCATGGCTAGGAAAACACATTTGGCTCGTAGTATCAAACTGGGGTTAAAGGTCACATATTCATATCAAAGCAAAGGTTCACATGGTCATAATCACAGTTCAAATGTCAAGGTTCATATCACAGGGTTCATATCACAAGGTCCATAGAAAAAGGGTTCATATCGAAGAGTTCATAACAGAGTGGTTCACCAAGGTCTTCCAAAGTTCATATCATAGTTTAAAAAAAAACAAAGGGGATCTTAACTAAAGTTCAAAGTCTTTATCAAAGGGTTCATCTTCAAAGCCTTTATTCAAAAGATTCATTTTAGAAAGCCTAATCAAAGTATTTAAATAAAATGGTCTTTAAAATTGGTTTCATAAAGATAGTCATTAAAATGGTCTTCATAAAAGATAGTTTCAAACGAGTAGTTCAAAAACCTTAGTTTAATAAACCATTTCAAAATCCTTAGTTTAACAAATCATGCCAAAATCTTAGTTTCTCACAAAGATAGTTCAGAACTTTAGAGCAACCTGGCAAGGCATAGGTCAAATAAACGAAGCTCAGATCATAATCAGAAGTATCATAACGAATTATGGATAACAAATCAAAGCGTAGGGAACATAGCAAAGGTTTAGGAAACCCTAATATAATAAAAGTGAGAGCGAAGGCTCCTCATTCAAGAAGCAGAATATCTGTACCTTGTTCCAAAGCAAAGCACAATCAAAATGAATAAGATGCAAAGGAATCAGTTCCTCTCCTTCTTCACACCTAGAGGGGTAGAAAAGAATTACAAACCTTTCCATATTTAGTAACTTTCCATTTTTGGCAGGTTTCCATATTTAGAAAGTTTCCATTTTTAGTAATATGGAGTAACATACTTAGGTAAATCATTATTTCTGGAATTAGGGTATCTTTTATCATATTTTCATAATTGGTCTTTAAGAATTCACAATTTACACTTTATACCCCTTATTACAAAAGTTACACTTTTAACCTTCAATTATTCATAGTTACACATTAAACCCTTAATTTATCAATTTTACACAATGGTCACTTATTTTATCATATTATAGGAATGTATCCTCAATTTTACAGAATTTACACAATAGGTCCCTCTAGTTTACAAAGTTACATATTTAGTCCCTTAATTTACAATTTCAACTTTATATTATTTATAATTACATATTAATCCAGTAAATCACCAAATTAACACATAACCCCCTGAATATATTAAAATACTCAAAACAGCACTAACTTTCCAGAAATTACAAGTTTAGTCCCTCCATTTAATTATTTTCTAAATCGAACCAATATTAAACCCTAAAAACATTTTAATCCTTTAAAATACAAAAACGACACTAGACCCCCTCCTCTTATATTTTATACAGTAAGTACATGCCCCAAAATAAGTTTTAAAAATGACCCAAGAGTTTTAAAAGTTGCAAAACACCCCCTACACATTTTAAAACAAATCGTTTAACACTTTTTGTTAACAAACCCTAACCCTAAAATACAAATCATTACCCCATCATTATACCATCATTCAATACTCATTAAATAGCCAAGAACAAGCCCTAATCCTCAAACCCTGATTTATACAATTTATATTTTCTTTTCTTTTTAATTTCCTTAAATCGGTAAAAACAATTAAATCGAAAATAAATATTTTAGGCCTTGATAATTCGAAATAGCATTTCTCCCAGATTAATATGATCATATAGAGTCCAAATAAAATAAATATGAAGCCTCAAAAATTCGGATTGAATTATTTAGGGTTTATACACGTTTTTAAGATTTAATTCACAAATAATTGTTAGATCATGCATGGATTGACTTTAACATTTTATTTGGTGTTCTTAACATATATAAGGTCTGAGAAAAATACCAAATCAAGATTTGAACGTGTGGAATGAGGTGTACGAATTCTTTTGTACGCGATTAGCCAAAACGGGTCAAAAATCACCACGACTTCAAAAACGATCTAAAAATCATGAAACCAATTTTCACAGGTCACATATGATGTGAGGAACATGAGAAAAATAACAAAATAATTTTATGAAGATCGAATGGTACAAAATGAATTATACCTCAAATTGGCACTCGACAAGGAAATAATTCACCAAGAACGAACCAGGCCACAAACCAAGCAAAACGTATTTTTCTCAGCTTCTATAGGTGTCAAAGAACATAGGAAAAATAATCTAAGACCTTGGAAAAATCGGATTGAGGAGGGACGATTTATTTGTGAGTTTAGGGTTTTTGGTGAAGAGACAAATGATAAGGTTTGTTAACTAATGAAAAGGCCGGTCAAAAGGGGAGGGGAATGGGCAAAAATCTCGGCTCATTGAAGACTAAATCAATCACCCTTGATTTGATTTCCATTTACCATGTATAACATAAATTTTAAATAACTAAAAGATTTAAAAATGTATTTTAAATAGATAATTCGGTTTTATTAATATTTTAGGTGCCAAAATAATCTTTTCATGTGTCACAACATTATTTAGGTGCCTTAATATTATTTTGCTTCATATATTATTTGTTTACAAAGATTTGGGATCAAAATGGTACATTATAAGCTTATTAATCGAAGTTTTAGATTGTAGGGGCATTTTGGTCTTTTTACACAATTTAGGATTTTTGGGTTTTACATTTCATGTGCTGCCGCCGCTTTTACTGTCTGCTTTAAAATTTGTACATGTTGACCAGAATAGGCGGAGCCCACATAGTAGGGGGGCTTGTATAGTATATCCCATTAAATATTTGCATGATTCTATGTCTTAAATATTTGCATGAAACTTTTCCAATATTGGATGTTTATACACTTCGTAATAGTATCACAATAACAGTAGATTTTGGATTAGGCATCTATTCTGTTTGGGTGGTAAAAAAACAGGGATTTGTTTCATAATACTTCATAATGATGTAGGTCTAGGAAATGTGTAATTTTGGTAATGTTATGTTGGTGAGGTGTAGTTTTGGTAATGTTATGTTGGTGTGCAAATGTTAATATGATAGATGTATGCATTGTTAGTCCTTTATCATCTATTAATTATATTAAAGTACACAATTATATAAGTAATTTCAAAATATTAACAAAAAATCATAATTTTAACAATATTGACAAAAGGTTAAATCAAATTAGAAATAAGTGTCATTTTAACACATCAAATTTCCCAATAAAAATAACAATCACTCATTGAATAATGCGGTACTAACAGCTGGAAAAAATATATTTCTATTGGAGCTCCAAATGGTTGATTAGTCTATCAGAAAAACCGTCCATTTAAATTATTCTAACACATGGATGAACATTTGTGTTCCACGCATCATTAAAATCTTTTAAAGTATTAAATAGTTCGGTATTATCTTATATGATTTGATACGAGATAATTCTAGTAATCCGTTGATAAGAGTCAAGTATTCTTTACTATTTACATTATGTGAAATGGAGAATTGGAAATGTATCGTAAGGAGCTAATCAACAATGACATGTATATCATTATATCAAACAGGTTTTTAATCTCTTGCACAATCTTGATAATTGGTAATGGTGATAAACTCGTGTATCCTACCCTAAAAAACAATATGTGAATACAACGCTTATGTAACACCCCAACCCGACAAGGGCAAAGGTGTCACAGATACGGATTCTTATCAGAACAAACACAAGCATATAACATAAATAATACAGTAGGATTCTAAGGGTTACAACAAAAATCTGAAATTACAAGGTTATAAGAGATATACAAGAATCACTAAGTCTGAATAAAACTTTTCATAACATCTCTAATCCAATTCAGCTAGCAAGGTCTTCTAAGTTCAAGGTACGCTCTATAACAACTCAGCTTCCAACTAAAACCTGCCGTACACGAAAGAAAACGTACGGCTGAGCTTACAAAGCCCAGTGAACAGATATATAATAAACGGAAACGAAAGCAAAAGAAATGAAAGTAAAAGGAAAAGAACAGATATAGTATAACGAAATATATAAGTCAAGGTACAGAGAGAGAGAGTAAAGGTTTAGGACAGTAATCCACCACGAGCCCAGAAACATATCATATCAAATCACATACCAGGGTGTATGGAGGGGTGACCTCAGCATACCAAGACAGGGTTGAGGGGATACCTCCAGGGTTGGAGTTGCAAGCTCCCAGGGTTGTGAAAGGCATGTATTGCACACAGTACCAGTCACCAGACATACCAGATATATCAGAAACAGAACAAGACTAGGATGCATCCATTCGCCCCCCAGAACAGATCGGCCATAATAAATCATATAGTGTGCATGCATAATCGAAATCAGAATGGGGACGGTGCAACCAAATCACTAGGGCTACACACTAGTCATGCCAGTGGTGCATCACAGACACGGCCATGTTACCTTCATGGCTAGGGAACAAATTTTGGCTCGGGTATCAAACTGGGAGTCAAAGGTCAAAGGTCGAAGGTTCATATCATAATCAGGGTGTCATATTAGAAGGTTCAATATCAGAAGTCAATATCAGAAGATCAAATATCCCAGGTCAATATCCAAAAGGGTCAAAGTATTATATGGTCAAATCTTCAAAAGGTTCAATATCAAAATACTTTTCAAAAGGTTTTCTCTTAAGGTTCATTTAAAACAACCCTTCAAAATAGTTTTCATAAATGGTCTTTCAAATAGTTTTCATAAAACGAACTTCAAAATAATTTTCTTAAAGTCAATATATCATGCTTGAAAAATCCTTTCAAAATACTTTACTTAAAACATTTCCATCTCATATCAAAAAGGTCTTCATATCATAGGTCCAAAATCCGAGATCAAAGGTCAAAGCAAAGGTGTCATAGCGAAGGATCGTAACAGAGTATCAAATCAAAGATTTAACAGATTAGAAAAGAATCATAGGAAACCTTACAAAGAAGGTCAGAATATCTGTACCTTATTCTAGAAGCAACCACAAATCAGGAATGGATGACACAGAGTGGATCAGGACCTCTCTTTCTTCGCACCTAGAGGGGTAGACAAGAATTACAAACCCTTCCTTTTTAAGTAACTTTCCATTTTAGCTTTTAGATTCATCAAGTTACTCTTTTAGTCCTTTAGGTTTCATAATTTACACTTTATACCCCTTTAGTTTCAAAAGTTACACTTTAACCCTTCAATTGTTCGTAGTTACACTTTAGACCCTTAATTTATCAAAGTTTCACAATGGTCACTCATTTTATCATATTATAAGAATGTATCCTCAATTTTACAGAATTTACACAATAGGTCCCTCTAGTTTTCAAAGTTACATATTTAGTCCCTTATCTTACAATTTCAACTTTATAATATTAATAATTACATATTAACCCATTAAATCACCAAATTTACACATAACCCCCTGAATAGATTATATTACTCAAAACAGCCCCAAGTTTCCAGAAATTACAAGTTTAGTCCCTCCATTTAATTATTTTATAATTCGTACCTTAATTAAACCCTAGAAACATTTTAATCCTTTAAAATACAAAAATGACACTAGACCCCCTCTTTTTATATTTTATACAGTAGGTACATGTTCCAAAATAAGTTCTAAAAATAACCCTTGAGTTTTAAAAGTTACAAAACTCACCCAAAACAATTTAAACCAATCGCATAACACTTTAATTAGCCAAAACCCTAACCCTAAAAATACAAATCATTCACCAATCATTAGATCATCATTAATCATCATTTAATCACTCAAAAACAGCCCCAAAAGTATAATCCCTAAATCGATTTACATTTTATTTCTTTTTCTTCTTTATTTTCTTTAAATCGGTAAAACTAAATAAATCAAGAATAATTATTTTAGGCCTTAACAATTCGAAATACAATTTTTCCCAGATTAGTATGATCATATGGAGTCCAAATAAAATAAATATGAAGCCTCAAAAATTCGAATTGAATTATTTAGGGTTTATACACGTTTTTAAGATTTAATTCACAAATAATTGTTAGATCATGCATGGATCGACTTTTACATTTTATTTGGTGTTCATAACATATATAGGGTCTGATAAAAATACCAAATCAAGATTTGAACGTGTGGAATGAGGTGTACGAATTCTTTTATACGCGTATGGCCAAAATGGGTCAAAAATCACCACGGCTTCAAAAACGATCTAAAAATCATGAAACCAATTTTCACAGGTCACATATGATGTGAGGAACACAAGAAAAATAAGAAACGAATTTTTAAGAGGTCGCAAGAATTAATTCGATCATTACCTTATTTTGTTCTAGCGACAAAGAAATAATTCACCAAGATCGGACCAAGCTTCAAATAATTCGAATGGTATTTTTCCTAGCTCCTTTGGATGATGATCAATCACAGAAAAATGGTCTAGGGATTTTAGGGTGTCGATTGGAGGCTATGTGAATTTCTTGTGTGTGTTTATTCTAATCGGTATTAGGGTTAGGAAAAGAAGTGATAAGGGTTGATTTAAAAATAGCTAAACCGAGTCAAGGGGGGAGGAGGATGACCAGGAATTAAATAAAATTGATTGGCCATGATGATGATTTATTATTTCCTTATTTACACATTTTTAATTCATTTTAAATACATAATATTATCTTATAAATTCATTCGGCCAACTAGGGGCATTTTGGTAATTTTGTAGCTTGTATAAATGTTAAATAGAATTGTTAAAATTATTTGGGATTCATAACTTATGCATTGCCAGAAGTTTGGGAATTATTTGATACTTTATAAACTCTTAAATAAATTTTTAACTTGCGGGGGCATTTTGGTCATTTTTCATGTTTTCAGATTTTAGGGTTTTACAACGCTTAAGTTGATTCAGTGGTTCACTCAGTAGAAGGTACAACTGCTTTAAAGGAACTGATTATTTTCTTGTAAAGTCGTCTTCTTCAAGCTTTGCGCATAAAGGCTGGCTCTATAGTTGCTGTTTGTAAGGCTTTAAATTGAAAACTTCACAAGATAATCGAGTATTCACCATTTGGTTATGAGAAATGATATTTATTCCTACGTCACATTCCTACTAAATCCTATTACTTACAGAATCCTGACAACTGAAAAAACTAACAATTTAAATGAGGGGAGATAATGAGTGAAATACGCATGTCAGATTTTTATATGAGTAAAAAGATAAGTAGGCAAAAGATGTAAGAGGATATAGCAATGCTATTTAGTTATACTTTTCACTTTTGCATTGGGTTTGATTACATCAAAGTTTATAAGGAGTATTTTTTTTGCTTTATCAAAAGTTGTGCTAATGATAGTTCGACTATACTTTGGCTTACAAAACGTGGCGCTTTCATTATATCGACATACTCCTTCCCCGTTTCATAATAAAGGTCTTATTTTAACTTTTTGAATTTTTTATTTTTCAACTTTAACGTTAAATATTTGGGTTTGTGTTATATAATACTTGATGAAAATTATACGAATAAAAATACATTTAAAACTCAAACCATTAATATATTTTACATAAATTAGTATATAAAAAAAATAGTTAAGTTCAAATTTAAAAAAAAAAAAAAAAAAAAAAAAAAAAACGAGACACTTATTATGAGATAGAGAGAGTATATTAATTTGAAAGAAACAAAATTGATTTCTTAACTACCATATTAGCTATCAACCATCAACGAAGGGAAAAGATGTAGTAATAAAGATAATTGAAATGATAAGAAGAAAAAAATTTAGCAACACATTTTAAATGAGTTGAAAAAGTTTAAATAAAGATGCATTTATTTTTTTGAATACATTAAAAGAAATTTTTTTTCCATTTTCTTATTTTAATATTATTTTTCATTTGTAACTAACTTCCATCCACGAGATGATTGTTTTAATTCTTAAAACCTATCAAGCAATTGAGTTAAGTGTAGTGGTGGTGATTTAATCCCTTTCACACCAACGCCGCGGCAAAAAGGTTTGTTTAACCAATAACCTCAAGTCATTGGTTTAGATAACTTAAATAACGATACTTTATGTTCATTAAATTATATAATCACAATTCAGTGAGGTAATTTACAAGTATAGTTATTGTTTATTAAATGTATTTCTTACTTAAGAAGAAAAAATCGAGTTGAATTATGGGTCAGCACGTCGACATATCCAAATTAATACGTGGTTGAAAAAGACACACCACACTCTATGCATAACGTGGCATTTAGATTTCCTTTTCAGCCATACGATTACTTTTGCCCTATTTTCCTAATTAATTAATTATTTATTTTATTTTACAAAAATATGTCGACACGAAATCATGTGGGTCACGCTTGTTGATATTATTACATTTTGAATAAGAGCAAATTCTAAATTTAGTTTTTTGATTAAAAAACAACTTTCTAAAAATGTCGACCAATAAACTCTGCTAATTTACTACTCCCTCCGTTTCAATTTAATTGTCCATATTTTTTTTATAGATGTCTCAAATTAATTGTACATTTTCTTTATTTAGTAAAAACTAGAAAATCTAGTGAAGGAATATTCCATTTTACTGGTTGAAAATTAAAGTGGCCTCACTTTTATTAAACTTTGTGTTTTCTCTCTCCTGATAAATAAATTGAGATGAAGAGAGTAGTTTCTATATATATGTACAAAATATTTTTTTTCTTTTAATTAATTGAACAACGGCTATGTTTTTTGTTAAATTTTGTTATGTATTTTACTTGACACATTTTTTAATTTTGTGTAACGTATTAATTTTTTTAAATTTCGTAATCTTGATGTATAATAGACCAATTATATGTATCCATTTTATCATTTTACCCTCGCCCTTTTTAATTTGAGTGTGCACAGGTGTATAAAATGTACAGTAATATTTCTACTTTATTGTATCATCACATCGACATAACTGGTAGCAAAATTCGTTAGGCAAGTACGAGTACTATAGTATATATTTATGCTCATGGCTCATTCTTGAAAATATCTCATTTCTGATCACAACTCATAACAAACAAAATGATGAAAGGAGTAAGTGACTACCTAAAGATGTCGACTGATCCAGCAGCCTCAGCAGCAGCAACATCACTAATCAACTCTGATTTTCAACAAATCAGTCTTGCTACTAGAAACCTTGCTGATCACGTTATCAAGCTTGGTGTTAGTGGTGGCTTGATTACCACCGTCCTTCAATGGATCGCGTGTATCGCAGCTGTGTAAGTCAAGCAAACTATTAATAAACGGCTAATTTTCCTTAAGGAGACAGTTTCAAGCAAACTATTAATAAGCTTTGTCTTATTTTAATTTTTTAAGATGGGCTAGTTGCACGTAAATGTATATAACTTGTCCTTTTTTATAGTTTTATGTAGCTAATTATTTTTTAATATACATAGCATACTTTTTTATTTCGGTCTTTCTGATGTATCGTGTGACGTCATACGATACATAAAAAAATATGAAAATAAATAAGTATGCTACATAAATTTAAAAAAAATAAAATAAATTGCTACACACAATTATAAAATGACAAGTTAGATATATTTTCGTGCAATTAACCCTTTTAAGATTGGGTCTAAGGTTTTTTTTTTTTTTTTTTTTTTTGGTTGCAGCTACTTGTTGGTATTGGATCGAACAAACTGGAGGACTAACATGCTTACATCACTCTTGGTTCCTTATATTTTCTTGACATTTCCTAATTGGTTGTTTGGGATTTTGAGGTGAGTGTTTTTAGCAAGATATGAACCGTGTACAAGTTTTAATTTTATGTTTGAGTTTTTTGATTATATGTTTGGTTTTTTTGGTTTGATTTAGGAGTGATATTGGAAGGTGGATTCTTTTTGTTGGAGTCATAGTGAGCTTGTTCTTTCCTCATCATTTTAGAGGTGAGTTTAGGACTAATTTGATATTATTTTAATCATTCCAAATTTGTTTAATTTTTTTTAGGGGTAGAGTTATGTTATATATCAAGTGACTCATTGCTGACATCCATTTAAAATTAAATCAATCGTTATTTTCACTTTTTTTTTTTTTTTTTTTTTTTTTTTTTTTTTATTTTAATTATTATTGAAATTTACATGAAAAATCACATGTGCTATTAGTGTTAAATTACATATGATATCTAATATCACATGTGATATTAGTGTTAAATCACATATGATTTTTTTCATGCAAATTTCAGTAACGAAAAAAAAAACGTAAAAAAAAAAACGTGAAAAACACGAAAAAAAATAATTTTGTCGAAAGTATATCGTAGTGCGTATCTATAGAAAGATAATTAAATGTTCGTTGTAACAGTATTTTTTTTTTGCTTAAGGATCAATGGTTTGAAAGATATTAATATTTGAAAAAAAATGATTGAAAGTTATTTTGTTAAATTGTTGTGATTAATATCATCCATTAGATAAAATAAAAATTGTAGGTGGAGATTAATCCATGTAAAAAAAGATTTGTTCCTCAAATGATCTTAAATCTTTGTTTAGAAGGGGTGTTTTTTTTTTTTTTTTTTTTTTTTTTTTTTTTTTTTTTTTAAATTTAAATGTTAGTAGATCGGATAAAAAAAGCTTAGAATATATATAATATATATATAAGAAGATAAGATGTACTTTCAAAAATTGGATCTATCTTCCATAGTGTTTTGTACTGATTGCTTAAACTTTGTTGAAGTTTAACGAATACATTTATATGCTTTTCCAAAAAAGAAAAGAAAAAAAAAATGCTATGCTCAACCTATTTTTAAAGGGTAAAAAGGTAGGGGTGGCAATTCTCGACATAACACGATAAACGACACGAATCCGACACGAAGTTAAATAGGTTTGGGTTGAGGATAAACAGGTTTGGGTAAAAAAACAGGTCAACCCGTCTAACCCGTTTAATAAATGGGTCGTGTTTGGGTTGAGTAAATATTAAACAGGTCAATCCGTGAACCCGTTTAAGTATATAAAACTTTAAAAATAAATATATAAACTTATTTTTATGTTGGATGTGGATTAAATGTATTTAATGTACTTAATATGGGTGAATTACGATTATACCTCTGATATCATTGAAATTGACGTCAAAAAATTGTCGTATAATTATTTGTATGTTATTTTTATCATATTTTAGTTTCTTATATCCTTTTTGTATTTAAACTAGTTAAATCAACAAACCACTAACCTTATTCATTGCTTGAACTATTTACTTAAACGGGTTAAACGGGTTATATGTGTTATACAGGTCTGGGGTTAGGGTTGAGTTTCTTGACATGATTAATAAATTGGTCATGTTTGGGTAGAAGTTTTACTAACCCGCCAACACGCGAACCTAAATAGGTTACCACAAACACGACTCGATTGCCACCCCTAGTAAAAGGTGTAAATGGTTCGTGTACTTATACATTAGATTCGTTATGAACAACGAACTGATTTAAATCTATCTAATTTATAAGTATATAAAACATTTATAGCTTTTACCTTTTTTTTTAAATGATTCACAACTTTTTTGAGGTTGATTTGAAAATAAATTGGTGACTTTTTTTTAATGAAAATATACATTTTACTTATTAGTTTTATCATGATTGTTAAGATTTCGATCCTAATTCTAAAATCATACAATTTTACAATACTACAAAGTAAAAACGATCCTGATCGTACGTAGAATCTTTGCGAGATAGGATCTTAATAGGATACCGATCTTGTTCATAGGATCTTAAGATTTCGATCGATCCGATTTTACTTTTCTCGAACCACAAGCTAAAAACTATAAATTTATGTATTAAGTTTTGTATAACATGAAAAGCTATAGGCTAATTGTACTAGACACTTCATAATCATAATTTCGACATATAATTTGTTGATATATGATATATAATAATATGTATATTTGAATAATTTTACAATGCCTATTAAGAAAATGACACTATTAGAGGATTTTAAGATCCCGATCCGATCTTACGATTACGATCTTACAAACACGAAAACAGTTCTAGGGGGGATCACGATCTTAAAAACCTTTTTTTAGCTTTTACTTATTCTTTTAAATAAAATCCTCCAATAACATCATTATCATGCTTGAACTCAATAAAACTTAAACGATATCATTATTTAATTGTGACGGTGAAATGATGCAGACTATTTGTTCTTGCCGGGATCAATCCTTATGCTAGTTGTGATAGCTCCAAGCATTATTGCTGGCTATGTAAGAGCAGGGTGGATTGGTGTGATTATCTGTTTGGTTGTTGGATGCTATCTGCTTCAGGAACATATCAGAGCTTCAGGAGGGTTCAAGAATGCATTCACCAAGAGCAATGGCATTTCCAACACAATTGGTATCGTTCTCTTGTTTGTCTTCCCCGTGTGGGCTTTGATCGCTTTGATATTTTGAATGAATATCGATTGTTATTTCACGTTGCATTTCATGAACCTTTTGTTGATGTGTGAAATAAACCTTGTTTAGTATTTGATGTATTTTAAGACTTGTACCTTGTTTAGTATTTGATGTATTTTAAGACTTGTACCTACCGAACTATCGGTTTATCATTGTATATGTATGAGTTGTAGTAATAATGGTTGTTTGTTTTGCCAACCGACAATGTTGATTTTTTACTAGACGTTTATCTTCTGTTTTTTAAACTTTTCCAACCTGATTGGAGATCTTTAGTCTATATCTTTTGGCCAGAAAATTACTACGTTAGACCTGTACACACATGATTCTCTCAATTTGACCGAACTTTAGCAAGATATCGAAAATACCCATACATTTTGCGTTCATCTTTACGCAAGATACGCGAGATGACTTGTTTTAATCTTTGCCGTCGAAAAAAAAAAAAAAACACAAAACTAAACATCCCGCGCATTATAATACGCAGGATGTTCAAAATACGCAAGATGCAAAATTAATTCATATAATAACATCCCGCGCAAGATCATGCGCAAGATGTGTGAATTACGCAAGATCATGAGCTACTACTTACTGGTAATTTTCGTTTTGACTTTTATGTTCTGCATGTAAGGTAGTCACTGGTTACAAATTTGATTAAATAATTAAGTTTTATACTCTTTACTTGGGGTTGGTAACTGCAAACAAGAGTCATAATTCGACAATTGTATTCTCAATAAAGAAATTTAAAGTTCACTTTACTTATTTTCTTATGCTGCCCGTGTTGAACATCTTGCGTAATTCACACATCTTGCGCATGATCTTGCGCGGGATGTTATTATATGAATTAATTTTGCATCTTGCGTATTTTGAACATCCTGCGTATTATAATGCGCGGGATGTTTAGTTTTGTGTTTTTTTTTTTTTTTTTCGACGGCAAAGATTAAAACACGACATCTTGCGTATCTTGCGTAAAGATGAACGCAAGATGTATGGGTATTTTCGATAGTTTGATAAAGTTTGGACAAATTGAGACAATCATGTGTGTACAGGTCTAACGTAGTAATTTTCTCATAAAGCCGAAAAAATATGATGTATCGACCCCATTGGACTATACTAAGGGTCTGCCTGGTAAGTATAGGGGAAAGGGTAAGGGAATGCAAAGGAATGGGTCTGGTGGGTAATCATTATTTTATCTTTCAATTTACTCTATAATGGTTGATTATCCAGTACTGGGTAATCAATACCTTTGCATTATCTTACCAAGCACAAGCAATGAAGGAATGTGGGCCTTTTTTATTACCTTACCGCTTCCCCCCCCCCCCCCCCCCCCCCCTTAACCCCCTACCAAGCACCTCCTAAAATCCATTGCCAAAAAAATATGATGCCTGCTGCGAGTCTTGAAAGATACCAAGGCGTTGACCTCACATGCGATGCATTCAAATATCACGGATATTTGGAAAGGAAGATTTTTTATAAAAGAGAAATACTTGAGTGATGGTATTTTCATAAATCTATAGATTGAGTAAATCTCATATACTGCTGGGTAGTATCCTGGATCTATAAATCAAACTCGAAAAGGCATGAGTTCGTAGATCATAAGTAAAATCTCGCAGCTGCTTTGGAATGCTCAAGTAAGACTGGAAGATTTATGACGGGGGGAGCAGTTAACTGAGTTAACACCTGTTAAATTGATCGAATTAGTTTTCTTTTAACACCTGTTAAAAAGTGTTAAAAAGTGTTAGAAAGTGTACAACAGGGGACTTTGGGTGTATTTATTTTTCTTTTAGTACTTCGCATGCATGGGCGGAGCTATGTGTACCCATAGTGAAATTTTTGGTTTTTTTTTACGTTTTTCGTACTATCTTTCATATTTCGCTACCCATGAAACAAATTTTCGCTACCCCTAAACAAATTTTCGTATTCCGCTACCCCTGAACTTTAATCCTAGTTCCGCCATTGTTCACATGTATATCGGGTACAAATAAAATGACAAATGGTCTATTTTACTCTTTGTTAAAAGACATCTTTTTAACCATTTCTTGATTATATTCTATATATATATATATATATATATATATATTTTTAATTGAAACTAAGAATATATTCTAGATGATACCCATATAATTATTAATAGAAACATATAGATAAAATAATCCAGTAATCTATCTATTTTATTACTATCATCACGTAATTGCCAGTAACATTTGTTAAGTTGGTGGGTACTATAGTATATATTTATGCTCATGACTCATCTATTCCTCTTGCAAATATCTCATTTCTGACCACAACTCATAACAAACAAAATGATGAAAGGAGTAAGTGAGTACCTAAAGATGTCAACTGATCCAACAGCCTCAGCTGCAGCAACATCACTAATCAACTCTGATTTACAACAAATCAGTCTTGCTACTAGAAACCTTGCTGATCACGTTATCAAGCTTGGTGTTAGCGGTGGTTTTATTACTACCGTCCTTCAATGGTTCGCGTGTATCGCAGCTGTGTAAGTCAAACAAACTATTAATAAACGGCTAAACATATGAGTTTTTTTTTTTTTTTTTTTTTTTTTTTTGATAAGTTTTTGTTCAGGATTTTTTTTACTCAGATGTGCGCAGTTTGACAGGACAGTTGAAACAAACTATGAATCTTTGTCTTATTTTTAATGTTTTCAAGATTGGATCTAAGATGTTTTGTTGTGTTTTTTTTTTATGTAGTTATTTGTTGGTGTTGGATCGAACAAACTGGAGGACCAACATGCTTACTTCACTATTGGTTCCTTATATTTTCTTGACATTTCCTAATTGGTTGTTTGGGATTTTGAGGTGAGTGTTTTTAGCAAGATATGAACCGTGTACAAGTTTTAATTTTATGTTTGAGTTTTTTGATTATATGTTTTGTTTTTTTGGTTTGATTTAGGAGTGATATTGGAAGGTGGATTCTTTTGGTTGGAGTCATAGTGAGGTTGTTCTTTCCTCATCATTTTAGAGGTGAGTTTAGGACTAATTTGATCTTATTTCAGTTATGCCCAATTTGTTTAGATGTTGGTTTTTTTGATATATTAGTAGATCGGATCGAAAAAGATTGAATATATATAAGAAAACTCATTTGATAGGATCTACTTTCAAATCTAGCTTTTGTAGTTGAAAACTGGATCTTTGTTCAAGTGTATTGTACTGATTGCTTAAACTTTGTTGAAGTTTTATGAATATATTAATCTGCTTTGCCAAAAAAAGAAAGCGATACTCAACCATTTTTTAAGGATTCACAACTGAGATTGACTTGAAAAAAGTTGGTGATTTTTTAATGAAAAACTACTTTTTACTTATTCTTTTTAAGATAAGTAATCCAAGAATAATAAAATCCTGCAATAACATCATTATCATGCTTGAACTCAATAAATAAACGAGGTCGGGTTGCTCAATAAAACCTTGGTACATAAAGATGATTATTTAATTGTGACTGAAATGATGCAGACTCTTTGTACTTGCCGGGATCAATCCTTATGCTGGTTGTGATAGCTCCAAGCTTTGTTGCTGGCTATGTAAGAGCAGGGTGGATTGGTGTGATTATCTGCTTAGCTATCGGATGCTATCTGCTTCAGGAACATATCAGAGCTTCTGGAGGGTTCAGGAATGCATTCACCAAGGACAAAGGCGTTGCCAACACAATTGGTATCGTTCTCTTGTTTGTCTTCCCCGTGTGGGCTTTGATCGGCTTGGTATTTTGATTGAATACCGATTGTTATTATTGTGAGATGTTTTGTGCTTTGTGTATCTGCTTTAATTCATGAACCTGTTGTTGATGTGTGAATTAAACCTTGTTTAGTATTTATGTAATTTAAGACTTTGCCAAAAATAAGTTAAAATCCTTCTGGTTAGGTGTTGAAGCTATGCTTTGTCATTCATCGGATTATCACTTGTGGTTTACCTAGCCGTCTTTTTGTCACTGTAAATGTGTGAGTTGTAGTAGTAATGGCCATTTGTTCTGCCAAACGACAATGTTGATTTGTTATTAGACGTTTAATTTATCAATTTAGCTGTTCTGCCAAACGACAATGTTGATTTGTTATTAGACGTTTAATTTAGCTGTTTTTTTTTTTTTTTTTTAATTAACCTGTTTGGAGATCTTTAGTCTATATATCTTTTGCCCAAAAAATATGATGTATCGATCCCATTGGATTATACTGAAATCCATTGCAAGTCAGGTCGACTAGAAAAGAACACAAATGTAACTCCGTTTTTTAAAGGGGACTTCAAAAACTACGTACTGGGTCTCAAACTTTTTATCGAAGTACTTCTGTTGAGGCCTTTCAGCCTTGGGTTATGATGGTTATGGTTTTGTAGAAAATGAAACTTTTTGCAAGATAAACAAAGGAAGGCTGTATCAACTATCAACAAAGAATGTCCAGCTCATTCAGTGACTTAATTTGATAGTATATTTGTAAGGTTTATGAATATCTACGAGTCTTTCATACCAATGGTGTTTAGCTACTCTTTAATCATGATGATTGTGGATCTAGAGACTCGATGCGTACCATAGAGTTGGTTGATGATTTTAGCAAAGAGAAGGAAGAAGAGTAATGCTACAGCTTTGTCAAGGATCTGCTATATAATTGAACTACTTTTTTTAGAAGTTAGTTTCAGTGATTCACACATATATATAACTAAGCTTTGTGAAGTATAATGACGATTGAATAAGGTCTAACCACCACCAAAGTGGCCTATGAACACATCTTCAGGTGGCCAGGGTAAGGGTTCGGAAACGGTCATGGAATACCCCAGTTTGGGCACGTACATCTGAGTTAAAGACTTGCCCTCCCCGGGTAACCTGCACAGAGAAACCGCGTCCGTTTGTAATGTATAATGACTGAAGTCCAAACCTGTTGATGTGTGATTGTTGATACAAAAGTTGGGCGTTCCTTGTTAAGACTCCTTTTCTCGTACCAATTAGATCTTAATGCTTGATGGAACCTGCGCACTAAGAAAAAGAGCAAACACCGTTAGGCTTATCGAGGGATTGTCTCCCTCGATTATCCTCCGGCGTGAGAGTAAGTAATCGAAGTTTAGGGTTTAGTGAAGATTTAGGGTTTTGCGAAGATCGTACATTTACCGAGGGCCTAGGTGCCCCTTATATACACATGAAACCCTAGTAGGTTTCGTGTTCCCTACTCCTCGGCGCATTCGCCGACATTGGATATTTGGTATATATCCCCTTTATTTAGGAGATACTCCATATCCATTCCAAAAATAACTTTGGGCTTGGGCCTTGTAGGTCCAAGCCGCATAACTGGTAGTCCAGTTATCGCCATGCGGCCCATACGTGGTGGGCTTAAGTATTTAGTATTGTTTACTAATCGGGTCCGTGACCCGGGTGTAGACTATACGTCATCATGTCCCCCCAGTCTAGTGTGCGCAGGGTAAAACCTGCGGATGCTAGACTAAAGTCGTGTCGAAATTATTCCTCACGCGTACGCGGGAAGATTTCAAAAATATACCGCCAAAAACGCACGTATGATGTATCTAGTCCAAAAAAGTGCAATTCGGGTACCTCGGGAAGTGGAGAGGTTATCCACTTGTCCTGTACCGTTACTTCTCCCAGCCACACGATTTGAGTTAGTGGGATACACGTGTCAGTCATCTGTGGTGGATGGGAAAAGTATATAAACTACCGCCTCCATTCACTGTGATATCCACAGTTAAAAAATTACATCTCCACCATTTTTACATCTTCGAATCTGCTATCAAGAAACCGATAATTCGAAGGTAATAGCGTGTGCGCACATTCTGAAACACAAAATGGTGTTGCAACTTCAGGATTTCACTTCTAATATAACCGAAGGTGAACTGAATCAGTTCACCTCGGATTACTTTATCCCTTTGGGTCTGCACCCAGAGGTACCAGGTCCCAATGCCACCATCGCGAATTTCCCCGTAGGGAAAGTGGGGCTATATACGCGCTTTTTCGAGTGGGCGAATCAGCGCGTACCCATTTCCGTGCTGCTGAGTGATATACTTAATTATTACGAGCTCCACATCTCACAGTTGCATTGTATTGGTGCTGGGAAGATTGCCAATTTTGAGGTGAACTGTCGCTTGTTAGCGATTCATCCGACCCTCCAATTATTTCGCGCGTTTTATCACGCAACGTGGTCAAATGGTTGGGTTACCTTCTCTAAGCGCGTAGGCAAGTTACAATGCTATGTGCAGAAGGTAGATAAACTCAAGGACTGGAGGGAGAAATTCTTTTGGGTTGACGCCGCCGTTTTTCCTTCCAATTTTCAATTTTACACCCGTGCCACTCTGCCCAAGGATGAGCGCCCCCCCGAGACGTGGTATAACGCGGATCATGCGGCGATCATTGATGAGAACCGCCTTCCCATCAAGCCATATCCGGAAGCGTTCCTGGTGCATATGGGCATCAGTCGCAACTACTTCGAGTTTGAGACAGAGGTTCCCACATTCTTGGATGCGGATGGCACGGGTGGGTGCTCCTTACTGTCGTTATTAATGTAAGCGTTTCTTCGTTTTCCATACTTTATGTAACTTGCTTCTCTTTGTCTACTTTATACGCAGAGATGGATCTTTTTGCGGTTGTTAACTTGGAGACACCGCGTTCCGTGGCAGTGGGGGTGCGTCCTCTGAGGGAGGGTGAGAAGACCATTCTGGAGGCGACGGCCGGGCGCGTCGTGGACTTGGTTATTCCAGAGTCTGAGGGCTCCCCTGATGTGGTAGTAGCTGAGCCGTTGCAAGAGGTGGCTCCTCCTTTGCAGCAGGATCCTGACACTGCGCAGCCTCTTCCCAATGAAACGCTGATCCATTTAGAGGAGACTGACAGTGAAATGGAGGAGTGCTCCCCACTGTCGCGCAAGAGAACGCGTGGTGGTGATGGTGAAGGGTCTTCCAAGAGGCCGCGACCTGAGGCTGAGGAGAGTCCATCTTTTACTGAAGTGCAGATGAAGTAAGTATCTTAGTTATTAGTTATGAACTTTTGTCAAGTTATACTTTATTCTAACTTTGTTCCTTCATGTCCTCAGTGTGGATGCTGAGAAGTCTGGTGGAGGTACGTCCACGACTAAGATTGAGAAGGACGTGTCCTCGTCTCCTCCCCCCATGTAAGTATTCTTTAGCAATCCCTTAGGATTTTGCGTATGCTTGACTGTTATTCGTGCGCTGACCTTGCTTCTTGATCTTTCGTGCAGTGAACAGCCTGTGGAGGACGCTGGCGTCGTAGATGGAGGTGCGCCTCCCAAGGTGAGCCCCTTTGGGGTGCCTTCACCAAGGGATGTTGGAGGGGAATCAAGTTCGTTTGACTCTATGATGGAGGAGCTGGCCTCCATCGCTGTGCGCCAGTCCGAGCTGGTGGCGCAAGCCATGGTGTGCCAGTCCGAGGAAGTTTCTAGGCTGCAGGCGCAGTTAGCGTCTGTGCAGGCTGAGTTAGCAAGCTCTAAAGCTGAGCAGCTGAGCTCCAAGGCTAAACTGGAGCGCGCAGAAGCGTCTGCACAAAGATTGGCTGAGGGGAAGCTCTTGGTGATGGCTGAGCTGGAGCAGGAGCGTGCTGCTGCGGACAGTCAGAGGCGTAACTCTTTATGGGCGCTGAAGTACTTGCAACAGAATAGGAGCAAGCACTTTGCCAACATTGAGGAGTTCCGTAGCCGGGTGGAGCTTGCGCTGAAGATGCAAGAAGAGAAGCTCCGTAAGCTCAGCATCGAATATGATGAGGAGCTATACCCCCATATGGTTCAGTCCGTGGCTGAGCGCAGGTACATGCTGCTTTATCTCTGTATAACTTGTATATATTTTAGACCCTCTTTCTTATTAACACTTGTGTTATTTCGTAGGTGGTTGATCAGTCATGGTCTTCGCCTGGCCGCCATGTGTACGCTGGAGCATCCTGAGGTCACCACGTCCTTTGGAAAGGTTGTGGAGTGCGCTATTGCGCATGGTGAGACCTTGGCCGCAAACAAGCTTGCTGAGGCCAAGTTGTTGACCGTGCCGCTTGCCGAGGTACCTGGGTACTGATGCGTGGTTTTGCGACCTTACAACAGGTTTTACCTCTCGAGGGATCTCAAGAGGTTTACAACCCCACCAGGCAGTGTACCTGACCGATGTAGTATAGTGTAGTGGTAAGTACGGGGGATTGATCGTTCTCCACAGGGAATAGTGTTCGTTAGGTATGAAAGACTACTCTAATAGGTCTAAGGGTTGAGGAAGATTCTTTTTGTGTTTTTATATTTTTTTATGAAAGCAAGTAAAATCTCGGTTTTGAAAGAGTGGGCGGAATTAGTTGCTAGTCAACTAACCCAAATAACTACAAATGCAAATAAAATAAATAACTGAAAATAAAATGTGGTGAGAAACTTATGTGTAGAGAAATGTGTTTACTTAGATTTCCTTACTCCCTAACTATCTTTTACCGGTTAATTAGTGTGTATTAGTCGCGTGGATGACGGGTGTATTCCTTAATACCATTCGTGGGGTGGCGTACTTACTTCCCCAACTCTACAAGCTCCTACTTCACTCCTATGTCGAGCCGGCTAGGAAGCTCCTAACATGGGATCACTAGAATTCGCTTGTGCATTAAATACAACCATAAAAACCTTTAGTACGCATTTGGTTCATATTTCTTAAGACGTTCAAGCAAGTTACCGAATAGGAAGTTAGCCAGTTTTCTTAAGCCTAACATAGATAAACAATCATCCAATACAACTAATAACACACTAATAACCAATAATCAATAGCTAGGTTTCATTAGATCTAAGCAAACACAAGATAAATTTAGCCTAACATGTTAATCAAAAGACAAGAATAAGATAAAATCAAACAACACATAGACATATTGAATGATTAATTGATAACTTATCTTCAATGTAACATGGAAGATCTCAAGGCAAAAAGCCTTACAAAAGAAGCTAAAATCGTCTTAGGGTTTTCTCCCAAAATTCCACACACTAAGCTCTCCTTCCATGACAAAAAATTAGAAAACTATATATAGATTTTTGGATCTGACGGCGTCACCTTATGGAGTGTGACGCCGTCACCTCGCCGCTTCTAGGGTTCCCGGATGACCTTCTTGACGCCGTCCCTCTTTAGCTCTTCCAAAATCCATTCTGGCTTATCAAGGCTTGACGCCGTCGAACCTTGAACGTGACGCCGTCCCTCTTTGATTTAAGCCGTGACGCCCTTGATCAGGTTAAAGAGTGACGCCGTCAGAATTCACATGCTATTTTCACTGGCTTATCATGAGTAAATTTCACGTCCACTTTTTCTTGCCAAGGCATGACGCCGTCCAGAGTAAATTGTGACGCCGTCAAAGGTAACTTTTGGCCGATTTTTGAGACTTTGCCGTTTTCTTCACTTTTATGCTCCAAAAACGTCCAAAATGCCTCCTTTTCCAGATTTCTCCTCAAAAGTACCTAAAATGACAAAAGGAACGATTTAGGGCAATATTTGATCAAATAAATACGATTTAGGGCTTAAATGACCCCTTAAAAGCGGTACACTTTTCGCTTCATCAAATACCCTTACACTTGAGATTTGCTTGTCCTCAAGCAAATGCGCTTTTATTCTAATCAAAATACAAGTTAGGGGTCATTTAATGCAAACATAAAAGTAATTACAACAAATAATCGTTCCACTTCAATCATAATAAGCACGGAGATTACAAACTAGCACCTCACAAGTAGTGTTTAGATACTCACATCTCTCAAGTGTCATCAAAATAAATCTCATAAATGAAAACGGATAATATCTCTCACTACCTGTCATAGCAAATAGATTACCATAGGCTTGGGAAAGGATCGAAAACCTCCTCCACTAGGCGTAAGCACCAAAGATAAACTATCAAAGAGGGCTTTTAAATGGGTTATAACGTTAGGTGTAGGGAAAAGGAAAACACGGTTTGGTTGGATAAAGGATATTTTACTGGTGGCGAGTTAAAGATCTTGATTAATTACATGTACTATACAATGTTGCTAAGCCAAGACTAGACTCGATCTTAAGCTAGAAATGAAATAACAAAAACAAAAACAAACATAAAATGAAACGGGATGGTAGTCCGTATGTTTTTTCTATTTTTCTTTTTCTCATTTTTTTGTGTTTTTCTTGATTTTTTTGATTTTTTTTTTTTTTTTTTTTTTTTTTTTTTCATACACTCTTGCCCTACCATCCAAAATAATACATCATAGGGGCATTGCATTCCCCTTACACTTGAACTTTTACATAACTTTACAATTAACTAATCTAATGACTCGAATTAAGATAATCAAAACACTTGGAGTACTTTTAAAATATTTAGCACATATGGGGGTAATAAATGATGTTCTTCCCCATTACTCCATTACACTAGTACTTTACCCATGAGTCCCAATCGTCCCAAAACAATATGTACAAGGATATGACTCGACTTAGCAACCATGTAATCAACTAGATAATTAACTTGGGTTTAAACAAATGTTGTAACAATAATGCACTAAAAATGAGTGCATACAAGGTAGGCTAAGGCGATTTGGGTGTACATTTTAGTGGGGTGTAACAAATTCTTCCTTTAAGTAAAAGGCTTAAAGGTTGAAACGAAAAGATAGGCTCTGAGGGGTGTACTAGGGGTATCGTGTACTAAAAATGAGTACAACGCAAAGGGTGTGGGAGAATTACTTGACCAATGTAGCCAATGTAATTATAACAAAAACACAGGTGTAAAACAATGGGTTAATCCTAATGCCTCTTATCACGTAGTAAATCTAACTACACGAATGTAGTCTCACTTGTGGCCTTGGAATGGTCCTAACGCAAGTTCTAGAATCTAAGTGCTACCGGTACACACATCATAGCATAAATGCTTTTCCTACCAATTCTAGGGGCGAACCTCACATATTTGGGGTGGAAAATTTTTTAGTGGTACGGTTTTTGTGCTAGTCATATACTCCCTCCGTCCCATATTAAGTGTCCATAATGGAATCTTGGGATGTCCCAAATTAAGTGTCCAGGGAATATTTTCAACCAATGAGAAGAGACTTTAGTGGGTAATAGTGATATTTGATTGGTGGAGAGTGTAGTTGGCCCCACTTTCCTAAAACTTTGTGCAAATGGAAAGTGGACACTTTAAATGGGACGGAGGGAGTAACTCCTATCCGTGAGACGCTCATTAAGATCAAAGTTTCACTCCTATATGTTGTAAAAAATTTTAAATTTGGCACTAAAATTACCCTAACAGGTATTTATCTCAGTTTTATTACACATCTACTATTAAACCAACAAAAATCAAGCGCAATTGTATTCTCTAAAATCGTACTTTTACCCCCCCCCCCCTTACACTTAAGATGAACATTGTCCCCAATGTTCAAATAACAAGATGTAAAAGTAAATAAGGTAAAAGAATGAAATCAAATACTCCCCTGATTCGCTCGGTGGATAATGAAGTAACACGGTTAGATCTTCTTTCAAAGTAATGTTGAAGCTCCATGACTAATGCATCGCCATAAGCTTGATTCAAAACATTTCCTTGTCCAAAATAACCTGTTAAACCTGAGAAAACAAACACGAAAACCTGCATAACATCGGCGGGATAAATCTATATATAAGGATATAATGCTTGTGGAATGATAATTTTGCAGATTCCTGGAGATTATAAGTAGGAGATTTAATAAAAACTTTTTTAAAAACAAAACTTTCAAAAATTTCTGAAAATTAAATCTGACGCCGTCAGGTTATATAAACCCTGACGCCGTCAGAAATGACCTGACAAAAATTCTCATTTTAAGTTTCCGGAAAATTTCTGGAAAAACCTTTACCTTACTTCCTGGAAATCCTGCAAAACATCATTATGACTCGATACAAGCATTTGACTCAAACAAATACGAATATGTATGTTAATTTATTATTGTTACGATTCATGTTCATTTGTTCTAATAAACCGATTTGGATTTCCCTTACACTTATCTTTTGCAAAATACCTTTATATGTAGTTAAGACGAAGTTAAAAACAAGATAAAGCATTTTCACAATTTACTTTTGAACATGAATCAATAATAATAAAAATTAAACATACATACGGAAGCAAATAAAATCAAACAAACAAATAAATAAACACACAAAGCAAATAAAGCTTGGGTTGCCTCCCAAGAAGCGCTTGTTTTTGTTCGAGTCACGAGCCTGACTCTACCCTTATTTAACAAAAATAGGGGAGGTTTTCCCTACACTTAGGGTTAAGTGCGGGTGATAGTAGCGATACACACTAGCTCGGTAGGAGTATGCCACGGGAGGAAAGAGTGGTGGATGAATTATATGCTCAAAGATGTGTGCTCCTATCATCATAACCTTACCTAATTCAATTGGGCTAATGGGCGGATTAAGATTTTTTCCTAGAAAGGGATCATCTTCTATCAACTTCGAGAGATTCCTAGTTAAGAATTCACTTTGACCTAATAAACCTGGTTTAAACCCATAATGTTTCTTATGATCAACCATAAATGGGTGATGTAAGTATGTAAGGTCATGGTTCACTCCTATGTTAGCTTCCTCTCTACAAGGCCTAGAGTCTACTACCTTAATCTTAACATTACCCGGACTACATGGTTTGATGGGTGGATCGGGACCTAATTCAATTCCTAAGTTCACATCTAAGGATGGAAGATTAGGTAACGGTTTTGCTTTAGGCTCCGGTTCATCAAAACTAGGAACTTCCATAGAACTAAAAGAAAGGTTATGACTACAAGTATTCAAACCTATTTCTTCTAGTTTTGTTTCTTCCAAAGTTTCTACTTCAATTGGGGTTCCCATAGTCCCTTCTACTTCTTCCGGGTAAGTCACGGGCGGTGTGTATGCCTCGAATGATGGTAGGACTTGTGGGGTACTTTGTAGGTTTGTGTTATTTACCTCATCCTTCCTTGTCTCTATATCAATTATATCCACATCATGTGTTTTAGTAGAATCTAACCCAAACATGTTCCTAAGTATCTCAAATCCTTCTCTAGCCATTTCAAGTTCTAAGTCCGATTCATAAGAATCTTCCCCGATAACATGATTACTATGTTCAATTTGCCTAAAGGATTCATCATGTGTTCCTTGAGATTCAAAGTCATTGATCATAAAACCTAGGTCTTTTTGCTCAATATGCTCATGTTCGGCTAAATCCTCCTCAATTGTTTCCTCAAGTTGTGATGTATACGAACCCATTAATTCATTAAACTTATGGTTCACGGTTAGGAGGCTTTCCTCAAAATTTTTCCAAAGGGTCTTATTAAAAGGAGTTGATCCTAACAATGATTGTTTAATAGAAGCCACACATGCACATAATTCATCAAACCTATCAAACTTTATACCCATCTCCTCTTGTATATATCTAAGATCACTTAAAAATTCATTGGAACAACAGGAAGCAAATCTATCCGTGTAAAGTAATTGTTCCTCTATTGTTAATGATCTAAATGGAATTTCATCCGCCATGGTGACAAATGAAAATGGTTTTACAAACAAAGGGCACAAAGAAAAAGATAGACTAAAGAAATCTAATAAAAAGAAAAATAAAAATCTCACTAGAAAGGAATCTAGTGAGTAGACCTAATAAAATAAAAATTCAACCTAAACAATAACTATTCCCCGGCAGCGGCGCCAAAAACTTGATGCGTGGTTTTGCAACCTTACAACAGGTTTTACCTCTCGAGGGATCTCAAGAGGCTTACAACCCCACCAGGCAGTGTACCTGACCGATGTAGTATAGTGTAGTGGTAAGTACGGGGATTGATCGTTCTCCACAGGGAATAGTGTTCGTTAGGTATGAAAGACTACTCTAATAGGTCTAAGGGTTGAGGAAGATTCTTTTTATGTTTTTATATTTTTTTATGAAAGCAAGTAAAATCTCGGTTTTGAAAGAGTGGGCGGAATTAGTTGCTAGTCAACTAACCCAAATAACTACAAATGCAAATAAAATAAATAACTGAAAATAAAATGTGGTGAGAAACTTATGTGTAGAGAAATGTGTTTACTTAGATTTCCTTACTCCCTAACTATCTTTTACCGGTTAATTAGTGTGTATTAGTCGCGTGGATGACGGGTGTATTCCTTAATACCATTCGTGGGGTGGCGTACTTACTTCCCCAACTCTACAAGCTCCTACTTCACTCCTATGTCGAGCCGGCTAGGAAGCTCCTAACATGGGATCACTAGAATTCGCTTGTGCATTAAATACAACCATAAAAACCTTTAGTACGCATTTGGTTCATGTTTCTTAAGACGTTCAAGCAAGTTACCGAATAGGAAGTTAGCCAGTTTTCTTAAGCCTAACATAGATAAACAATCATCCAATACAACTAATAACACACTAATAACCAATAATCAATAGCTAGGTTTCATTAGATCTAAGCAAACACAAGATAAATTTAGCCTAACATGTTAATCAAAAGACAAGAATAAGATAAAATCAAACAACACATAGACATATTGAATGATTAATTGATAACTTATCTTCAATGTAACATGGAAGATCTCAAGGCAAAAAGCCTTAAAAAAGAAGCTAAAATCGTCTTAGGGTTTTCTCCCAAAATTCCACACACTAAGCTCTCCTTCCATGACAAAAAATTAGAAAACTATATATAGATTTTTGGATCTGACGGCGTCACCTTATGGAGTGTGACGCCGTCACCTCGCCGCTTCTAGGGTTCCCGGATGACCTTCTTGACGCCGTCCCTCTTTAGCTCTTCCAAAATCCATTCTGGCTTATCAAGGCTTGACGCCGTCGAACCTTGAACGTGACGCCGTCCCTCTTTGATTTAAGCCGTGACGCCCTTGATCAGGTTAAAGAGTGACGCCGTCAGAATTCACATGCTATTTTCACTGGCTTATCATGAGTAAATTTCACGTCCACCTTTTCTTGCCAAGGCATGACGCCGTCCAGAGTAAAATCTGACGCCGTCAAAGGTAACTTTTAGCCGATTTTTGAGACTTTGTCGTTTTCTTCACTTTAATGCTCCAAAAACGTCCAAAATGCCTCCTTTTCCAGATTTCTCCTCAAAAGTACCTAAAATGACAAAAGGAACGATTTAGGGCAATATTTGATCAAATAAATACGATTTAGGGCTTAAATGACCCCTTAAAAGCGGTACACTTTTCGCTTCATCATGTACGCTGGGTACAAGGCGAATGCCCGTGCTGAGCTTGTTGCTGCCATGGAAGAGCTAAAAAAGCTTGAGCTTCCGTATATCGCTCGTTTGGAGCGTGATCAGGATCAGCCTATCAGCGTGATCATGGCGGGGCTCACTCTTCCCAGGCATCTGCAGGATGATGCAGATCAGCAATTGGACTTCTACTTGAAGCCTGACGTAGCGCAGTTGAAGGTACCCATTTTTGCTCAGCCTCGTGACATTCTGAATCCTTTCCGTATTGAGAAAGAGATTTCTTTGCAAAGGTCTCTAAATGCTTGATGAGGCGAAAAGTGTACCGCTTTTAAGGGGTCATTTAAGCCTTAAATCGTATTTATTTGATCAAATATTGCCCTAAATCGTTCCTTTTGTCATTTTAGGTACTTTTGAGGAGAAATCTGGAAAAGGAGGCATTTTGGACGTTTTTGGAGCATTAAAGTGAAGAAAACGGCAAAGTCTCAAAAATCGGCTAAAAGTTACTCTTGACGGCGTCAGACTTTACTCTGGACGGCGTCATGCCTTGGCAAGAAAAGTGGGATGTGAAATTTACTCATGACGGGCCAGTGAGTTAGCATGAGAATTCTGACGGCGTCACGCTTTAACTAAATCAAGGGCGTCACGGCTTAAATCATAAGGGGACGGCGTCACGTTCATGGTCCGACGGCGTCAAGCCTTGATAGGCCAGAATGGATTTTTGAAGAGCTAAAGAGGGACGGCGTCAAGAAGGTCACCCGGGAACCCTAAAAGCGGCGAGGTGACGGCGTCACAATGCATAAGGTGACGCCGTCAGATCCAAAAATCTATATATAGTTTTCTAATCTTTTGTCATTAAGGAGAGCTTAGTGTGTGGAATTTTGGGATAAAACCCTAAGACGATTTTAGCTACTTTTTCAGGGCTTTTTGCCTTGAGATCTTCCATGTTTCATTGAAAGATAAGTTATCAATTAATCATTCAATATGTCTATGTGTTGTTTGATTCTATCTTATGCTTGTCTTTTGTTTAACATGTTAGGCTAAATTTATCTTGTGTTTGCTTAGATCTAATGAAACCTAGCTATTGATTATTGGTTGTTAGTGTGTTGTTAGTTGTATTGGATGATTGTTTATCTATGTTAGGCTTAAGAAAACTGGCTAACTTCCTATTCGGTAACTTGCTTGAACGTCTTAAGAAACATGAACCAAACGCGTACTAAAGGTTTTTATGGTTGTATTTAATGCACAAGCGAATTCTAGTGATCCCATGTTAGGAGCTTCCTAGCCGGCTCGACATAGGAGTGAAGTAGGAGCTTGTAGAGTTGGGGAAGTAAGTACGCCACCCCACGAATGGTATTAAGGAATACACCCGTCATCCACGCGACTAATACACACTAATTAACCGGTAAAAGATAGTTAGGGAGTAAGGAAATCTAAGTAAACACATTTCTCTACACATAAGTTTCTCACCACATTTTCATTTTTGTTATTTTATTTTATTTGCATCCGTAGTAATTTTGGGTTAGTTGACTAGCAACTAATTCCGCCCACTCCTTCAAAACCGAGATTTTACTTGCTTTCATAAAAATATAAAAACATAAAAAGAATCTTCCTCAACCCTTAGACCTAATTAGAGTAGCCTTTCATACCTAACGAACACTATTCCCTGTGGAGAACGATCAATCCCCCCGTACTTACCACTACACTATACTACATCGGTCAGGTACACTGCCTGGTGGGGTTGTAAGCCTCTTGAGATCCCTCGAGAGGTAAAACCTGTTGTAAGGTTACAAAACCACGCATCAAGTTTTTGGCGCCGTTGCCGGGGAATAGTTATTGTTTAGGTTGAATTTTTATTTCTATTAGGTCTACTCACTAGATTCCTTTCTAGTGAGATTTTTATTTTATTTTTCTAGGTTTTCTTTAGTCTATCTTTTTCTTTGTGTGTTTGTTCGTAATTTCCATTGACTCTTCCGTTCACCATTATGGAGTACGCGAATCCACCATACCACCAACCACAAAGGCCATTCTACCCTATTGACATCTCGAATTTCAAACAATATCGAGATGAACCCATATATGATGCATGGACTCGTTTTAGAAATTTACTCCGAAAATTCCCTCATCATAGTTTCGCTTTAGCATCCCTAACCCGAACCTTTTACTATCGTGTTGGCCAATATGACCAAATGCGCATTGAGGATTTTGCCAATGGGGACTTTAGGGAATTAAGTGCTGAAGAAGCATGGGATGCCATAGAAGATTGTGCCCAATATTATTATAGGGTAGACAACCCAACAAACGTTAGTACAAGTCAATTGAATATAAATTTCCTGGATCATGAAACAAGTTTGTTTGGGGATGAATACATTAGTGTTGAGATACCTAAGTGGTTGTCATGTAATGCCATAGTACAAAACAAACACATAGGTGACCTTGATGTGATGGAGGATTTAGCCGAACATGATCACATTGATCAAAAAGACCTAGGTTTTATGATCGATGACGATGAATCTCAAGAAACACATGATGAATCTTTTGCGCAATTTGAATATAGCAGTCAGAATATTGAGGATGATCCTTATGATTCGGATATAGAAGTTGAGATGCCTAGAGAAGCACTTGAGATACTTGGTAAAATGTTAGGGTTAGATCCTACTAAAACACATGATGAGGATATAGGTGATCTTGACATAAGGAATGATGAGGTAAGTAACATAAGCCCACCAAGTACCCCACAAGTCCTACCATCATTTGAGGCATACACACCACCGGTGACTTACCCGGAAGAAGTAGAAGAGACTATAGGAACCCCAATAGAGGTAGAACCTTTGAACCAAACACAACTAGAGGATATAGGTTTGAATGCTTATAGTGATCACAACCTTACTCTTAGTTCTAGGGGATTTTCTAGTTTTGATGAACCGGAGCCTCAACCAAAACCGTCACCTAATCTTCCATCCTTAGATGTGAACTTAGGAATTGAAAAAGGTCCCGATCCACCCATCAAACCATGTAGTCCGGGTAATGTTAAGTTTAAGGTAGTAGACATTAAGCCTTGTAGTGAGGAAGCTAATATAGGAGTGAACCATGACCTTACATACTTACATCACCCATTCATGATTGATCACAAGAAACATTATGGGTTTAAACCGGGTTTATTAGGTCAAGATGGATTCCCAACTAGGAATCTCTCGAAGTTGATAGAAGATGATCCCTTTTTAGGAGAAAACTTTAATTCACCCATTGACCAAAGTGAACTAAGTAAGGTTATGATGATTGGATCCCACATCTTTGAGCATATAATTCATCCACCACTCTTTCCTCACGTGGCATACTTCCACCAAGATGGTGTGTATCGCTACTTTCACCCACACTTAATCCTAAGTGTAGGGAAAACCTCCCCTATTTCCGTTAAATAAGGGTAGAGTCAGGCTCGTGACTCGAACAAAAACAAGCGCTCTTGGGAGGCAGCCCATGCTTTATTTGCTTTGTGTGTTTATTTATTTGTTTGTTTGTTTTTATTTATTTCCGTATGTGTGTTTAATTTTTATTCTTATTGATTCATGTTAAAAACTAAGTTGTGAAAATGCTTTATCTTGTTTTTAACTTCGTCTTAACTACATATAAAGGTATTTTGCAAAAGTTAAGTGTAAGGGAAATCTAAATCGGTTTATTAGAACACAAATGAACATGAATCGTAATAATAATAAATTAGCATACATATTCGTATTTGTTTGAGTCAAATGCTTGTATCGAGTCATAATGATGTTTTGCAGGATTTCCAGGAAGTAAGGTAAAGGTTTTTCCAGAAATTTTCCGGAAACTTAAAATGAGAATTTTTGTCAGGTCATTTCTGACGGCGTCAGGGTTTATAACCTGACGGCGTCAGATTTAATTTTCAGAAATTTTTGAAAGTTTTGTTTTCATAAAAAAGTTTTTATTAAAATCTCCAACTTATAATCTCCAGGAATCTGCAAAGTTATCATTCCACAAGCATTATATCCTTATATATAGATTTTTCCCGCCGATGTTATGCAGGTTTTCGTGTTTGTTTTCTCAGGTTTAACAGGTTATTTTGGACAAGGAGATGTTTTTAGAATCAAGCTTATGGCGATGCATTAGTCATGGAGCTTCAACATTCTCTTTGGAGGAAGATTTAACCGTGCAATTTCATTATCCACCAAGCGAATCAGGGGAGTATTTGATTTCATTCTTTTACTTTTTTCTTTTACATCTTGTTATTTGAACATTGGGGACAATGTTCATCTTAAGTGTAAGGGGAGGGTAAAAGTACGATTTTAGAGAATACAATTACGCTTGATTTTTGTTTGTTTGATAGTAGATGTGTAATAAAACTGAGATAAATACTTGTTAAGGTAATTTTAGTGCCAAATTTAAAATTTTTTACAACATATAGGAGTGAAACTTTGATCTTAATGAGTGTCTCACGGATAGGAGTTATATGACTAGCACAAAAAACCGTACCACTAAAAAATTTTCCACCCCAAATATGTGAGGTTCGCCCCTAGAATTGGTAGGAAAAGCATTTATGCTATGATGTGTGTACCGGTAGCACTTAGATTCTAGAACTTGCGTTAGGACCATTCCAAGGCCACAAGTGAGACTACATTCGTGTAGTTAGATTTACTACATGATAAGAGGCATTAGGATTAACCCATTGTTTTACACCTGTGTTTTTGTTATAATTACTTTGGCTACATTAGTCAAGTAATTCTCCCACACCCTTTGCGTTGTACTCATTTTTAGTACACGATACCCCTAGTACACCCCTCAGAGCCTATCTTTTCTTTTCGACCTTTAAGCATTTTACTTAAAGGAAGAATTTGTTACACCCACTAAAATGTACACCCAAATCGCCTTAGCCTACCTTGTATGCACTCATCTTTAGTGCATTATTGTTACAACATTTGTTTAAACCCAAGTTAATTATCTAGTTGATTACATGGTTGCTAAGTCGAGTCATATCCTTGTACATATTGTTTTGGGACGATTGGGACTCATGGGTAAAGTACTAGTGTAATGGAGTAATGGGGAAGAACATCATTTATTACCCCCATATGTGCTAAATATTTTAAAAAGTACTCCAAGTTTTTCGATTATCTTAATTCGAGTCATTAGAATAGTTATTTGTAAAGTTATGTAAAATTCAAGTGTAAGGGGAATGCAACGCCCCTATGATTTATTATTTTGGATGGTAGGGTAAAAGTGTATGTTAAAAAAAAAAAAAAAAAAAAAAAAAAAAAAAAAAAAAAAAAAAATCAAGAAAAACAAAAAAAAAATGAGAAATTGAAAAATAGAAAAAACATACGGACTACCATCCCGTTTTATTTTATGTTTGTTTTATATTTTTGTTATTTTGTTATTTCGTTTCTAGCTTAAGATCGAGTCTAGTCTTGGCTTAGCAACATTGTATAGTACATGTAATTGACCAAGATCTTTAACTAGCCACCAGTAAAATATCCCGTATCCAACAAAACCGTGTTTTCCTTTTCCCTACACCTAACGTTATAACCCATTTAAAAGCCCTCTTTGATAGTTTATCTTAGGTGCTTACGCCTAGTGGAGGAGGTTTTCGATCCTTTCCCAAGCCTATGGTAATCTATTTGCTATGACAGGTAGTGAGAGATATTTTCCGTTTTCACTTATGAGATTTATTTTGATGACACTTGAGAGATGTGAGTATCTAAACACTACTTGTGAGGTGCTAGTATATAATCTCCGTGCTTATTATGATCGAAGTGGAACGATTATTTGTTGTAATTACTTTTATGTTAGCATTAAATGACCCCTAGCTTGTATTTTGATTAGAATAAAAGCGCATTTGCTTGAGGACAAGCAAATCTCAAGTGTAAGGGTATTTGATGAGGCGAAAAGTGTACCGCTTTTAAGGGGTCATTTAAGCCTTAAATCGTATTTATTTGATCAAATATTGCCCTAAATCGTTCCTTTTGTCATTTTAGGTACTTTTGAGGAGAAATCTGGAAAAGGAGGCATTTTGGACGTTTTTGGAGTATTAAAGTGAAGAAAACGGCAAAGTCTCAAAAATCGGCTAAAAGTTACTCTTGACGGCGTCAGACTTTACTCTGGACGGCGTCATGCCTTGGCAAGAAAAGTGGGATGTGAAATTTACTCATGACGGGCCAGTGAGTTAGCATGAGAATTCTGACGGCGTCACGCTTTAACTAAATCAAGGGCGTCACGGCTTAAATCATAAGGGGACGGCGTCACGTTCATGGTCCGACGGCGTCAAGCCTTGATAGGCCAGAATGGATTTTTGAAGAGCTAAAGAGGGACGGCGTCAAGAAGGTCACCCGGGAACCCTAAAAGCGGCGAGGTGACGGCGTCACAATGCATAAGGTGACGCCGTCAGATCCAAAAATCTATATATAGTTTTCTAATCTTTTGTCATTAAGGAGAGCTTAGTGTGTGGAATTTTGGGATAAAACCCTAAGACGATTTTAGCTACTTTTTCAGGGCTTTTTGCCTTGAGATCTTCCATGTTTCATTGAAAGATAAGTTATCAATTAATCATTCAATATGTCTATGTGTTGTTTGATTCTATCTTATGCTTGTCTTTTGTTTAACATGTTAGGCTAAATTTATCTTGTGTTTGCTTAGATCTAATGAAACCTAGCTATTGATTATTGGTTGTTAGTGTGTTGTTAGTTGTATTGGATGATTGTTTATCTATGTTAGGCTTAAGAAAACTGGCTAACTTCCTATTCGGTAACTTGCTTGAACGTCTTAAGAAACATGAACCAAACGCGTACTAAAGGTTTTTATGGTTGTATTTAATGCACAAGCGAATTCTAGTGATCCCATGTTAGGAGCTTCCTAGCCGGCTCGACATAGGAGTGAAGTAGGAGCTTGTAGAGTTGGGGAAGTAAGTACGCCACCCCACGAATGGTATTAAGGAATACACCCGTCATCCACGCGACTAATACACACTAATTAACCGGTAAAAGATAGTTAGGGAGTAAGGAAATCTAAGTAAACACATTTCTCTACACATAAGTTTCTCACCACATTTTCATTTTTGTTATTTTATTTTATTTGCATCCGTAGTAATTTTGGGTTAGTTAACTAGCAACTAATTCCGCCCACTCCTTCAAAACCGAGATTTTACTTGCTTTCATAAAAATATAAAAACATAAAAAGAATCTTCCTCAACCCTTAGACCTAATTAGAGTAGCCTTTCATACCTAACGAACACTATTCCCTGTGGAGAACGATCAATCCCCCCCGTACTTACCACTACACTATACTACATCGGTCAGGTACACTGCCTGGTGGGGTTGTAAGCCTCTTGAGATCCCTCGAGAGGTAAAACCTGTTGTAAGGTTACAAAACCACGCAATCAATGCTCATGTTTCCAGAGTCGCAAGAAAGAAAGGCGTGAAAGGGAAGGCCATTCTATGCGGCATAGGCGCTGCGCATCAGCCTAGATCCGACGGTGTGCCTGTCTCCGTGGCCACTGTTTCCCTTGATGATGCAGAGTTGTTGATGCGGCTCGAGGATGCAAAGGAAGCGGCTTTAAGTGGGGGCTCCAGCCAGCTAAGGCGTACATGTAGCATTTAGCTTTTTTGTACAAGTCTTTTGTAGAAACGTATTTCTATATATAGGAATTTTGCTTTTGTACTTAGTGTTTTTACAACTCGCAAATATTTACGCTTTTGAACTCGTAGTTCTTATATGACTTATGTATTCTTGCGTGAAGATATCTTTAAGTGTCTAAGCGTACTTAGAAAAGAAGAATCATCATTAAGTATGAATTTCCTTAAATAAGGACCGTAGTCGTGTATTGAATTTTTCCAACTTAATGAAAAGAAGGGAATCATAGTCGTCTATGTAAGTTTACTTGTCGTATTTTACTTTAAGGAATCAAGAGTCTTGATTTCCTGAGTTGTTAAACGCGCACAGTGTGCCCTTGTGTGCATCCGTCGTGGGGTGCGTAAGGAACTTGCGCCAACGTCTTGAGCGCAAGGTGTTTAACAAGGATTCGTGATCCGTAGTTGATGGGTTTGCAACCCTCTTACTCAACGAGTTGTTTATTAGGTTTACTCATCCTTTCTGCCATCGTGGGTCTTAGTGTGTGCATGCACGCCATGTAGGCAGGATTATAACAATATTGAAACACGATAATGAAAGATGCAAACAATAGAGTTAAATGTGTTATGGAGTTAGCTAGAAACCATAACGTTTTATTAATACTTGCAAGTTTTAAAAGAGAATACTTATCTAGATAATACTTAAAAAATAAAATTACATGGATCTTTATTGGGGGCACTTTCTAAAGTGCGTGTGTGTCCATGTTGGGCCGTAGCCTGCTTTAAAGATAGCACCGTTTAAGGTTGCGGACGTTCCACGTTCGCTGTAGCTCGTGTCCGTCCTTGTCGCGTAGCTTGTACGCTCCATTGCCAAGTGCTTCTATGACCTCGTAAGGTCCTTCCCACTTTGGTCCTAGCTTACCAGTGTCTTCTGCACGGCTTGAGTCGTTCTCACGGTATACGAAGTCACCTGGTCTGAATGAAGTGCTGCGTACTTTGGCATCATAGTATCCTTTCATTCTTGACTTGGCTTTCTCTTCGCGTATTGCTGCGCATTCACGTCGCTCTTCCAATAGATCTAAGTCTATGCGCCGCTCATCATCATTGGTTGCCGCGTTAACTTCCGCAGTACGGATGGTTGGCATTCCAATTTCAGCTGGTATTACAGCTTCTGTCCCATAGACCAAAGAGAAGGGAGTGTCCCCGTTGCTAACCTTGATGGTTGTTCGGTGCGCCCAGAGAACATGTGATAGTTCTTCTACCCATCTTCCTTTGTGTCTGTCCAGGCGCGCTTTGATTCCTTCACCTAGGCTTCTATTTGGGCGTTCAACCAGACCATTGGTTTGTGGATGAGTTACTGATGCAAAGTGTTGCGTGATGTTCAGCTGTTCACACCAATCTTTAAACGGGTTATCACGGAATTGTTTTCCGTTATCTGAGATAATTTCACCAGGTAATCCAAAGCGACATACTATGTTGTCCCACACGAATCGTTTTATCTGGTTACCTGTTATGGTCGCTACTGCCTTTGCTTCGATCCACTTAGTAAAGTAGTCTATTGCCACAATAAGGAATTTCAATCCACCTGCGGCAATAGGGAAAGGTCCAGCGATGTCGATACCCCATTTGTCGAATGGCCATGGCGATGTGATAGGCGTTAGTTCATGCTGTGGTCGGCGCGGAATGGGTCTGTGAACTTGGCAATCACTGCACTTCCGTACCAAATCTCGCGCGTCACGGTGCATTGTTGGCCAATAGTATCCAGACCTTAGGGCGCGAGCTACAATGGACCGTGGTCCTGAGTGCATGCTGCATGAACCTGCGTGGATTTCTCGAAGTACATAGTCTGCCTGGAGAGGTCCAACGCACCTAAGCCATGGTTGTAGGAATGAGCGTCTATATAAGACGTCATCTCTAAGTTCGAATCGCTGCGCTGTGCGCCGGATTCTTCGAGCTTCCTTCTGTTCTTGGGGGAGTATGTCCTTGCTAATGAAGTCAATGATTGGTGTCATCCACGTAGGGCCTTCTTCTTCTATCACTGTGGATACTTCCCTCTCGGAGATCGACTTGTCTTTCAGGATTTCTACCAATACTTGTTTTGACAAATGTGCGAAGCTTGTAGACGCAATTTTGCTTAATACGTCTGCTTTCTTGTTTTCCCCTCTAGGGACTTGTGTGATTGTGAATCTGTCGAATCCTTGGATTAAGGATTTTGTTTTTTCAAGGTATTGGATCATGTTTTCCTCCTTAGCCTCGTATTCTCCTGATACTTGGTTGGCCACCAATCGGGAATCTACGTTTGCCTCTAGGTTTCGTACACCCATTCGTTTCGCGATACGTAGTCCAGCGATTAGGGCTTCGTATTCTGCCTCGTTGTTCGTGGCGGTGAATTCAAAGCGCAGTGCGTAGGTGAATTCGGCTCCTTCTGGGTTAGTGAGAATAAGGCCACCTCCTGATCCATCTACGCATGAGGATCCATCGGTGAATAGAATCCATGGTTCTTGAGGTTCCCTCTTGCTTGTCGCAGGTGTAGTGTCAGTATCTGGCTTCTCAATGATGAAGTCGGCCAATATCTGCCCTTTGATTGCAGTGCGCGGTCTGTATGATATGTTATGCTCACCCAGTAACACACTCCATTTTTGTAGGCGTCCCGATGCGTCGGGTCTCGAGATAACCTGTTTGATGGGTTGGTCTGTGATAACAGCTATTGGGTGCGCCTGGAAATACCTGCGCAGTCTTTTCGCTGCAAACACTAAGGCTAGGACCAACTTTTCCATTGCTGTGTAGTTAACCTCTGTCTTCTTGAGCGCCTTACTAACAAAATAGATGGGTGTTTGGACGGAGTTCCTGTCTGTCAGTAGCACTGCGCTGACTGCTCCCTGAGTCGCAGATAGGTACATGATCAGCTCTTCCCCTGGTCGGGGCGCGACAAGCTTTGGGAGCGCTGCTATGTGTTGTTTGAGCTGTTGGAAGGCCTCTTCTGCTTCCGCGGTCCACCTGAAGTCTCCCTTTTTTGTGCACTTCTTGAGTGTTTTGAATAGGGGAAGTGACTTGTCCGCTGATTTGGATAAGAATCGGTTCAGTCCGGCTAGCTTGCCGTTTAGTGAATGAACTTCCTTCAGTGTGCGCGGTGAGGGAAGGTCGATGAATGCTTGGGTCTTTTCTGGGCAAGGCTTGATCCCATCGGGTTCTATCAGATACCCGAGAAACATGCCTTCTGTAGCGCCAAATGTACACTTCTTGGGGTTCAATTTCATGTTGATTCTCCTTAGTGTTTTGAACGTTTCCTCCATGTCGCGCACTAGTTCTTCCTCAGTATGGCTTTTGATGACGAGATCATCGACGTATACTTCCAAGTTGCGGCCTACTTGTTTCTCGAACGCAGTGTCTACCAATCGTTGGTATGTTGCTCCTGCGTTCTTTAGGCCAAATGGCATCTTTGTATAGCAGTAGACCCCTTGACTTGTGTGGAAGGCCGTTTTTTCTTCGTCTTCCTCCGCCATTTGAATTTGGTGGTACCCCTTATATGCGTCCAGGAAGCATTTGAAGGGATATCCACACAGAGATTCGATCTTCTAGTCTATCTCCGGTAGCGGGTAGCAGTCCTGTGGACATGCTTTGTTGAGGTCTGTGAAGTCTACGCACATTCTCCAACTGCCATCGCTTTTCTTTACCATTACTGGGTTGGAGAGCCAGTCATGGTAGTAAACTTCCCGCATGATGCCTGCGTCTACTAGTTTATGTACTTCTTCCAGGATGGCTTTTGCGCGGTCTGGGGCTTGTCCGCGCTTTTTCTGTCGTATTGGAGGATATCCTTGTCGGATTTGTAGCTTGTGTTCCGTGATGGAGCGTGGCACTCCTGTCATATGCTTTGGTTCCCATGCAAAAATATCTAAGTTATTTTGCAGGAGTGCGCATATAGCTGATTTGCCTTTGTCAGACAGAGACCCGCCAATAGATACCTGTTGATCCGAGTAGTCAGGGTGAATGGCGACCTTTAGGTTTGGGACTTTGATTGCGCGGTGTTCTGGAACATCGCCTACGTCATTTGTCACTGCATTGCATTCTTTGGGTGGTATGGTGGTATTGTAAAGAGTGACAATACCTCCTTCCACTGGGAACTTGAGCATCCCGTGCGCTGTGGATGGCACGTCGCGGATGGATGATATTCCAGGTCTCCCGATGATGCCGTTGTACGGAGGGGGGATCTGATTACCATGAAGTTCATCCAGGTGACCGTAGAGTGTGGTTTGTCACCAACTTCTACAAGTAGACGTAATTGCCCCATGGGCCATATCTTCTCCCCTGTGAAGCCAGTGAGCGGCGTTGTGGCTGGGATCAACTGACTCTGTATCTCAGGTCGCAGCTTCTTGAAACAGTGTTCATATATAATATCAGCGGATGCACCCCCATCTATATACATGCGACGGATGTCGTGACCCCCCGTATGTATTTCAATGGTAAGTGGATCTACTATTGCGTTGTTCGCAGTCAGGGAGGGGAAAGAAATTTCATTTCCCTTAGAAAACCGTTGACTGACTTTCTGTCTTGTCGCGCGCTGCCATGGCTGTATCATGTAGATGATATCTGCCTTTTCTTTTGATGTCTCTTTCTTGGCCCCTGGTTTTGGTTTGTCTTTCCCTTCTCTGATGTTTTTTTACGAGGTGGTCCATCTTTCCTTCCTTTACCAATTTGTCAATCAATTGGCGCAGTTGGACGCACTCGTTGGTTGTGTGGCCTTTCTGTCCATGGTATTCGCAATAACCATTCCCTGTGCGCCGATCCTCTGGGGTGCGCATTGGTGGTGGTTTCGGGAAGTTCTCCCCTTCAGTCGCGAATATCTCCTTTGGAGTTTTTGTTAATGGGGTGTACTTGTCGTTTCCCCTTCCACCGCCTTGAGTACGATAACTCTTATTACGATTGCCACTCTGGTCATTGGATTGTCTCCTTGACTCTTCTTGTGGCCTATGGTTCGAGTAGCCTTTCTTGCTATCCGCAGCGGCTGCTTCTCCTTGGACGAAAGACCTCGTGCGCTTCATGAGTTCGTCAAAAGTTAGGGGAACCTTATCGTTTAACTTTTATATCAAATCTGGGTTATTGATTGCATTCATAAAACCCGATATTTTTAGTATCTCTGGACACGCCTTGACTTGCATGCATTCGTCCTTAAAGCGTTCCATGAAAGCGCTTGTGGATTCCCCTTGTCGCTGTTTAACCCTTGCGAGTTCGATAGGGTTTTTGGCGCACCTCTTCCTTTGGGTAAAGTTTAAGCGAAACGCCTTGCGCAACTCTTCAAACCCACCAATGCTTCTACGTGGAAGCTTGCTAAACCAGTTGCGCGCATTCCCTACTAATGTAGAGTTGAACATATGGCACCACACAGGTTGTGGCCAATTTTCGATAGTGGCTGCTGATTCGAAAATTTTTAGGTGATCATCAGGATCACCTGTCCCATCATATATTTTGACGTTAGCAGGCATGCGCCTTTTCTTATTCTCCGAAAAATCGCTGATGCGTCTAGTGAACGCATCAACCTTTTGGCGACGCCAGGGAAGAGACATGTCTTCGTCTTCCTGGTCGCGATATTTCCCTCTTGATTTCCAGTGTCCAGTTTCTTTGTCCTCGTTGTCCGAGGAATCACTTGAGGATGAGCGCACCCTTTTGCGATGCTTGCGCCGACTATTATCAGAATCTGAGCTTGTTCCTCTGCGGCGCTTGCGCCGACTATCATCAGAATCAGAGCTTGAAGGGCTTTCACTTGGGGAACACCGTCGCCCAAGCCTATCCTGAATCCTGCGACTGCCAAGCCTAGCGTGGACATTGGCGCGCCGTTCCCCCTCTTCAGGCTCCTCCAGATGTTGAAGATCGACTGCTTCATCATCCATAACCCTCCTTCCAATCCTGGTAAACACTGGTTGTTTGCGGCTATCCTTCTCGCGCCTTTCCTTTCGGTAGCGCGGTGGGGACGCCTCATGCTCAGGGTCAAAGTTGAGTCTGGCGTGCAGACTTTGGCTTGACCTCTTCTTTGCCTCCTCTCGCATGAGCGCGGCCAAGGCTTCGTAGTTTTTAGATACAAAGTCGCTTGGCGCTAATTCGGAAGTGACTCCTTCTAGCGCGATGGAGTCTGTTTCCAAGGCAGGATCCTTGTTTCGGATAGGCGCATTGGGAGGTTCAGTGAAGTTCACATCTGGCATGGCAAGAGGAGTGCGCTCCAGTTCTATCGCGCTAGTACTTGTTGTAATAGCGGGGGTAGTCCTGGTAAGTGATTCCACTGTAGGAAAGGCCAGATCTGAGTACGCTCCTAAGCTTCCAGGCGCGCTGGTTGTCCCAGAGGCCTGCTTAGAAGCCGCATCAGTTTGATGCTTCTTCCCTAGTGGGTCATCGTGCGCTTTCTTCCCATGCGGACTCTTGTGACTTCCGTGTTTCGTCATTCTAGTTCTTGGTAAAATTCTTAGTGTAGGGTCCCACGGATGGCGCCACTTGTTGATACAAAAGTTGGGCGTTCCTTGTTAAGACTCCTTTTCTCGTACCAATTAGATCTTAATGCTTGATGGAACCTGCGCACTAAGAAAAAGAGCAAACACCGTTAGGCTTATCGAGGGATTGTCTCCCCCGATTATCCTCCGGCGTGATGAAGCGAAAAGTGTACCGCTTTTAAGGGGTCATTTAAGCCCTAAATCGTATTTATTTGATCAAATATCGCCCTAAATCGTTCCTTTTGTCATTTTAGGTACTTTTGAGGAGAAATCTGGAAAAGGAGGCATTTTGGACGTTTTTGGAGCATAAAAGTGAAGAAAACGACAAGGTCTCAAAAATCGGCTAAAAGTTACCTATGACGGCGTCACAATTAACCCCAGACGGCGTCATGCCTTGGCAAGAAAAAGTGGACGTGAAATTTACTCATGATAAGCCAGTGAAAATAGCATGTGAATTCTGACGGCGTCACGCTTTAACTTGATCAAGGGCGTCACGGCTTAAATCAAAGAGGGACGGCGTCACGTTCAAGGTTCGACGGCGTCAAGCCTTGATAAGCCAGAATGGATTTTTGAAGAGCTAAAGAGGGACGGCGTCAAGAAGGTCATCCGGGAACCCTAGAAGCGGCGAGGTGACGGCGTCACACTCCATAACGTGACGCCGTCAGATGTAAAAATCTATATATAGTTTTCTAATTTTTTGTCATTAGTGTGGAACTTAGTGTGTGGAATTTTGGGAGAAAACCCTAAGACGATTTTAGCTTCTTTTTCAAGGCTTTTTGCCTTGAGATCTTCCATGTTACATTGAAGATAAGTTATCAATTAATCATTCAATATGTCTATGTGTTGTTTGATTTTATCTTATTCTTGTCTTTTGATTAACATGTTAGGCTAGATTTATCTTGTGTTTGCTTAGATCTAATGAAACCTAGCTATTGATTATTGGTTATTAGTGTGTTATTAGTTGTATTGGATGATTTTTTATCTATGTTAGGCTTAAGAAAACTGGCTAACTTCCTATTCGGTAACTTGCTTGAACGTCTTAAGAAACATGAACCAAATGCGTACTAAAGGTTTTTATGGTTGTATTTAATGCACAAGCGAATTCTAGTGATCCCATGTTAGGAGCTTCCTAGCCGGCTCGACATAGGAGTGAAGTAGGAGCTTGTAGAGTTGGGGAAGTACGTACGCCACCCCACGAATGGTATTAAGGAATACACCCGTCATCCACGCGACTAATACACACTAATCAACCGGTAAAAGATAGTTAGGGAGTAAGGAAATCTAAGTAAACACATTTCTCTACATATTAGTTTCCACCAAACTTTTCATTTTTGTTATTTTATTTTATTTGCATTCGTAGTAATTTGGGTTAGTTGACTAGCAACTAATTCCGCCCACTCCTTCAAACCCGAGATTTTACTTGCTTTCATAAAAATTATAAAAACATAAAAAGAATCTTCCTCAACCCTTAGACCTAATTAGAGTAGCCTTTCATACCTAACGAACACTATTCCCTGTGGAGAACGATCAATCCCCCGTACTTACCACTACACTATACTACATCGGTCAGGTACACTGCCTGGTGGGGTTGTAAGCCTCTTGAGATCTCTTGAGAGGTAAAACCTGTTGTAAGGTTGCAAAACCCACGCATCAAGTTTTTGGCGCCGCTGCCGGGGAATAGTTATTGTTTAGGTTGAATTTTTATTTCTATTAGGTCTACTCACTAGATTCCTTTCTAGTGAGATTTTTATTTTCTTTTTCTAGATTTTCTTTAGTCTATCTATTTTCTTCGTGTCTTTGTTCGTAACCATTACCATCCGACATCATGGAAGATGGTAATATCCTTAATCCCCACAACCCACCACCACAACAACCACCACCACCTCCTAGAGCCCGTACTTTAGGAGAGTATTCCCGTCCTAGCCACCACGGCTATCGAAACACCATTGAGCTCACTCAAGGAGCCAATGTCACACCCTTGCGATCCGACACCATCCGGTTGGTGCAAAGTGGATGCGCATTCCATGGACTTCGTTCTGAAGATCCTAATCAACACCTCAAGGACTTTCTTAAAATCGTTGATTCTATAGACCTTGATGTTGCCACTCGAGAGACGACCCGATTGCGTCTCTTCCAATTCTCTTTGCGGGACCAAGCTAGTCAATGGCTAGAACGTCAACCCGCAGGATCCATCACCTCTTGGTATGATCTCACCACTCGTTTCCTTGCTCAATTTTTCCCACCGGGAAGAACTACCAAGCTAAGGAATGATATCTTGATGTTCCAACAACGTCAAGGCGAAACTCTCTACGAGGCATGGACTCGATTCAAGGACTTACTCCAAAAAGTCCCTCACCATGGCATAGAACTTTGGCTCCAAGTCCAAATCTTCTATGACCATATCAATCTCTCCACGAGGCAAACCATTGACCAATCGGCCGGTGGCAAGCTACGTGATCTAAGTGCGGAACAATCATGGGCTCTCCTAGAGGATCTTGCTCTTTATGACAACGAAAGTTGGAGTGATCCCCGTGATTTGAATAAAACGGTCAAGGCAATATCTTTGCCTTTGAACAACTCAAGCACTTCCGACCGTAGGATCATAGAACTTGAAGACCAAGTCAAGTTTCTCATGAAATCCTACGAGGCTCCTAAACTTTCAAGCCAAGTGAACAAAATCACTTCTTCATGTGAATTATGTAGTGGTCCCCACGACACTCGTGATTGCATGGAACTCCCCGAACAAGCTTTTGTGGACTACGCATCCTCGCGTACCGACGGAGCGGGAGACAAGTGGTACACTTTTAAACCAGAGTCAAACCATTATGGTGATTCATACAACCCCTCATGGAAAAATCACCCGAACCTTAGGTGGAAACAAAACCAAAACGCACAACAAACCAATTCTTCCAACCCACCTAATCGTTTCCAATCAAGCGGTTCCAACTCGAACCGTACTTTCAACAACAATCCTTCCGGCAATGGTAGTACCAATAACTTTGAAGGATTGATGTCCCAATTTATGGCATCTCAAGAAGCTCGGATAGCTAGATTCGAATCCGAATTCAATCAGCAACAAACTGAGATGACCAATAAAATTGACAACTTGTTGAAAGCTCTCCATAACCAAGTGTTATCACCTCCACACAAGGACGCTAGGAACACAAATAACGGACCCCAAGTAAAAGACCCTTCTTCATCCAAACATATCCACTTCGTCAACGTTGTCACTATTAAACCAATCGATAGGAGCATGGAAGAAAGTGACAAGAATGAGGGTAGGATAGAAATGGAACCTAAGGATGAGGTTAAGAAAGTCGAGGTTGATAAGGAAGTTAAGAAAAGTGAAGTAGAGGAAGTAGATAATGATGAGGACTACTTCAATAGGCTACCCACTAAGGAAGAGCGCGCATATCATACAAACTTATTCGATGACCCCGAGACACCATACTTCCTAGGTAGACCAATCATAGAAGTAGGCGACCCTTCTAATCTCAACATACCATGCAACATCGGACATTTGCATGTGTGGAAAGCCTACATCGACCTTAGATCGCCCATAAACATCATGACTAGAGCCCACTACAACTTGATAATGAAAAATCAACTTGGGTATAGGATGTTCCCTGACAAGGGTTGGATGAGTAACTTCACGGGAAGAGTTAAGGGATTACCGGTTTATGTAGGAAACTTCACCTATGTCACCAACTTTGTAATTGTAGAAGATATCCGCCCAATAGTCGATGCATCCTTAACTCAAGTGGTTTTTGGAAAACCATTTGTTGAGGTCTCTAGAATGACTTATGAACCTTCCTTAGGGATAGTTAGATTTAAGGATGAGACCGATGAAGTAAACTACCAAATGCCATATAAGATAGAACAATTCCAACACTTGTCAAATGTTGAGAAGGAGCTCAAGCAAGCGGTCTACTATAGGAATGATGAGGATAGAAATAAAGGAGTAGACTATGTTATGGAAAGGATATTCGGTTTCTACAAGGAGTGTTTGAAATTAGGACCGGAATATAAAACCGGGAATGAAAATGGCCTAGGAACCGTGACCGATGATGGAGTCACGTAATGTACGTGACTTTGAGTCTAGCTACAAGACTCGTTAATAAAGAAAAGCGCTTCTTGGGAGGCAACCCAAGCTTTATTTGTTTTATTTGCTTTGTGTGTTTATTTATTTGTTTGTTTGATTTTATTTTCCGTATGTGTGTTTAATTTTTATTCTTATTGATTCATGTTCAAAAGTAAATTGTGAAAATGCTTTATGTTGTTTTTAACTTCGTCTTAACTACATATAAAGGTATTTTGCAAAAGTTAAGTGTAAGGGAAATCTAAATCGGTTTATTAGAACACAAATGAACATGAATCATAATAATAATAAATTAACATACATATTCGTATTTGTTTGAGTCAAATGCTTGTATCGAGTCATAATGATGTTTTGCAGAATTTTCAGGAAGTAAGGTAAAGGTTTTTTCAGAAATTTTCCGGAAACTTAAAATGAAAATTTTTGTCAGATCATTTCTGACGGCGTCAGGGTTTATAACCTGACGGCGTCAGATTTAATTTTCAGAAATTTTTGAAAGTTTTGTTTTCATAAAAAGTTTTCATTAAATCTCCAACTTATAATCTCCAGGAATCTGCAAAATTATCATTCCACAAGCATTATATCCTTATATATAGATTTATCCCGCCGATGTTATGCAGGTTTTCGTGTTTGTTTTCTCAGGTTTAACAGGTTATTTTGGATAAGGAGATGTTTATGGAATCAAGCTTATGGCGATGCATTAGTCATGGAGCTTCAACATTCTCTTTGGAGGAAGATTTAACCGTGTAATTTCATTATCCACCGAGCGAATCAGGGGAGTATTTGATTTCATTCTTTTACTTTTTTCTTTTACATCTTGTTATTTGAACATTGGGGACAATGTTCATCTTAAGTGTAAGGGGGGGGGGGTAAAAGTACGATTTTAGAGAATGCCATTGCGCTTGATTTTTGTTTGTTTAATGGTAGATGTGTAATAAAACTGAGATAAATACCTGTTAGGGCAATTTTAGTGCCAAATTTAAAATTTTTTACAACATATAGGAGTGAAACTTTGATCTAATGAGCGTCTCACGGATAGGAGTTATATGACTAGCACAAAAACCGTACCACTAAAAAATTTTCCACCCCAAATATGTGAGGTTCGCCCCTAGAATTGGTAGGAAAAGCATTTATGCTATGATGTGTGTACCGGTAGCACTTAGATTCTAGAACTTGCGTTAGGACCATTCCAAGGCCACAAGTGAGACTACATTCGTGTAGTTAGATTTACTACGTGATAAGAGGCATTAGGATTAACCCATTGTTTTACACCTGTGTTTTTGTTATAATTACATTGGCTACATTGGTCAAGTAATTCTCCCACACCCTTTGCGTTGTACTCATTTTTAGTACACGATACCCCTGGTACACCCCTCAGAGCCTATCTTTTCGTTTCGACCTTTAAGCATTTTACTTAAAGGAAGAATTTGTTACACCCCACTTAAATGTACACCCAAATCGCCTTAGCCTACCTTGTATGCACTCATTTTTAGTGCATTATTGTTACAACATTTGTTTAAACCCAAGTTAATTATCTAGTTGATTACATGGTTGCTAAGTCGAGTCATATCCATGTACATATTGTTTTGGGACGATTGGGACTCATGGGTAAAGTACTAGTGTAATGGAGTAATGGGGAAGAACATCATTTATTACCCCCATATGTGCTAAATATTTTAAAAGTACTCCAAGTTTTTCAATCATCTTAATTCGAGTCATTAGAATAGTTATTCGTAAAGTTATGTAAAAGTTCAAGTGTAAGGGGAATGCAATGCCCCTATGATGTATTATTTTGGATGGTAGGGCAATAGTGTATGTCAAAAAAAAAAAAAAAAAAAAAAAAAAAAAAATCAAGAAAAATACAAAAAAATTAGAAAAAGAAAAGTAGAAAAAACATACGGACTACCATCCCGTTTCATTTTATGTTTATTTTTATGTTTTTGTTATTTTGTTATTTTCTTTCATTTGCTTAAATCGAGTCGAGTCTTGGCTTAGCAACATTGTATAGTACATGTAATTGATCAAGATCTTTAACTCGCCACCAGTAAAATATCCTTTATCCAACAAAACCGTGTTTTCCGTTTCCCTACACCTAACGTTATAACCCATTTAAAAGCCCTCTTTGATAGTTTATCTTTGGTGCTTACGCCTAGTGGAGGAGGTTTTCGATCCTTTCCCAAGCCTATGGTAATCTATTTGCTATGACAGGTAGTGAGAGATATTATCCGTTTTCATTTATGAGATTTATTTTGATGACACTTGAGAGATGTGAGTATCTAAACACTACTTGTGAGGTGCTAGTTTATAATCTCCGTGCTTATTATGATTGAAGTGGAACGATTATTTGTTGTAATTACTTTTATGTTAGCATTAAATGACCCCTAACTTGTATTTTGATTAGAATAAAAGCGCATTTGCTTGAGGACAAGCAAATCTCAAGTGTAAGGGTATTTGATGAAGCGAAAAGTGTACCGCTTTTAAGGGGTCATTTAAGCCCTAAATCGTATTTATTTGATCAAATATCGCCCTAAATCGTTCCTTTTGTCATTTTAGGTACTTTTGAGGAGAAATCTGGAAAAGGAGGCATTTTGGACGTTTTTGGAGCATAAAAGTGAAGAAAACGACAAGGTCTCAAAAATCGGCTAAAAGTTACCTATGACGGCGTCACAATTAACCCCAGACGGCGTCATGCCTTGGCAAGAAAAAGTGGACGTGAAATTTACTCATGATAAGCCAGTGAAAATAGCATGTGAATTCTGACGGCGTCACGCTTTAACTTGATCAAGGGCGTCACGGCTTAAATCAAAGAGGGACGGCGTCACGTTCAAGGTTCGACGACGTCAAGCCTTGATAAGCCAGAATGGATTTTTGAAGAGCTAAAGAGGGACGGCGTCAAGAAGGTCATCCGGGAACCCTAGAAGCGGCGAGGTGATGGCGTCACACTCCATAACGTGACGCCGTCAGATGTAAAAATCTATATATAGTTTTCTAATTTTTTGTCATTAGTGTGGAACTTAGTGTGTGGAATTTTGGGAGAAAACCCTAAGACGATTTTAGCTTCTTTTTCAAGGCTTTTTGCCTTGAGATCTTCCATGTTACATTGAAGATAAGTTATCAATTAATCATTCAATATGTCTATGTGTTGTTTGATTTTATCTTATTCTTGTCTTTTGATTAACATGTTAGGCTAGATTTATCTTGTGTTTGCTTAGATCTAATGAAACCTAGCTATTGATTATTGGTTATTAGTGTGTTATTAGTTGTATTGGATGATTTTTTATCTATGTTAGGCTTAAGAAAACTGGCTAACTTCCTATTCGGTAACTTGCTTGAACGTCTTAAGAAACATGAACCAAATGCGTACTAAAGGTTTTTATGGTTGTATTTAATGCACAAGCGAATTCTAGTGATCCCATGTTAGGAGCTTCCTAGCCGGCTCGACATAGGAGTGAAGTAGGAGCTTGTAGAGTTGGGGAAGTACGTACGCCACCCCACGAATGGTATTAAGGAATACACCCGTCATCCACGCGACTAATACACACTAATCAACCGGTAAAAGATAGTTAGGGAGTAAGGAAATCTAAGTAAACACATTTCTCTACATATTAGTTTCCACCAAACTTTTCATTTTTGTTATTTTATTTTATTTGCATTCGTAGTAATTTGGGTTAGTTGACTAGCAACTAATTCCGCCCACTCCTTCAAACCCGAGATTTTACTTGCTTTCATAAAAATTATAAAAACATAAAAAGAATCTTCCTCAACCCTTAGACCTAATCAGAGTAGCCTTTCATACCTAACGAACACTATTCCCTGTGGAGAACGATCAATCCCCCGTACTTACCACTACACTATACTACATCGGTCAGGTACACTGCCTGGTGAGGTTGTAAGCCTCTTGAGATCTCTTGAGAGGTAAAACCTGTTGTAAGGTTGCAAAACCCACGCATCAATTATCCTCCGGCGTGAGAGTAAGTAATCGAAGTTTAGGGTTTAGTGAAGATTTAGGGTTTTGCGAAGATCGTACCTTTACCGAGGGCCTAGGTGCCCCTTATATACACATGAAACCCTAGTAGGTTTCGTGTTCCCTACTCCTCGGCGCATTCGCCGACATTGGATATTTGGTATATATCCCCTTTATTTAGGAGATACTCCATATCCATTCCAAAAATAACTTTGGGCTTGGGCCTTGTAGGTCCAAGCCGCATAACTGGTAGTCCAGTTATCGCCATGCGGCCCATACGTGGTGGGCTTAAGTATTTAGTATTGTTTACTAATCAGGTCCGTGACCCGGGTGAAGACTATACGTCATCATGTGTGATTAAACCTTGTTTAGTATTGATGTATTTGTAAGACGTTTCCAAAATCAAGTTTGAACCCTTCCGATTAGGGAATGAAGCTAAGCTTTGTCATTCATCGGATTCTCAATTGTGTACCGAATCAACCGTCGGTTTATCATTGGAGATCTTTAGCCTATATATCTTTTGCCCAAAAAATACGATGTATTGATCCTATTGGATTATACTGAAATCCATTTGCAAGGCGGGTCGATTAGAAAAGAACACAAATGTAACTCCCTTTTCTAAAGGGGAATTCAAAAACTAAATATTTGGTCACAAACTTTTTATGGAAGTACATATGTTGATGCCTTTCAGCCTTGGGTTATGATGGTTATATTTTTGTAAAAAATGAAACTTTTTGTATGATAAACAAATTTAAGGCTGTATCACAAAGAATGTGCAGCTCCTTTAGTGAGTTAGTCTGAAGGCATAACTGTAAGGTTTACCCACTAGTGTTTGATAGTAATGGTACTTGTCTACTCTTCAATGCTTGTGGGTCTAAAGACTCGATCCGTACCATAGAGTTATTGGTTGATGAATGTTCGTTTGCTCTTAACTGTCTTTTAGCAGAAAAGCTAATTAGGAACCGCAAGAAAGAAGGAAGAAGAGCAATGCTCTGCAGTTTTGCTTGCACTTAAATTAAGTTATTAGGATCTGCTATATAAATAAACTACTTTTTTTAGAAGTTATTTTCAGTCATTCACGCATATATAACTGAGATTTGTCAAGTATAATGACTAACCACAGCCAAAGTAGCCTAATGGTTAGACTCCTCGATGTCCTCACAAGAGGCCTTAGATGCAAACCTCACTATGTACACATCTTTTGGTGGCTAGGGAAAGGGGTCGGAAACAGTCATGGGATACCCTGGTTTGGCTGCGTACATCTGAGTCAAAAACTTACCCTCACCCTCCCCGGGTAACATGAACAAACAAAACCTCGTCCGTTTGTTAAGTGTAATGTCTAAAATCCAAACCAAACATACATTGAACCAACTAGACAAGATCAAAGATAATGAAATGTCTCAAGGATTTAGCTCCAATCTAGATTCAAGCCGATATGAAAATGCTTGAAGCCAAAAGCGTAATCCATGAACAAGCTACACATGACCAGCTGAACTGAACCACTCTCGAATGAAAATTGATTTTCATAAGACGCAAAATGCTGAATTATTATATGTGACCATTACTCGAACGAAACTCATTACTAGTTTTGTTGTGGTTTGTAAGTTCTGACCCCGGGTATAGAAATTCCTAAACTATTTAGGCCAACTACTTACATTTTAGGCCAACCTTCAATTGTTTGGAAAACTAGTTAATGGGCTCTATCATCCTTAAAGGAACAGTATTTGACAAAGCAGAGAGCACTACATGTTAATATGCACAGAAATTTACGGCTAAAGCCAGCAACAGCAACTTTGTTCAAGCTGACATTCCTTTGTGTCCAAGCCATATTTATGGAGTGTTCGATTGACAGTGTGTAGTCCGTTCATTCATTTATGAACACTTGTGCAGTCGAGCTATGCACTTTCGACCAATCATGGAGACAAAAAGAGTTCCAAATATAGACTACACTTGAGCTTATTTTCTAACGTTTCTAATAACAGATTTCGACTAAAATCAATAGAACTAATGCATATTTTAGTATCCTTAAATTTATCACTGTATATGTGTTAGGTCATGTTTGATAGCCTCTTAATTAGGTGATTCAGTGAGGAACCTCTGCATCGGTCAAAAGTATTCTTGTTTGATAAAAACAAAAGTGACACTGAATGAATCTAGAAGCCTCATAATCGTTCAGGGCAAAAAGGATGCAAAATCATTCAGTGCTCATCTTCTGCCCATCCTACCCTTCTTTATTTATTAATCAATCCTCCTACATATATGTATCATCTGTTCGCTTTCAACATCACACGAAAATTGCTTCATGTTTGATTTAAATCACTTTTTAGATGGTTTTATTGCACCAACTCGTGTGTCTAGATTGATTGCACCATCTTTTATTTGGTGTCTTGGTGAATCTTTAAATTATTATTTTATGGACACCACATGCTCGATGAAATGCGCCAATGAGACTTTGACGTTTAATCACATTTTACTGCCCAATCCCGTAATATGATCAAGTGTTAATGGTATGAGGTTGGTGAATTGAAGGCTTATGGTTCAACAAGTTACTTATTAGGATTATATAATGTTCGTTAGAAGCAAGAAAGCTTGTAAATTGAATGATGTCAAGCAATATAAAACTTCTAAATTAACTATGTTGTGTATTTGTGTTGTATCATTATGTTTTAATTTGAATGAACATTTATAATTTAAGTTATAAACTAAGGTGTGATAAAAGATTTTTTCATTCATATATCAATTTATTTAATCTCATTCACAACAACTATGTGGTCTAACGGTTAACCCTTATGTGGTTAAGCGTGCTCGTGTGAGAGCAGTACCAGCTTGGGTGACCTGCCGGGAAGTCTTCACACGAAGGCCACATAGCTCTGTTGTATAGGCAATGAAGAGGAAGAGCCTGTAAGCCAATGTTGCGCAGGTTCCAATCCGAGCCGCCCCCGGTTTTCATCCGGCCGTTACTCCAGCGAGGAAACTCGTGTGGAGGCGGTACGGTTTCCGGGAGGAAGCCATTAATAGTCCCCACTACGCCAGCGTGGATCCGGTTCAGACAACATAGTCTGGGTACGTGGTGGATGAGGGCCTGCCGAGGTGGCGGGTGTGACTCCAACCCAAAAAATTGAAAGTCACTTTCCAAAAAAAAAACACCAATCAATACTTATGTATCATTTGGCCAAATATCAAAATGAAGGCCAATACAGTAATTTTGAATTTCGATTCAGAACAGTTATCAAACGTTCATTTTTGTTCAGAACCAAGCTCATTCAGAGTCTTTAAATAATTCAGCATCCATGATTTATTCAGTGCTAAATTGTTCATTTTTATTAAACAACCCTAGTTTGTCCTATTTGTTATTCCAGATGACCATGTTCATTTGTGATTTGTTTCTAGACGTGTATGGTTTGTTTGCAACTTTTTAACTTTGAGTTCAATATATATTTCTTTCGCCTAGAAAATGTTATTGTGTCCGAAGAACTGCTTCCAAACATTTCATGATAGTACTCTTGTTGATGGTTTTTAGCTTGTAAATAATGTTACTGTAGAAAATGACACTTCTACTTTTGCTATTAAAACAAACTTTTAGTTGTACCATAAGCAAAAACTAATCTAGTAGTCTTTGGTCATAGTGGTAGCTTGGCCACTCTTTAATCATAATGAATTCTTTTTATCCCTAATTGTCTTCTAGATAAACTGATAAAGCAAGACAAAAAAAGAAAATAAAGTATAGTTCTAATTAATCTAAGATTAGTGTCGGTCTTATTGATGATATTTAATATTACATCCTTAACAAGGTTTCGTTGCAACCTTTCTCATTAATCATAAGTTATAAGAAGATAAAAACAGTAGAAATGGGCCAACCTTCAATTATATTAAAAACCAAATCATGGACTCTATTACGCTAAAAGGACAATATTTGCTTAATGTCCTTTTTAGTACAACTTCACTTCTCAAACAGTTTTATTGTTTGTTTCTTTTTGACTTTCTACAAAAGACATGTCTTAATGTAAAAGGGTGTAAAGCTGGATGACAAGGAGGTGAAACATTCACCATCCAGCTCCATTTCACGCGCTAACCTCCTTGCTTGCTCCTCCATTTCACACGGGACACACAAAACCCAAGAAGACTTATGTTGAAGTCTTCACCCTGCAGCAATAAAAAAATTTCGGGTCCCATGTCTTAAATATTAACGTTATAATATCTATCTACTGTAACAAACAAACCACTTCTCAGTTCTCACCTATACATATATATCTATATATCTGTATTATATCTATATTGAGATTTAAGAAGATGAGTTGGAGTACAACAGTGGCTAGTAGTGGAGGTGGTGGGATAAGTGGTTACAGGCCACCATTTACAACATTGCAGTGGCAAGAACTTGAACATCAAGCATTGATTTATAAGTATTTAGTGGCATTTAGTGGCTAGTGTTCCTGTTCCTTATGATCTTGTTGTTCCTATTAGAAGGAGTCTTGAAGCTTTGTCTGCTAGGTTCTTTAATCATTCTAATTGTAAGTTCTTCTTTTTTTGGATTTGGGTTTTTTTTTTTTTTTTTTTTTTTTTTTTTTTAAATGTTATATATTGGATTTATGAGGTGGGTATGTGTTTAATGAAATTATTGTGATAGATTAGGATTTTTAATTGTGTAAGTATAAAAAAAAAAAATAGGAGTTAAGGTGAAGATGTGTTTGATTTGCCTACTAAAAGGTGAAGTGAGGTGAAGGGAAGTGAGAGGAGAGAGAAAGTTGACGTGGCGCGGAGGTGTATGGTGAAAGTTGCATTACCTTGCCATCTAGCCTAAGAAGGTTGGCAACCCATACCACACACTATATCATATACCACACTCCCAAATTTTGTTGCCATCCTATACCATACTACATCTCATACTTCACTACAATTTATAAAAAAAAAAATAAAAATAAAATAAAAATAAAATAATAAAAAAATAAAATAGTCGTTATGTTCCCAACGGTCAATTTCTTCTCTCCTTTCTCGTGCGGGATGTGATACCGTGTTTCCTATACCGTGCCCCATACCGTGAGGATGACAGCGGTGTTCCCACACGGTATGAGGTTCATACCGTGTTCATCTCATGTATTTTGCAACCCCCTAAAAAAAACCACTCCTTCCCATCTAAGACACAAAATACCACAAGAAACACATAATACCCCTCATCTCTTCAACCCATTTCACATACTCAGATACTTCGATCCTCCATCACCTCAACCTCTTTCTGCCAAATCCCTACCCAACGCCCCTTCCTGCAATCAATGTTCTCCCTGGCACGCTCTTTACGAACGACTGACACTTCTTCACTCCGATTTGCTACCCTCAAGTTTTCATTTGCTGCTTCTTTTTTTTATTCAATGAACTAGAGCTTCAAGGTTTATTAATGGTGGAACATGGGTATATGGAGAAGATGGTGCAATCTGAGGATTATTGTAGCTTTTTTTTTTCTTTTGTTTTTTCCCTAAATAGAGTTTAGGCTATTGATTATAAAGATTGCTATGATATGTGGCTCAATTAGAAATTTGTTATATTGATTCAACAAATAAAGAAGATTTGACTAACTGGTATATTTATTATGGTTTAGATTCTACAAGCTAAATTTCAATTTGGGGTTTTTTTTGTGAATAAAAGGGTAAGATAGTCATTTATTCTATTAGCATTTTCTATTCAGGAAATAAAAGAAACACCATCTTTCTATACATAACCAACTCCAATAAGATACTTTTATGTAAGGCTAGTAGCAGTGGGACGGATTAAATTGGTCACAAGGTCAAGTCGACCGATATTAAAATCGGTAAATATCGGTCGAGCAACAAAAAAAACAATCGGTCTAAATATCGACCGATTGTGAGACACACATAATTCAAAAAAAAAAAAAAAAAAAACAATCCTTTTCATTTTTTTTTTTATTTATTTATTATTATTATTTTTTTTTTAAAAAACTTTACCATTTTACAACCTTATAAATACCAACCTCAAACACATTTCTAAACACACAATTGAAACAATTTCTCATCCATATTCACCATGTCAAAAAAAATACTCCTATATCAAAAGACCGACGATCCCGACTACCCCAAAATGCCCCGAATTTGAATTTCTCACCGGAAAATAACTTCGAATTAACCGGCATAACACCACCACAAAATCGGGGTATTCGCTTTCGTGCACCTGCTTTTGAATATCCATCACGATACAACTTAGATTACTAGTTTAAGTTTTTAATAATTATTGTAATGTTTAAATTTTATTAGTTTAAGTTTTTTAATTTAGCATTGTAATGTTTTTATTTTTAATGAATTTTAAATTTGTTTTTTAAAATATTTGAACAAAAAAAAAAAAAAAAAAAAAAAAACCCTCGGTCATCGACTGTGGCAACTTGATCATGTCTGGTTATCGTAGAGAGAAAGCTGATGTGGCAGAGATGACCCGGGTCACCAGTGTGCCCAGCCTACAAAGATACCGTCTCCAAACAGACAAAAAAAAATAATAAAAATAAATGAGAACCCATAATAAATTGTAAAATCGCCTATTAGCTCAGTTGCCAAACAAAAAATGCCTCATTTCACACTATAATAAAATAAGTGTTAATCTCTTTAAAAAGCCGAAGAAAAACAAATGGCCTATTAGCTCAGTTGGTTAGAGCGTCGTGCTAATAACGCGAAGGTCGCAGGTTCGAGACCTGCATGGGCCAATTTTTTTGTTTATTTAGTAAATATTAATTTAAAGGCTCTTGGGTTTTATGCATTTCTTTTTTCTTCTAAAAAAAAATGATATATCTGTTAATCACATATCTCTGTTATCGTAAATCATGGATACCTCAATTATGTTACCTTTGACTATCTTTATTCATACATCAGACAATCAAAAAATATATTTGAGATGCTGACATGTTCTTTGCCAAAATATAGTTTCACTAAGTTGTTCTATAGTTTATTACAAACTAAGACTGGCCGTAATGGCTTGGTCGAAGGTGTCGGTCGAACTAAAAAAAAAAAATACACCTTTAAAACTTTAAATAAACCTACCTTATAAACACCACGATACTTTTTCATTTTATACACACTTTCAAACTCAATCTTTATATACATACTCTAATCTTCTTAACTCAAACAAATGGATTTTGATCAATTTTTCTACATCATCGGATGAACAAGATGAAGTTAGTAGTATCAATCTTGAGTTTATTAAAAGATGTCGTCATGCTGATTCACGCTTCCACTTTTACAATCCTAAAAATCCCACGAAACACGATAGATAGAGATCGTTATGGTGTTCATAATAGTCTAGTGGCCGCTTACTTCTCTAAAAACTCAATGTATGACGACAAATTATTCCGTAAGCGGTTCCAAATAAGCCGAAGATTATTCACACGCAGGAATTAACTGATAATGCGCCGTATTTTCGACAAAGTAGTGATTGTACGGGAAAAGTTGGCATTTCCACATTGATGAAGTGTACCTATGCAATTCTCAATTGGCATACGACACCGTTCCTGATGCTCTAAACGAATATCTGCAAATGGGTGAGAAAACTTATCGTGATTCTCTCCAATCTTTCTGTAAGGTATTATGGACTTATAGGGAGACGAGTTTTCGCGAAGGCCGATTTATACTGATGTCAAAAAACTCTTTGCGTTTCACGAGCAGAAACATAGGTTTCTTGGGATGTTCAGAAGCATTGATTGTACGGGTTAGCTGTGGGCTAATTTCTCAAATGCATATCGTGCTCAATATTATAGGTGTGATCACGGGCAACATCCATTCATTTTATTGGAAGCGGTTGCCTCACAAGACTTGTGGATTTGGCATGCGTTCTTTGGTGTTTCCTGGGCGAACAATGACGTCAACGTTATATGTCAATCGCATATTTTCGACAATCTCAAAGACGGGAAAGCACTAGAGGTTCCGTTTTATGGCTAACGACATGAATTATAAATGGGGATATTATATTTCTGACGGAATATATCCGAAATGGTCTGTTCTTGTTAAGTCTTTTTCACAGCCAGACTCAAATGATATGAAGCGAATACCATATAAGCTTGCATGAAGCACCAAGAAAAGATGTGAAACGAGCGTTTGGCATGCTATCGAAAGTGGGTTATAATAAAAACTCCCGCACGACTGATGTTGCTATAGAAAATAACGGATATGATGTACACATTCATCGTATTACATAATATGATTATAAAAGACAAATGGAGGGCAAACTCTCTCGAATTTTATCCATATGACCTACATCGTTATAACAATCTAGTACGAATGCATGAAGAGACGTGTGGAAAACTAGAAGGGGGGTTGAATAGTTTTTACCGTTTTAAACTTTATTTCGCTTTGTATACTTAACGTGATTTCAAAGTAAAGCAAACAATCAAGCAATATATATAAAGCAAGTAAGGAAAGAAATGATCAAACCACACAACAAAGATGTTTATAGTGGTTCGGCTACAAGGTCTCTTCCTTGCCCTACTCCACTCCTCGAGCCTCTAACTTTAGAGTTTTTCTTCACTAAGAAACAAGCTCCCTTCTAGGCGGAGAAAACCTTTACACGTCGCTTACTCTTTATCCGGTACTAAGTTAAACACCGAGTTCTTTACAAGGGTACAATCACTCACGTTGGTTCTTTAACAAGGGTACAACCACTCCCAACACTCTATGTGTTTTGAGGACTAAAACACTAACCGAACTCTACTGAATGAATGGTATAGACAATGATGTGTGAATACTAACTAATCACACAGTATCTAACTATCAAAACTTGCAACAGTGTGTTGAAGCTTGTATGCTTGATCTTCTTTGCTACAAAAGAGAGATCACTAAGAATGAAATGAATGAATGTAATGGGTTAGTAATGTACAAATGTATGAATGTATAATTTAAGCTACATGAGTAATGATTGTGCTTGAATGATCAGCTTGCTATTTATAGGCAAAACTGAGCAGACAAACCACGGATTTGGCGGAACCAAAATCTGGGGTCCGCCAGTTATATGGTTTGGTTCCGCGGGAACATGCCAGCTAAGATATTTCCAAATCTTTCCATATTTTGTCAAGTCATGTCAAGATCTTAGAAAGTCAACTCTTTAGCTTCAAGATCTTTTCAAAATATATTGTAAAGTCAACTAACATATGTAAATGATGCATGCCATGATGTCATGTGTATTTTCATTTTTAAAAAATAAAAATAAACATGTAAATGTGTATATGTATGTAATGTGTAATTCCTAGTGATCATGTGATATGTAAATGTGTTTTAAAAAGCTTGTTACTAAAATGTAAAAGACTTTAACATATACTTATGATTTGCTAAAGATAAACCTTATAATTGTCATTAACAAAATAAAGCAAAAATCGTAAAATATAAATAACGTTTTTAGGACGATATTTGTATTAACAAGACGTTACAAGTTGTTAGAAATTTAGTTAACGAGGAAACTCATATAAGCCTTATTGTAATTTTTTTATTTTATTTGAATATTAATGTAATGTTTTTAATTATTAATGAAATTTAATTTTAGTGTGTAAAGAGAGAGAGAAAAAAAAAAAAAAAAAAAAAAAAAAAAAAAAAAAAAAAAAAAAAAAACTTTAAAACTTTAAAACTTTAAATAAACCTACCTTATAAATACCTCGAATACTTTTTCATTTTATAAACACTTTCAAACTCAATCTTTATATACATACTCTAATCTTCTTAATTCAAACAAATGGATTTTGATCAAATTTTTTACATCATCGGATGAACAAGACGAAGTTAGTAGTATCAATCTAGAGTGTATTAAAAGATGTCGTCATGCTGATTCACGCTTCCACTTTTACAATCCCAAAAATCCCACGAAACACGATAGATAGAGATCGTTATGGTGTTCATAATAGTCTAGTGGCCGCTTACTTCTCTAAAAACTCAATGTATGATGAAAACTTATTCCGTAAGCGGTTCCAAATAAGCCAAAGAGTATTCACACGCGGGAATTAACTGATAATGCGTCGTATTCTCGACAAAGTAGTGATTGTACGGGAAAAGTTGGCATTTCCACATTGATGAAGTGTACCTATGCAATTCTCAATTGGCATACGAAACCGTTCCTGATGCTCTAAACGAATATCTGCAAATGGGTGAGAAAACTTATCGTGATTCTCTCCAATCTTTCTGTAAGGTATTATGGACTTATAGGGAGACGAGTTTTCGCGAAGGCCGATTTATACTGATGTCAAAAAACTCTTTGCGTTTCACGAGCAGAAACATAGGTTTCCTAGGATGTTCAGAAGCATTGATTGTACGGGTTAACTGTGGGCTAATTTCTCAAATGCATATCGTGCTGAATATTATAGGTGTGATCAAGGGCCACATCCATTCATTTTACTGGAAGCGGTTGCCTCACAAGACTAGTGGATTTGGCATGCGTTCTTTGGTGTTTCCTGGGCGAACAATGACGTCAACGTTATATGTCAATCTCATATTTTCAACAATCTCAAAGACGGGAAAGCACTAGAGGTTCCGTTTTATGGCTAACAACATGAATTATAAATGGGGATATTATATTACTGACGGAATATATCCGGAATGGTCTGTTCTTGTTAAGTCTTTTTCACAGCCAGACTTAAATGATATGAAGCGAATACCATATAAGCTTGCATGAAGCACCAAGAGAAGATGTGAAACGAGCGTTTGGCATGCTATCGAAAGCGGGTTATAATAAAAACTCCCGCACGACTGATGTTGCTATAGAAAATAACGGATATGATGTACACATTCATCGTATTACATAATATGATTATAAAAGACAAATGGAGGGCAAACTCTATTGACTTTTATCCTGATGACCTACATCGTTATAACAATCTAGTACGAATGCATGAAGAGACGTTACAAGTTGTTAGAAATTTAGTTAACGAGGAAACTCATATAAGCCTTATTGTAATGTTTTTTTATTTTATTTGAATATTAATGTAATGTTTTTAATTATTAATGAAATTTAATTTTAGTGTTTAAATGTAACACCCCAACCCGATAAGGGTAAAGATATCACAATGATGGGTTCATATCAGAACAAACACAAGCATTTGACATTAATAATACAATAGAATTCAAGGGTTACAAAAGAAAATCTGAAACTACAAGGTTACAATTCAATATCTTCTACATCTAATTTAAGGTTCTTCTAGTCATCTTCAATAGCTAATAAAGTCTTCTAATGCCCAAGTACTCTCCACTCAAACCCAGCTTCCAAACTAAAACCTGCCGCAGGAAAAGGAAATGCGGCTGAGCTACGAAAGCTCAGTGAACAGATATAACGATAACAAAGCAGTAATAAAGGGTAGTGAAGTAAGTGAAACATTTCAAGGTGTGACAGGAGTAGGAAAGAAAATGTGAAAAAGGTTATCAAGAATTGGTTACAATGGCTCAGTGTAAAGGAAACCATAACCCACCACAAGCCCAAGTCAAATCAAGTCAAGTCAAGTGTCAAATCAAGCATAGGTTATAGGGTAACAGTAACAGTAATCCACTACGAGCCCAGAACATATCAAATCAAGTAAACAAGTATACATGTATACGGAGGGGTGACCTCGGTATGCCAAGTATAATATGAGGGGATACCTCCAAGGGTTGGAGTCATGAGCTCCCAAGAGTGAATGACGTGTATCGCACACACCCATCATGTCACTAAGTAATACAAGTAATCAAGTCAATTCAAGTCAAGTACAAATCTAGGATGCATCCATACGCCCCTGTAGGCTGCCACAATGTCTTCCTCTACGTGCAAGTCAAGTATCAAGTCAAGGCAGGGACGGGATAGGGCATCACTCCCCTACCCAAAAGTCAAGCCATTGGTGCATCAATGACAAGGACATGAAACCCTCATGCCTAGTATGGCTCTTAGTCTCAAACTGTGGGTCAAGGTCAAGTATCAAGTATCATGTGGTTCAAGTATCAAGTATCATGTTTCAAGTTCAAGTTCAAGTCAAATCATATATCAAGGGGTTCATATCAATGTATCAAGATTCAAGTCAAGTTTCTAATCCAAGTTTATCATGGTTCAGGTCAAGGGTCAAGACAAGAGATCATAGCAAATGTTCATAGTAAAGGTTCAATCTAAAAGTTTATTTGAAAACAATCCTTTTAAAATAGTTTCCATAAAATAATCTTTAAAAATGGTTTTCATAAAAATAATATTTAAAATAGTTTTCAATAAGATAGTTTTAAAAATGGCTTCCTTAAAACATTTTCATCAATAATTAAAAAGGTTTTCTCATCCCGCTAAAATCTCAAGTATATCAAGGTTCAAGGCAAGGTATATGGCAAGGTTCATATCAAGGTTCATAGCAGGGTTCAAGGCAAGGTTCAAGAAAAAGGTTCAAGGCAAACAAAGGTCAAGGCAAGGGTTTCAAAGCAAAGGTTCAAATCTAAGGTTCACTATACAAGGGAAAACATAGCAATGGCTTTGGGGAATCCTAAACGAATCAAAACAAGAGATCAAGATAATGAAGGCACCTTACTAAGAAGGGCAGAATATCTGTACCTTAGCGAATCAAATGGAAGCAAAGGAATAGGAAGCACACCGGAAATAAGGAATCATTCATTCTTCGCCGAACCTATACAATTTAATGATAACGTATTACTTAGCAGCTTGTTTTAGAAGTTTACCACTTATAGTTATTAAGGTTCCTCATTCAAGGTTTCTTAATATTTTTAGGAACTTTCCTCTTTTAGTAAGTTTCCAAAATTAGTAGGTTTTAAGTATTATAACTTTAGGTTAAGTCATTACTTTAATATTATTATGGAATTAGGGCTTCTTTTATCATCTTATAATATTTTAGGGTTAATTATGACAACTTCTCATATTTTAGGGTTTATATGTACATATGTAAAAGAATAAGGTTTAAAGTGTAATATTATAAGTTATTCTTTGTAACCTTTAAGTTCCTCATACTTACAACTCTAATCCTTCCATGTTAACAATTTTACACTTTAGACCTTCTAAATAAATTAAATTACAATATAAACCCTATGTTTAATTAAAATACAATTTAACCCTCACAATATTTATGTTTACACATTAAGCCTTTAATTATCAAAAATTACACATTATACCCCTGATATAATTATTTATACTAATTAGCCTTAAGTTTCCAATATTTACAAAACAAGTCCCTTAATTTATTAATTTTACAATTCGTATATATTTAATTAAGTTTATTACCATGTAAACCTTCCAATTCCTAAATTTTACACATGAGACCCCTATACAATATTTTATTCAAACAGCCCTTGACCTAAACTATGTTACAAAATATCCCATAAGTTTTAATAATTACAAAACAACCCTTATAGTTTTTATTTTTAATTCGGTAATAAACAAGAATACATAAAACTTAACCCTAATTCATCCAATCACTATCAAGCATTTATTACTCCTTAAAACCATTAATTACACTCAATCTAACAACCTAAACCCTTACCCTAAGTCCCACGATTTTTATTTTGTTTTAAACCCTTTTTCTTAAAACCCGGTTACAAAATAATTCGACCAAGGAGGATCTAAGCTTCTATAAATTCGAATAGCATTTTTATAGTGTTGTATGGACTGTATAGGATCAAGGAAAAATATTTTCAAAGCTCAGAAAAATTGCATGGTTGCTTAGAGTTTATTTTACGTTTTTAGGGTTTATTTGTTCGTTAATTCTCAAACGGCTTAGCAAGCATGCATGGATTGATTTAGCTATTTTATATGGATTATATGGGATGTAAACAATGTTAGAAAAATACCAGATGTGATCAGAATGGATCGAATGAGCTGTGGGATAATTTTCCTCTCGGCAGCAAGAATTCGAACAAGAAAATCCAAAACAGCCAAACCAAGCCTCCTAAATTCGATTCCCTATTTTTATAGCCTTCCTTGAACCTAGTAGATGCCATGAAAATTCTGTTCCAGCTCCAGAAAATTTTGAGTGTCGAATGGGAATTTCATGTGTGTTTTGTCGATTTATTTAGGGTTTTTAATAAAGGAAAATATGTAAATTCGTGTATATATCTTGGAGGAGGGATAACTTTGGGTCCAAGAAAGTGTGATAATGATAAAAATCTGATTTCTAATTATCTTTTATTATTTTGAGTATTTATCCTATATTTAATTTTAGTTTTAATAAAGAAAGTATAATATATTGTAAATAATAAAATATATTCGGTATATATATAATTATATAAATATTACAAATATTTTTATTACATGTAAAATGTTAAAATGTTCAAGTACAAATTATTTTACTTCATATGGTACTAATTTCCAAGAGTTTGGGATTTATTTGGTATTTTAATAAATTAATAAATGAAATTTTAGATTACAAGGGTAATTTGGTAATTTTGCTTGTTTTAGAATTTCAGGTATTACATTAAAAAAATGAAAATGAAAAAAAATAATAATAATAAAATAAAATAATGACGGTCATCATTACGCGAAATTCGTCATAAAATTGGTTGTAGAAAAAGAAACCAGAGTCGGCAATGATGTGGCAATAGTGACCACGATCCTGTGTGGTCAATATTACACCTAGTCTAATGATTCTTAGAGCTAACGGCGTGGGGTTTTTTGTGGCTCGCCGTGCCAACGTGGAGTCCTCGCCGTGCCTCGCCATTGTACCGCCCACCCTCGCCATGCTTCTCCGAAGCAAGCTTGCTCGTGTAGATGGCGAGCAAATTTTACTGACGAGTGGGCCATTTTTTATATACTAAAATTTTTTTAGTTTTCTTGCCTTTTTTTTTTTTTTTTTTTTTTTTTTCTTTTTTTCATTTTTTTTTAAATAGTGTTTGTGAAGTGTGTGTATTTTGTGAACTGTGTGTGTTGCGTCTGAGGAAGAAGAAAGGTTTAACAAGGAGAAATACATTAATCATCGAATGAAAATTACATTAAGCATGAAATACAAACTATGATACGGTAATGAAATACAAACTACGATATGGTAATGAAACTACGATACAGTAATGAAACTACGATACGGTAATGAAACTACAAATTAACTGAAGGAATCATTTGAGACCCAACCGTCTTCACTCGAAGACGATCTGAACTCGCGGGCATGATACTTTGCTTCCATTATGTCAAACCAGTTCTTCCTCTGTTCTTCTTCATCCTTGGCTTGCTGCTCCAAACGAGCATCTTCCTCTTCTAGTTCACGTTGTTCTGTTTCTCGCCGGACTTCCAAATCTTGCTCCAGAAGTCAGAGTTCATCTTCAGTTAGACCAAATGGATTTGGTTCTTGTTCGACAATCGGTGGAGTGTTCACCGGTTCATTTTCCGGTTAAAAAACCGGAAAGATATCTTCTGGTGGAGTGTGATAAACTTCATTTGGAGGACTGGGGAATTGTTGGGAGAAATCTCGACGAGGAGGACTGGGGAATTGTTGGGAAAAATCTTTGCGAGACATTTGCAGTTTTGAATGTTGAGTTTGGATCTTGAATATCTAAAGTTTGAATGTGTTTGTGGGTGAGAAAAGTGTGAGAAGTCTTGGGTATTTATAGGCTAGAAATTTTGCCCCTTTTTTAAAGTGAATTTGAATTTTAAAGGGTTATAAATATATCCCGCCCGTTTTAGATTCGAATTTGAATTTTAAATTTTAAATATAATCCGCCATTTTTTTTAATTTGAATATATATTTTAAATTCTAAATATATCCCGCCCATTTAAATTGAATTTGAATTTTAAAATGTCCCGCTCGTTATTTAATTTGAATTTCAAACGGTTATAAATAACATAACCATGATAGGCTAATTTTCACACACTTGTATATCAAACTTCAAACAGGTGAAATGAATAATCGTTGGTCAAAAGAAGAAGAAAACCTGCTAGCTCAAGTTTGGGTTGCAGTTTCTCAAGCCGTAGACAAAAACAATGAACACTCCTTTTGGAATCAGGTTGCAGTCATGTTCAACAATCAGACTGACGGTGACAATCGTAACAAAGATATGGTAACGGGTAAATGGACAAGACTTAGCAGTGAATGTCAAAAATTCAATGCTATTTACAAACATTTGCAGCGTACAAGTGGGAAAAATGACAGTGAAATTCTCAAGAATGCAAAGACCATTTTTGAACAACGATTTAGGGGTAGAAGCTTCCAATATGTTCACGTGTGGAGGTTTTGAGAAACCACCCATAATGGGATGAATTAAATCTATATAAAATTTCGTATCGTATTGTTATTTGTATTTTAAATTTCGTAGCGTGTTCTGTTTCGTGTATTTATTTTATGTTTCGTATGTGTTTTAATATGTTGTAATGTATTTTTATTTTTAATGAAATGAATTTAATTTATTTAGATATTTGAATAAAAAAAATAGATAGTGGTGGGGCCCAAATGAGTAAGTTGTGGTATGTTATGGGAAGAGGGGGGGTTGTAAAGAAAAATATGTCATGATGATGTAGCACCCCGAGAGACCCGAATGAGGAGTTTTCCTTCTTCATGATACCTAATGCTCTTATTGTGTGGCACAATACATCCTAAGTCCCAACAAAATGAGATAACAATTCATAATACTGGACGATCGTCACTACAAATGTTCAATCGATAATTATTTTAAGCATATAATCGTGTACCCATGATCTCTCTTATATACTAGTAATACGATATTTTTAAAATATGAAAAAGTAATGTTAGAGCAGTTGAAATTAGATTAATGATCGAGAGTGCTCAATTTTGTCACGTAAATTAATAGCATGTAATAGCAACGTACTTTATCACTTGTTCACATATCAGATACGAATACAAAAAATACCACAATACCCATCCAACTTTCAAATTTTGTTTCATTATCATACGTTTTATAGTCACCTCTTTGCACCATTAGTCTTTTTGACTAACGACCGTTCGTAATTAATTCAAAAACGTATGAAAACATAATAAAAACGGACGAAAACGGACGAAAACAATTAAAAACGAACAAAAACGTAGAAAACGTGTGAAAACGTATAAAACGGGTGAAAACGTATAAAAACAGACGAAAACGTATAAAAACGGGCAAAAACATATAATGTGAAAAAGAAAACATATTTTTGAGTTAATTACAAACAGTTGTTAGTCAAAATGACTAACGGTGCAAAGCGATGACTCTAAAACGTAGGATAATGAAACAAAATTTGAAAGTTGGATGGATATTGTGGTATTTTTTTTGTTCGTATCTGATATGTGAACAAATGGGAATGTACGTTGATATTATATATCATTAACCGTAGAATAAATGTAGTCATTCAATTAGTCAATTAAAAATCAAAATTGAAACAATTTGGTCAAACTTATCTAAATTTCCTTTGAGTGTGGAATAAGATGAAGTTGGCTAATATGGACTTGGTTTCGAAAGATTGGGCAGACATTATAAACCACTTAGAGCAGCGTTCTAAAGGTTAACAAATCTGGAGTATTATCGAGCACCTTGTTTTTTATGCCTCGGTGTACCACATATGGCTAGAATGCAACATGCGTGTCTTTAAAGAATGATCAAGATTGGTTGATATGTTAGTGAATAATATTTTTAAAGTGGTGAGACTCAAGCTTATTAGTCTTTCTATAAAGCATACGAGCAATACGTGAATGCCATGGCTATATAGAAGATTTGTAAACAAGCCTCCGATAACAAGCCTCCGATAACGATGGTTAGTTGAATTGTGTAAGCTCATGGTATGTTAGTCTTGATTTTGTGACTATGAGGTCAATTCGGTTTCGTTTGTCACTCAAAATTAGAAGTTTAGCAAACATTATAGATTACCATGTGATACAAATATGTTTATTAACAAGCTCATAATTTTTGTAGTATGTCTCAAAACTGTGACAGCAATGTCATTTTGATGTCGTGAGAGTCTCATGATTTTGTAGTTTGGAAAAAGATAGTTTTTTTTTTTTTTATTTCTTATCAGAAATGAAGCAAATAAGTATCAGTCTTCTACAATATATAGACCCGTCAAGAAGGATGATAATTTCGAATATCGAATTTTTATCGGAGAGTATTCAGTTTATTGAGGTCTTGTATATTTTCAGAACACCGTTTAAGTTAATTAAAACTCTAAATTGTATTGATAGTTTTTGTGATTTCTTATCAGAAATGAAGCAAATAAGTATCAGTCTTCTACAATATATAGACCCGTCAAGAAGGATGATAATTTCGAATATCGAATTTTTATCGGAGAGTATTCAGTTTATTGAGGTCTTGTATATTTTCAGAACACCGTTTAAGTTAATTAAAACTTTAGCATCTAAACCTACACCAAGAAAACGAACGAGACACAATATTATTATTATTATTATTATTATTATTATTATTATTTTAACGGCGGATTTTATTAAGACTCTAGCAAAAAGCTTGAAAGAACCAATTACAAAGAAATAAGCGAAGGATTTTTAAGCCAATCTACCCGACTAAAGTTTTGTTTGCATCTAAACCTACACCAAAAAAACGAACGAGACACAATATCATCAAAAATCCTATTTTTGGCCTGGGGAATAGAACCAAAAAGAAGGTTGTTGCGGAAATTCCAAAACGAATTGTTAGGCTGGGCATAGTCTGTGACCAAAGCGACCTGGGTCACCAGCTGCCACGTCAGCATTCTCTCTCCAGCGACCAGAAGCGACCGACCTGCCACAGTCGGTGAAAAAGTTTTTTTTTTTTTTTTTTTTTTTTTTTTTTTTTTTTTTTTTTTTTAATGCAACGGTTGAATATTAAAAAGCACACAACACACTCGGTCGATAGAACGAACGATATTGCATTTCATACCAAACCGACTGATTGTCTACAATCCACTCGACCGACCAATTGATCGGTCGCTTTGTCACTTCCAATCAAACCGACCGATTAATATCAGTGGGTTGGGGCCAGCCTTAGTTAGTTAGGCTGGGCACAGTCTGTGACCAAAGCGACCTGGGTCACCGGCTGCCATGTCAGTTTTCTCTATCCGGCGATCAGAAGCGACCGATCTGCCACAGTCGATGACCGATTTTTTTTTTTTTTTTTTTTTTTTTTTTTTTTAATCAAAACTTGAAAATACTCGCTAATATCCAAATAAACATTTTAATCTTTACTAAATGATTATAATATTTAAAATCTATTATCCAATACTAGATATAATGCCCGCGCACGCGCGGGGTTTTTTCTAAACTTTTAAATAAATTATTATTTTTAATTTCAGGTTTTAATTATTATAACAGGACCTTCAAAACCAGTGTAATTTGATTGAGTTATTGAATTAGGGTTATTTACGAATGTAGTGGGTTTTAATATTAATTAGATTTGGAGGAGATGTTATTGTGTCAATGATTGTGCGTGGATGATTGATAAGAGATTGAGTTTGATTGATGGAAGAGGAATTTGAGAATGTTGGGACTTCAGGATTTTTAGTGGGAATGATACTGAATTTTAAGTTTCAGCCCAAATCTTTGAAAAACTTGCTCCACCGTTTTCAAGTTTTATTTTTTTAGTTTTTGACACATATTTAGCCCAAATCTTTGAAAAACTTGCTCCACCTTTTTTCAAGTTTTATTTTTTTAGTTTTTGACACATATATTTATGTAAGTATTTTTTGAATGATCACAAATCAAATTCGTCTTTTATAGAATATGGATAAATTTAGAAATACTTAGGCTTTTCTTATTTATTATTTATAATAATAATTTGATTATTACTTAATATAGTATGATTTGATTTTTTTGAAATGTAAAAGTCCCCACTAGAGGTTTTGTTGTATTATATAAAATCTATTATCCAATATTAGTTGAAGAGCTATTTTACGGTTTTGCCCTTGAACCTAGTCAAACTAAAAAGTCAGCATCTTCTTCTTCCTTAATAGCATCAGCTTCTTTATTATGATTAAACTGAAGCGTCAAATCTAGAGTCATGAAACATAATAATAATGATAATAATATGTACATATTTAAAATCTATAAAAGAAGTATTACAAAGATTTAATAGTCGGTCGTTTCAGCGATCGATTTTGCCAAACCACAAGAAGCGATCGATACTTGGCAGTCTAAGCGACCGACCAAAGTATCGGTCGGTTTGTTATTTTCAAAGGGATCGACCGATTTATTCTGATAGATTGCGAGTAGCCTTATTAGTTGTATAATCTATCAAGTTTCTTATCATGTTTCATGAGCTTGATCATTTGATTTTAGATCTCATTAATTATTGTAATTCTCTTCAACTTTGCTGAATATGATTGAATTTATTATTTTTATATTTTATTTTTTATTTTATTTTTTTTTTGCCAAAAAGAAGAATGTTACCCAATTTTAATATGGTTCACGTCATTCTTCTTTGTTCAAAATGATCGAAAAACAATATAACATGCCCCAAAAAAATAGTACTATTGCATTGTTTTAGCATATTTGAAATGTCGAAATATTTTCCTACAAACAAACTCATATGTTAATCAAAACAAAAAAGGAAGATCATACAAGACAAACCAATACAAAAGACAATTTCAACAAAACTGACCCCAAACGTGTACTTCTTCTTTGTTCATTGTAAACCAGTCATTGTCTTTTTAATTTTTTCTATCTATTTCACCTTGAATAAAGAAACGCGAAAATTACTGTGCTAGACATATACGAGTGTATATGTCTAGCAGTACCCAAAATTTTCCCATAATTCAAATATAGACAAATCTAGACATACATCTCGTGTAAAAAAATGTCCGGGTATTCACGTGATTACGTGGCATTTTGTTATTGGTAAAAAAAAAAAAAAGAATTAGATCTCGCATAGAAATTTTTCTGTGGTTACCCGAGATTTAAAAAAAAAAAAAAAAAATGAAAATAAGATCTCGTGTATTTTTTTTTATAAGGGGTTACACGAGATTCATTTATATTTTGTTAAAACAAGCCCTGATATTTGAAAAAAATATTAAAATAAGATCTCGTGTTTTTTTAAATATTTGAAAAAAAATATTAAAGCAAGCCCTAATTTTTGAACCCGGTTTATATTTTGTTGTAGGTCTAAAGCAAATATGAAACTTAGATATGGTGCAAAAGCATGTATTAACAAAAATGTATGCTTTAAAATGAGGTTACTAATAATAAAGAGGATTAACATACCATAAAACTTTTATTCAACTACAAAGAAAAAAAGACGAAGTTGACGTAAATAAACATTACATAGAGAATATTAAACCTAAACGTATGAAATAAATATGTTAAGATTCAGCCAATAAAAACGGTTTCCTTGTCGAAAACCTCAACAATGTTCCTCAATGTAATGTTAAGACCAAGGGGTGTTGATTTTGGGGTAAACACCGAAACATTACGAAGTACCAACACAGCTCCGACTTTGATAGAGTTTTTGTAACCCGATTCTTCTGTAAGGACTTTGTGATGAATTGTACCAGAGAATGTCCCCATTGGATCTTTTAGTGTCACTGTTAGCTCGCCAAACGCGGTAGGCGTACAAGTCTTGATTACAGCTACAACAAGTTCAAGTTTCCCTTTTACGCAATAGTTTTTTATATTGCCAAGACAACCAGTTACGATGATACCTTCGCTATTACGCAGCTTATTAATAGCGCTTAGCCATGGCCCACGCGTAAAATGATCATCTTCAACGACATCCTCATTTATCTTCCTTACATATTCTTGTGTTGGCACTACACAATATTCAGGGCCACCTTCCCTAATGTCTTCATTTTTGCGGAGAATAGTCGCTTGAAGAATACCAGCCGGACCGGGTATTAACATATCCTTGGTGTTTGAAGAGGTTGAAGAAGCCCCAACATTATGTTTGTATCGTTTAGTGTATCCGGTTTTGTTTTGTTGGGACATTTTCTGAATTGTAAAATTTTTGTAGAGAGTAGCTATGTCGATAATGCGGATATGTGTTTAGAGAAATCGAACTGTGAATGAGTTTTTATAGTTAAATCTGTGTCATATCTCGTGTAAAAAATTACACATACACGCAATTGTCATTGAGTAGTCAAATCATTGTCATAGAGTTGTCAAATCGTTTTCATAGAGTTGTCAAATCTGTGTCATATTTCATGTAAAAAATTACACATACACGTAACTGTCATAGAGTTGTCACATCATTGTCATAGAGTTGTCAAATCTGTGTCATATTTCGGGTAAAAAATTACACATACACGCAATTGTCATAGAGTTGTCACATCATTGTATTTACATATAAAGCAAAATGTATATTGGCAAATTCATTACTGGACACAAAAAAAAAAAAAAAAAAAAAAAAAAAAAAAAAAAAACGCAGAACATAAAACACAAACAAATAGCATTAATTAGTTAATAAAAAACTAGTACAGTTGTAGAAACTATAAAAGACATACATTGATAACGTTAAAGACACAAACTAAACCATATAGGTATTGTTTGGTTAATCAAGAAGAATTAGTGATTCTTTGTATGGGCCAATGAAAAATGAACCACCATTTGCTTCAATACCCCATGTTTTGAAACTTCTGAGATGTTCGCTCGTATACTTGTAGTGAGTGAGCAATCTGTTGGTTGCTCTTAGCTTGAACAATTGGTTCCGCATCCTTGGTAAATCCAATTAATTTTACCTCATTCTCAATTGGGAATGAGACACGATGATACAATACCACCATCAAATTCTAACACCCATGCGCAACAAATGGACGGCCGAGCCGTCGTAATCCCTAAATATAAAATTATAACGTAGAGTGAGTAACCAACAAATGTAAATATAAGAAACATAAAAGCACATAAATATACCTGCGTGTTTTGAATAACACTAAAGTCACTAAAACCAACATTTTCACCACCAACAAAGCTTGATTCTCTATGTGGTTGTGGTTTCTTCCCAAATCGGAATTGCTGCATTAAATTTTTTAGTCAAACGATTAACAAGTATTAATTAATGTTTATACAAAACCTCAATAAGTTTACGTAAACTATTTACCCCATATTCCTCGTGTATTTGTTTGAGCTGCAAGTCATGTTCCCGTAACCTCACTTCATATTCATTCATCTTCTGTAAAACTACGGGGAGAATATCATCGTGCATAGATCGGTTTACCGGCGGCTGTATCACTGGAGGGGGGGCGGATTCCCATAAAAAATGCTCTACTTTGAACCCACCACTCGGTATATTGCTCAAAATCATCCGGTGTAAGCCTCGGCAAAGGTCGATTTACCTTTTAAAAAAATATACAATATATACAACATTAAAAAAACAAAATAAAATATTATGATCATATCGTAATAAATTTAGTGCATATCTCAAACTCACACGCAATTGGCCATCCAAAAACACGTCTAGACGGTCCCTAAAGACCATGTTTCTATGACCCCAGACAATTGATCGGGGATACAACTGTTGACGATAAAAAAAGGAAGGGGCTGCACCATGCGGGAACGTCTCCAATATCCACGTCTACAAAAAAGGTAATTATTTTTAAAAAATGTTAACGGTATACATATACATGAACTTTTAAAATTTATATATGACATACCTTGAAGGCCCATATAAATCCATTCAACGTGTACTTAGGAATTGTATTAGGATCCCTCACCTCAGCAATAGGGCAAAAAGTGCTTTGCCCTACGCGTAACTGCTGCATCCTTTATATTTTTGTACAAGGTTGGCCATACATACGACCCCCACGGATACACATTCCAAACATCTAAATCCTCAACTAACCTAAATAAAAACCCGTCAACTACTTTCCTAATCTCAGTCCCTTTTAAGACCAACATCAACACGCCTAACAAACAAAGGCGAACGGCATCTATGTCACTCAACTCACGAAACTCTTCACTTTTTATTTTATTTAACAACATACCAACTTGTATTTTTCGTGAATCAAGTGACGAAGGGAACACTCGTCTCCTAAACGGATTAGGTCCATCTTCATAACGATTTCTAAAATCTGTCCCAAACCTTAAACTCGTAATAGACAGAATTCTTCCCTACCAAACTTAATCTCGACCTCACCTACCCGAGAAAGATCACGTACACGATATCTCAAAAGAACAATGTCTGACTCTCCCTCATCACACGGCACTTGGTGGCATATAAAATAATGTACTAACACACCACTCTCTTGCATTTTTGGTATATATAACAACCAACCAAAACATGTTTCCCTAAATAATTGTTCCTTAGGGGTGTTCACGATCAGATTTCTAATAACACTAATTAACGACAACCTACTCCTACATGTAATTTCCGCCGCATAATCTTAAAATAACAAAAACATATAAATATATATTACAACAACATATACGTAACAAATAAACAATACGTGTAATGAAAAAAAAAATTAACATTGCGAAATACCCGATAATCCGCAATATTCACCGCCGACAACCGTTAACTTAATCACCACTGCAGCCACCACCACCACTTGTTACCTCACCACCACACTGTCAACTCACCACCACAACACCACCAACAGTCACCTCACAACCACCACACAGTCACGTAACCACCACAACACCACCAACAATCACCTCACAACCACCACACACTCACCTCAACACCACAACACCACCTACAGTCACCTCACCACCTCCATACACTCACCTCAACACCACAAAACAACCAACAATCACCTACAACCGCTTCTTTTAACACCACCACACGGTCGTTTTTTTTTTGTTTTTTTTTTTGTTTTTTTTATTATTAAGGTTGAAGACGTTTTTTTTTACTCAACTTCAAACGTGGAGTATTAAGCTTCAAGTTGGACTGATGAATGGAATGAAGGTGGACTGATGAGTTTTAAGCTTCAACTTCAAACGTTTTTTTTTTTTTCTTTTTTTTTTTTTTTTTTTTTTTTTTTTATTTTTTTTTTTATTTTTTTATGATTGCATGGAGGGACTGATGAATGGAGTTTTAAGCTTCAAGTTTCGTTTTTTTTTAATCACCTTCAATGCATGGACTCTTGAATGGTCTGTGATTTTTAATGCATTCAATTTGCCCGTTTTAACGAAAAAGGTGGTCGGATTTTTGCATGCAATTGTCTCTTCAACAGTAAAAGTTTCGATACATATTTATAGGTTTGCAGTAAAAGGTGGTAATTGCTCCTTCCCCATGCGAATCTCGTGTAAGCCCCTTACACAAAAATACACAAGATCTTATTATATGAATATATTTTGTTTTTTTCAAATCTCGGGTAACCCCGGAAAAATTTCTATGCGAGATCTAATTCTTTTTTTTTTTCCGACCAATAACAAAATGCCACGTAATCACGTGAACACCCGGACATTTTTTTACACGAGATGTATGTCTAGATTTGAATTATAGAAAAAATTTGGGTACTGCTAGACATATACACTAATTTTCGCTAAAAAAACACTATTTTATGTTAACAAAAAAAAAAAAAAAAACTTTTCAACGTTGAATAGCATACTTCTAACTTTCTAAGATATCACAACCAAAATTTGTCATTACCTTAATTTTTTTATTAACAAGGTCGGCCAACGCTGCGGAGCAATGATCTAAGCAAAGAAATAATCACAATGATATTATGTATGAAACAACAAAGGTATGAATCAAATGTAAGCAAAAATGGTATTATATATGGAAGATAAATACTTAGATGCTCTTAGGTGCAGATTATACACGCATTAAAACCAATCAAAGCCATGTACCAAAACCTGCTTTCTGGCTAGGTTCTTTATGCTGAACAATTACGCCCAACCTTATTGCATGAAGCACAGAAAGGTGGCTTTCATTCATACACAATAGGCTGAGTATAGTTATTACCAGAAGCATCTTCAACCATAATTTCAGTAGGTAGAGGCTGAGTGATGTCTATTTCAATCAGGAGTCTAGCAAAGGAGATCCTAAGCTGTTGAGAATCATGAACCAAAAAATCCAAAGCCGGCGGTACTAATATCAACACTGCCAAAAAATTTGCCTGCAAAAGAAAGATTTTTGTTTAATACGGTAATTGCGTATGGAATACGAAAACATAATCACATGGAATATATATAATATATGGGTTTCTCATCAAAACAGCTGGGATAGAGGAGGCAATGTCGACCCATTCACTTATAAACGGGATCAATCTGGGTTGCACTATAACATTAAACTAATATTGTTTTCCAAGTCCCGAGGCCTGTACCAAATTACCCATTTCGAGCCGTATCCTTTTTTGACCCATCCCCCACCCCCCAATCGTGTAACATCTAAACCGGATATAATGTTCCTCCCCACAGTCTTATCTGTTTCATGAAAAAGTCCTATCTCAAATATAATTATCTTGGCGTTCCTAAATTACCTTGTAGGTTTAAAGATTGGACAAATGGTTATTTACTCATGCTGTTATCTTCTATTAGTAACAATAAGCCCCTAAGCTAAGATGACATGTGTGAATGCAGTAAAGCACAAATAATTATGTATTTGAATACTTTCAAATTTTTAATATCCCTTCTAGTTCTACATATTAGAAAAAAGAACGGAAACAACGTGTATTCAAATCATACCTGATACTGTTTTCTAGGCTTGTCAATGTCTTTAAAATTGCTGCAAGAAAGGGGAAAAAAATTAAAGCAACATTAAATTAAGAGCAGCGCACGCTATGAAAGAGGGTAAGGATCAATGTGTGCTTCCATCATTTTGTATATCTCGATAGAAGATTTTTACCTACTTCCTGGGGTGTTGCTGAACTAAAATACCTTGGCAGCACCGTAAATAGCGTTTGTTGGTTAAGATGCTGCTGTTACGACTATTCGTCCACTTTGTGCAGACCACTGGACTATCCAATGATTTACCTGTCATTATACCATGCGACAGTTACCTTAAATATAAAGAACATAAACTATTTTAGGACTAAAAGATGGTTACTGTTCTTTGATTTACCAGTAACTTTATGTCGTGTTTTTCGCTTTTGAGTGCAGGGATACTGCTTCCGTACATCCATTTTCCTAGTGTTCAGTCTTTTGATGATCTGCGTGAGTTTATATTATCAAATAGGTCATGTTTTATTATCCATTTAGTAATCATAGAGATGATAAACTGAAAAAGGAAACTAAGAATAACCTTGTTTCATCAGCACAAAAGTAAGTTATTCTGGTAAAGGATCTTGCACATTTGTCTGGTAATAAAGAAAAATGTAAGACCGAATAATAATAATAAGAATAGTAACAGATTTGAAGAACCAAAAGCATATAGATTAAAGTACATATGTTTGAATAATGTTACCTCATTAACAACAAAATGAATGTACAAAATCTAAAAAATAATCGAATATAAACTTCACCTTTTGAAGTGTCATTTCAGGTGTTCCTTTACCTGAAAAAGAGGGAGCAGAACTGTAATCCGTACGTTTTGGCCGACTAATCGATCACTTGGTGAGGCTCAGATACGTACATATATAATCGACATTAAATGCACGACGTGGCTGCAACTACAACTCTGGTTGCCCCGCCAACGAACGCGCGTCGAAAAAATCTGAATGTACACGCTTATCATCATCGCCTTAATAACATGGCTGGAAATTGCTAATGAAACAGCGTATTTCTGAAAATCAGTAAAACAAAATTTTGCAGTCAGAAAAAGTTACATCGCCTTAAAGTACACACGTTTTATTCACCTGAAAAAAAGGAAGGCTTTAGATAGAATGTACCTGCAAGACATGTTTGATTTCGTATGGTTCATGTTCATGTCTGCAACAATGCATCGAAACAAAACCAGAAGATATCTAGCAAACGTCTGAAGGTGTAAAAAGTGTTGAATTTCATTTGTTAGGGTTTAGTGAAAGTGATGAAGAATGCCAGGATAACTTCAAACATACTAAACAATCGTCACGTAAGGAGACTTGTTGTAGAATTGTCAAGGTTATTCATGATGACCTACAACGATAAAATAATACACCTAAGCATATAATTACATTAAAAAAAAACTATAGTATATTTCGCAACATAGTTTACCTTTACAATATCTTCTACTCCTCTCTTCTGAAGAAGGAATGGATGTTGGGTTCTTAATTTTTTGGGATACCGTCATGATATTTGTCTGGTAATAAAGACAAATGTAAGACCGAATAATAATAATAAGAATAGTAACAGATTTGAAGGACCAAAAGCATATAGATTAAAGTACATATGTTTGAATAATGTTATCTCATTAACAGCAAAATGAATGTACAAAATCTAAAAAATAATCGAATACAAACTTCACCTTTTGAAGTGTCATTTCAGGTCTTCCTTTACCTGAAAAAGAGGGAGCAGAACTGTAATCCGTACGTTTTGGCCGACTAATCGATCACTTGGTGAGGCTCAGATACGTACACATACAATCGACATTAAATGCACGTCGTGGCTGCAACCGCAGCTCTGGTTGCCCCGCCAACGAACGCGCGTCTAAAAAATCTGAATGTACACGCTTATCATCATAGCCTTAATAACATGGCTGGAAATTGCTAATGAAACAGCGTATTTCTGAAAATCAGCAAAACAAAATTTTGCAGTCAGAAAAAGTTACATCGCCTTAAAGTACACACGTTTTATTTACTAAAAATTAGGCAACACATAATATAACGGAATATGTCGGTAACAGCTATTTACATATAACCGCCATCCACAACAGGACAGCTGTCCACAAGATTAAAATCACAGGAACTACTATACGTTAAAACATCATCCGGATGACCCATATTAACATTAACCTTACAATTGTTGTTTCAAACAGAAGCATTATCAATCCTACGTACAACTCTTTGCTTGATTCTCATAGAATAAATCAAGTAATTAAAACTAAGAAGAGGTAAGCTGAAATTTTAATTAACATCTAAGGATAAGAAACATAAGAACCACAAAAGCACTAAATTAAACATTAACAGGAAACACTAAAGCAAAAATGAAAACGAAAATAATTTTTTTTTACTTTTCATCACTTGTAACACAAATATTAACAATTAGAACAGGCAAAAAAAAAACACTTTTAAGGTTAGTATCAAACAAAAGTTAACAACTTCAAAGATACCCAGAAGGCATACCCAAAAACACCGATAGAAACAGCAGAATAAAGGTATAAAGAAAGCCCTAAAAGATAAAAACCTACGAACCACAAAATGAATAAATTAAACATTAACAGACTAAACCCTAACTTATAAATTCAAAACAGATAATCGATACCTCTGTTATTCTTTTCTTTCCTATCAGCGTCTTTTGGTTTCCGAACTTCCACATCCTCCGATCATCATCATTGATTCAATTTGTGTTGGGAATTAAATGTTCTGAAGATTAAGTATCAAGAATTACAAAGTGTTGAAGGTTAGTACTGCTGAGAATAATACTCTAACAGTTCCAACTGCTAGTGTATATTTAAGGACTGTTCAAGTTATAACTAACCATACTAACTGAAGTTAGTACTGGTAGTACAAAGAAGGTACTGCTAGTCGATACTGCTGAGTGGATAAGTGTCACGTATACCACTGCTGGTTGGATAAGTATTGAAAAGATATTTGTGTACTAAAGTCAAGTATATACGGTAGATAATATCTTTGAACAAAGTGATCAGTAACAAGTTGTGTACACAGATACATGTTGTATCTTATGTACTGACACACTCAAGATAAGTTAGCAAGTAGTTTGATAAGACTTAAACAATATTGTAAAGATCTTTCTTGACATATAAAAGAAAGATCTTAGACTAGATATGTGTGTGACTTATTAAGTGTTTAGAATATAATTGTTAAGAACATAGAACAAACACAACAATATCACAAGTCATAGAAACATAAGATTCAAGGTTTTTTGTAACCCTAGTGATAGTGAAGATCACTCGTATTATCTTGAATAATATTGAATCGTTTGGTGTTAACTTTTCATGTTCATTCTTCAATACACACAAGCATCACTGTTCCATTTCCATAACACAAATAACCTTCTAAGTGTGGTTAAGTAGATTCCGCATACTTAATCATATTAACTCAACATATCATATACACAAAGCAACGAAGGTCTAACCACCTTATAGTGTATCGAAATATCCTCTCAATTGGTATCAGAGAAAGGCTGATATAGTTGATTTAGAAGAAGAAGAAGAAGAAGAAATGGAGTTTCATGGTAGCTATTGATGGGCTAGGTTTTGATTGGAGTTTCATGGCTGATGAAGAAGAAGATTCTTCACAGATGGCACTCATGGCTTTTTCTACTACTGAGGTACAATCTCATAAAGCTTGTTCAAATGCTTGTACTGCTCTTAAAGAATTACAATCTTTAATCAAATATTATGATGAACAAAAGAAAGAGCTAAGCAAAACTCATCAAGACTTAGTAAATTATAAATGTGGTTTAGAATCAGTAGAAAAACAGATCCTATACTACAAAGAAAATGAACTTGCTTTTTCTGATGACAAAGCTCTTCTTAGACAAGACATATTCTTTAGAGATTCTGAAATTAAGCTTTTAAGAGAGGCTTTTGATAGGGTCAAAAAGGAAAATGGAAACATTCACTTGACTACACAAACACTAGAACATGCTTCTAGAGGTGTAACCAACATGATAGAATGTCAAGTGATTAATAGAGCTAAGTCAGGGTTAGGATATAAGAGTGTCCCACCTCCTTATAGAGGAATCCCTAAACCCCCAGGGATTGACCTAAAAAATTCAGGTGTCCCTGAATTTCAACAACCTGAGCTACAATATGGTGTACAGCCAAAAACAAAGCTAGTTGTTGATGAACCTAAGAAAGTAAGTGAAAGTTTAAGTAAACCTTCACTTCAAGAGGACAAGGTGTCCTCTGATAGAAGATCAGATAGAGTAGTCATTGAAGACTGGGTATCTGATGATGATGAAGATGAACATGTTATGTCTAAACCTGAAGTAGTTAAGAAAGCATGAACAAGGGTTCCTAAAGTGATAAAAAAGGATACTGTTAAGCCTATGACCAACATTAAACATGTTAGGCAACCAGTTAAATATTGTGAACAATATAGATCCACTAGCAAGCCCCAAGGTAACCAAAGAAATTGGAATGGCCTCAAGTCTAACCAATTAGGTGATGACTTTGACATTTATAACAAAGCTTGTTATGTATGTGGAGAATTTGACCATCTTGCAACTTTCTGCAACCAAAGGGTATCTGGGTATGAAAACAATAGGGTGAATTACAAAAGGCAAACTCCTCAATTTCACTTTCACTCTAATTCTAAGAGAACAAAATCCAGAGCAGTTACAAAAGCAGTTTCTACTGCTAGACCATTCATGACTGTTAACCCAAAACCAGAAGTTAAAAATGCAAAATCAACTTTCAAATATGCATTAAAAACTGCTAGAAGGCCCATTCAATCAAAAGCAGTGGTCCAAAAACAAGTTTGGAAACCAAAGGGTTCAACTGCAAAGCCAGCAGTTAATACTGCTAGGCAAGTAGTTAATACTGCTGCTTGGAAAAATAGGGCAGATGTTGTTAAGGCCTCAGCATGTTGGATTCTTAAATCCAATGTTGCATCAACTGTTCTTAAGAGATTAAATTTCATTGATGCAAGAGGCAGGTCCAAGTCAGTAATGGCTTGGGTCCCCAAAGGAAACTAATACTCCTTATTAATGTGCAGGAACATTCAATTGATAAACAAGAGGATCAAGGATACTCAGATAGTGGATGTTCAAGGCACATGACAGGCAACAAGTCTTATCTCTCAGATTTTTAATCAATAGATGGAGGCTATGTTACCTTTGGAGGAGGTGTTGGTGGCAAAATTTCTGGTAAAGGTACCATTAAAACTGGAAATTTAGATTTTGAAGATGTGTACTATGTACAAGAGCTAAATTATAATCTTTTTAGTGTCTCACAAATGTGTGACAAAAAGAACAAAGTTCTTTTCTGTGACACTGAATGTCTTGTACTTTCTCCTGATTTTAAGATGCCTGATGAAAGTCAAGTACTTCTTAAAATTCCTAGAAAGGGCAATATGTACAGTGTTGACATGAAGAACATTGTTCCTAAAAAGGCTTTAACTTGTCTTGTTGCAAAGGCCACATTGGATGAATCAATGTTATGGCATAGGAGATTTACATGGGTTTTCTTTTTAAGAACTAAGGATGAGACACCTAGCATCCTTAAGACTTTCATTACAGAGATAGAAAACCTAGTAGACAAGAAAGTAAAAGTCATTAGATGTGATAATGGGACAGAGTTTAAGAATAGAGTTATGGATGATTTCTGCAAAGTAAAAGGTATTAGGAGAGAATTTAGTGTTGCTAGAACTCCACAACAAAATGGTGTTGCTGAAAGGAGAAATAGAACACTAATAGAAGCTGCTAGAACTATGTTAGCTGACTCTAAGTTGCCTATCACTTTTTGGGCAGAAGCAGTTAACACTGCTTGCTATGTTCAAAATAGAGTTTTAGTTGTCAAACCTCACAATAAGACATCATATGAACTTTTTAGAGGTAGAACTCCTGCAATAGGATTTCTTAGACCTTTTGGATGTCATGTGACAATTCTGAATACCTTAGACCATTTAGGAAAATTTGATGGTAAAGCAGATGAAGGTTTCTTAGTTGGATATTCTCTCAATAGTAAAGCATTTAGAGTATACAACTTAAGAACTAAGAGAGTAGATGAGAACCTACATGTGGAATTCTTAGAGCATAAATCCAATGTAGAAGGTCGAGGTCCCAATTGGCTATTTGATCTTGAGTCATTAACCCATTCTATGAATTATGTGCCTGTTGTTGCAGAAACTAATGATTTTTCAGGTTCACAAACAACAAATGAGGCAGGGTTAGACAAGGAGACAAATCAAGATCATGTATGGATGCCAATAAGTACAAGTGTGGCTTCAACTTCAACCAATGATGAATCTTCTTCTGGTAAATCAAAATAAGGTGTTGATGATGAAATCAAGGAAGATGGAACTGAGAAACAAGACAGTCAAGTTAGCAGTACAAAAGAAGTTTCTAATGCTGAGACAGAGCATTCTACTGTTAGGCTTAATTTTTCTGTTGCTAGGCCAAATGATTCTACTGCTGGCCCTTCAGACTCAAATGAAGCAGAATTAACAGAAGAAGAGGTGGATTTGAGCAATATCACACCTAACTATCAAGTTCCTTCAACCCCACACACAAGGATTCGCAAAGTTCACTCCCTAGAAAATGTGATTGGAGATGTACAATCAGGTGTGAAGACAAGACAACAACTGATGTCTTCAGACCAACAAGGGCTTCTTGATGCCCTTTATGCTTCAAAGCAGCATGAGTTTTCAAACTCTTGCTTGTTTGTATGTTTTCTCTCTCAAGATGAACCAAAGAACATTCTGAAAGCCTTAGATGATTCAAGCTGGGTAGAGGCTATGCCAGAAGAGCTTCTTCAGTTCAAGATTCAGAAGGTATGGGTGCTTGTTGATTTACCTAAGAATGCAAAGGTAATTGGCACTAGATGGGTTTTTGATAACGCTCAAATCTAACATGTTTTAGTCGCGTTATTTCTATATTTATGCATTGTATTTGGTTGAATTTATGAACGTATTATGCTTAAAAAGTGCAAAAGATGTATTTTAGTTCAGGTGCGATCAAGTTAAAGGAAAAGCTTAAAAGATGTGGAAAAGTTGTCAAATCAAGAGCTTATGCACAAATGTAGGAATCATCTCACAATAAAAGCTTTGGGAGGATTGATAAAGATGGAGAATCAAGATTACAATGGTTTTCAAGTTGAAGAAAAGTTCATGAAAAGATAAATGTTAGAGATCATATTCTAAACCCTAGGTTTCTATCTCAAACCTAAGGTTTAAGAAGTCACTTCCATGCCTAAGGTTTAGTATCCAAACCTTAGGTCCAACAATATTAAAGACTTCTAAGTTGCATTAAAAGAAAGAGTTAAGTGTCATTACTCATCTATTAATTCAACTCCAACATTATGACACTTGGAGCCCAAGATGTATGCTTTTTGGCCAAGGGTAATCTCCCTATATACATAAGAAAAAAAAAGGGAGACAATACACAATCAACTACAACAAAAATTTGTCACCATTTTCTCTTACATTTGGGGCGACAAGAGGAAGAGAAACGCAGAAAAAGGAAGCTAAACTCGTACCAATCATAACTTCAATTACGCAAGGATCATTGTTGATCATTTCACAAGTGTTCTTCATTACTTGTAATCATCATTACAACATTTTGTAAGACTATTCAATCATGTTTACTAGTGATAAATTTCTTATGGTTATTACTTTGTTTACCATGAGTGGCTAAGTGCCTTATGCACTTGCCTAGATGATGTTTAATTTATGATTTATTTGATTGATTATGACTTATTAGTTCTAACACAAAAGAAAAGTTAACACTAAGAACGAATTGTGCTATCTTGAGTTTTCTCCACCAAAGAGTTGTTAAGTTTGGGTAATTTCTAATAATGTATTGGGTTGAAAAAGACATTGTTAGTAAATTAGTTGTAAACCTTTGTCTATGAGGGTTCTACCTTATGTATTGACCATTTCATAAGAAACTTAATTTAACTTGGAAAACTAAATAGTGTGGTTGTTAATTATTTGTGAAACGAAAGCGAATCGGGAAATTGAGTTGTGTTAATCTTGGATTGATCAATTTTGAAATATTGTTTTTTATAATCTCTAAATCTTGACGAGGATTGAAAGTGTGGGAAACAATATAATTAGTACACCACTAATCGAATTAGAACACCATCTAATTTGTTGATCATAATCAAATGGAACCAATGTCATAATCATGTCAAAGAAATTGTGCAAACTAGTCTAGGCAAGTGTAGTCTTTTAATTATTGAATTTAAATCATTTTCATTTGCTTGCTAATTAGAATCGATAAGTTGGATTGCTCTTTATTCACAAAAATTTCACATCATACAAACAAAACAAATCCTAGTGAACGACCTCGGATTACCTCAATTATCTCTTACTACACACGGACGAGTATACTTTCTCGTATGTGTTTCGTTTGAATCATTGGTAAATCGTGTTAAAATTTTTAAAACTTGTACTCCTAACGGGTATATCCCTTGAAACACATCAGTTTTCAAGAATAAAAGGGATGAAAGGGGCATAGTGATTAGGAATAAGGCTAGATTAGTAGCCCAAGGGTACACACAACAAGAAGGGATAGATTATGATGAGGTTTTTTCTCCAGTAGCAAGACTTGAGGCAATTGGGCTTTTCTTAGCTTATGCTTCATTTATAGGCTTCACAGTTTATCAAATGGATGTCAAGAGTGCATTTTTATATGGTACTATTGAAGAAGAGGTGTATGTCTCACAACCTCCTGGTTTCATTGATCCTGACAATCCAGACAAAGTGTACAGAGTAGTAAAAGCTCTATATGGCCTTCATCAGGCACCTAGAGCACGGTATGAAACACTGGCTTCCTACTTAATTGACAATGGATTTCAAAGAGGCAAGATTGATCAGATACTATTCATCAAACAGCACAAGAAGGATCTTCTGTTAGTGCAGGTGTATGTGGATGACATTATCTTTGGGTCTACAAGGAAGGAGATGTGTTTAGAGTTTGAGAAGCTTATGCATGATAAGTTTCAGATGAGTTCCATGGGGGAACTTACATTCTTTTTGGGTTTGCAAGTTAAACAATCGTATGAAGGCATATTTATTAGTCAAGATAAATATGTTGCTGAGATACTTAGGAAGTTCAACTTTGCTGATTCAAAAATGGCAAGCACACCAATGGACTCTGAGAAGCCACTTCTTAAAGATTTAGATGGAGAAAATGTATATGTACACACATACAGATCTATGATAGGCTCTTTGATATATCTTACATCATCAAGACCTGATATCATGTTCTCTGTTTGTGCTTGTGCAAGATTTCAAGTAACTCCAAAGGTTTCTCATTTAACAGCAGTCAAGAGGATTTTTAGATATCTCAAGGGTCAACCTAGGTTGGGTCTATGGTATTCTAGAGAGTCACCTTTTGACTTGGTAGCATTTTCAGATAGTGATTATGCTGGTGCTAGCTTGGGCAGAAAGTCAACAACTGGAGGATGTCAATTCCTTGGGTGTAGACTTATCTCATGGCAGTGTAAGAAGCAAACAATTGTGGCTACTTCAACAACTGAAGCTGAATATGTAGCTGCTGCAAGTTGCTGTAGTCAAGTTCTATGGCTTCAAAACCAACTTCTTGATTATGGGTACAATTTCTTAAACACTGTCATTCATATTGATAATAGTAGTACAATTTGCATCATTAAAAATTCAGTACAACATTCTAAAACAAAACACATTGAAATTAGACATCACTTTATAAGAGACTGCAATGAGAAAAGATTAATTCAAGTTCTTAAAATTGCTTTTGAATACAACTTTGCAGATCTGCTAACAAAATCTTTTGATGTTGGAAGGTTTCAATACTTGGTAGCAAGTATTGGCATGCTTAATCCTTAAGATTTTTAATCTGTGTGGTTTTTATATATATCTTACGTTTGTACTGATGTCTTTGTAAATTGATACTGTTAATAGAACAATTTATACTGCTAGTTCATATTTTGTTTAAACAGTTCATACTGTTGGTCATATTTTAAATACTGCTATAAGACAAATGCTATGCATTTTGTTTCTTGGTTTTGGACTAACAATTTCAGGTATGAACATTGAGCAAAAAGGAAATTTCAAGTGAAATGGAAGCAGTAGAATGATGATATCAGTTGCTGACATAATAGGTTTATGATGGACTGAGTTTAGGAATTCTTAACAAAGGTTTGTACCTAAGTTAACTAATTCTTTAAAACCACTTTCTTGAAACCTAGTTATCATATTTCACATTGATTTGATGATTCAGTTGGTCAGATAGTAACTGACTCAACTCACTTTCTATCATTTTATACTTTTAAGTATAATGAGCAAGTCTAAGGACATCTAATAGAAAGAACAGCTAGTAAAAGTGAATCTAACACTTGTGTTAGAGGCAACAATTGCTATGAGCTGGAAACCCTGTCAAGAAAGCCTTTTGAATAGGTTTATTTTTACACAAGCAGTTATTTATAACTGAAAACATTGGTTCTCACACAACCAGAGGTTGCTTTAAACCGAAATCTTGATTAAGTGTCTGTTACACACTTAATCCCTTCAAAATGGTTGTAAGCAGTATGATTTTTCATAATAAAATCATGTACATACTCCTAATGGCAAAAGTTTCTTAAAAAGGTTTTTAAAAGAGACTCACAAAAACCATCAAATGATGGACCATGAGTCAAATGCCTCATGAATCACCTCTTATAGGAGTTAACACACCTAGAAGTGATGAGGGCAGCAAATTAAACTCTTAAGGAATTGATGGCTACATGTACAACATTGTCTGATAACAAGTTCTAATTGATAGCTCAGATGATGGGGAGAGAAAATATTTTGGTACTTTGTGAGAGATCTTCCAAACAGGGGAGGAAATGTTATTTGCATCTCAGGGGAGGAAATATCTCAGGGGAGGAAATAAAGCCCAAAGAAGGAAGATTAACCAATAAAAGGGAGAAAAAGACAAGAGCATACAAGATGATGACATGGATGTTGAAAATGACAAGAACAGAGTTGATTCTGGAGTATTTTATATATTCAGAAGGGATGAAGGATTCCAAAGGAGAAAATTCTATCTAGGTCAAACGAAAGGCATGCTGATAGATGATTTCACTTGTTGAAACAAGCATCCAAGATACACAACACCATTGCCTCTTATAATTCCTCCATCCAAGGAAATTGCACCATCTTTTAGGTTAATGTTTGAAGCCTGAAGATGTGTATTGATATTGTTAAAGTCAAAGTAAATGGCAGATGAGCTACTGAGAAAGATATTCAATCTCACAGAACAGAAAAAAGTTCAGTCCAAGGGTCTGACTATGAAGTATTTGCAAGATCCTCACAATCAGAAATTCAATTCAGAAGAAACATGTTGAAAAGGGTTCACATGTTTAGGGGAAGATTGTTGGGAATTAAATATTCTGAAGATTAAGTATCAAGAATTACAAAGTGTTGAAGGTTAGTACTGCTGAGAAGAATACTCTAACAGTTCCAACTGCTAGTGTATATTTAAGGACTGTTCAAGTTTTAACTAACCGTACTAACTGAAGTTAGTACTGGTAGTACAAAGAAGGTACTGCTAGTCGATACTGCTGAGTGGATAAGTGTCACGTATACCACTGCTGGTTGGATAAGTATTGAAAAGATATTTGTGTACTAAAGTCAAGTATATACGGTAGATAATATCTTTGGACAAAGTGATCAGTAACAAGTTGTGTACACAGATACATGTTGTATCTTATGTACTGACACACTCAAGATAAGTTAGCAAGTAGTTTGATAAGACTTAAACAATATTGTAAAGATCTTTCTTGACATATAAAAGAAAGATGTTAGACTAGATATGTGTGTGACTTATTAAGTGTTTAGAATATAATTGTTAAGAACATAGAACAAATACAACAATATCACAAGTCATAGAAACATAAGATTCAAGGTTTTTTGTGACCCTAGTGATAGTGAAGATCACTCGTATTATCTTGAATAATATTGAATCGTTTGGTGTTAACTTTGCATGTTCATTGTTCAATACACACAAGCATCACTGTTCCATTTCCATAACACAAATAACCTTCTAAGTGTGGTTAAATAGATTCCGCATACTTAATCATATTAACTCAACATATCATATACACAAAGCAACGAAGGTCTAACCACCTTATAGTGTATCGAAATATCCTCTCAATTTGTGTTTGCGGAGGATTTATGGAAACTTCTAGGTTTCTCGCGTGTTTTTGTCGGTAATAAGAAAAGGATACATCAGACCTGGATATAGAGCAAAAACGAAAACATAAAAAGGCCATTTGGGCCGTTTCATGGACTGATATTTGGGCTCCCATATGCTTGCGTCAGATGATGTCATCAAAACGGCACCGTTTTAAACGGTAAATTATATATATAGTAATAACTAAAAAACAATGGTCGTAATTGCTAATCGTATTTATTTATTTTTGGCGTTATTCGATAAATGGACAAATTTTTTTAGCAAATACTGAAATAATTAACCGAAATATCCATTAACAAACAAATTAAACAAATCATCACTACCTTAATGGAGCACAAGAAAATTTGTTGTCAATGTAATTAACTTAGTGAAATTGTTATATGCGAGTTAAGATTTTTTTTTTGTTAGAGCGTCTCCAATAATGAAGTGAATAACTAGTTAAAAGTGAGTTAGATATGGGTAGGGGTGTTCAAAAAATCCGAGTAACCGAAGAACCGAGCCGAACCGCTCAATTCGAAACCGAAAAAACCCGAAACCGAAGAAACCGAAACCGGAAAAAACCGAAACCGAAAAAACCCGCTTATCACGGTTCGGTTTCGGTTTTTATTTTTTGATATCCGCGGTTAACCGAACCGAACCGTGCTTAATACATGAAGGTTTTTTTTAACTAAATATTCAAATAATTGTACAAGTATTAATTATGTTATCACACTAATTTTATTGTATAACCCTTTTTCGCTCCTAATGTGAAATTTTCTAAACATTTATGTGTGAAAGTTGATTAATGTGATCGTAATCTATAAACGTCGAATAACAATTATTTTGTTAATTGATTATGTATGGATATTTGAATGCAGTTATTCTAACGGGATAACTTTTATATGACTATTATCGATTAAACGTCTAAAATGGTTAACCGTGACCCGAACCGCGGGTAACCGCTCATTTCGGGTACCCGCTTGTTCGGTTACCCGCCTAGTACGGTTCGGTTTCGGATAGTAAAATTAATTACCCGCCCCGCCATGGATAGTTTAAATCTTCCAACTAACCGAACCGAACCGCCCCGCGAACACCCCTAGATATGGGTTAATGTATTGGAGAAAAAGTGTGAAGACGACTATTTTAAGGCTGCTCACAGTGGTGACCTATATTGCATCATCTTTCCGGCTGCCACCTCAGCTTTCTCTCTCCTCAACCTATATTCATCTCTCTCATCACAGTGGCAACCCATATTGCATCATCTTCCTTTATTTTTTTTTTTAAAAAAAAAAACATCTTTTAACACAAACACAAATTTTATTAATAAAACGTAAACATTACATAAACGAAACGATACGGAATTAAACAACTAAAAATTAAACGTAGACATTACATGATATTCATAATTCAAATGTAAATTTTTTATTAATAAAAACATAAACGTTACATAAACAGAAATTAAAACATTACAATAATAATTTAAAAACTAAAACTTCAATTATAATCTGGGTGATCCCAGGTCTGCGAGTTGTCGGAGCGGAAACCGTCGTCATACGGATCAAAGCTCGCAAACCTCTCTGCTTCCAACTCAGCTTCCATCCTGCTCAGCTCCCGGTCGTCCTCAGAGTTCCAATCATCAGCAGGTTTCACATTCTCCTCAAAACTTAGCTGAAAGTTATCAAGATGAGGTTGCGGTAGTTGTGGTTCAACAACCCTTGGTGCAGATGAACTTGATGCACCTTGCACAAATTGTTGTTGTTGTTGTGGTGCATCAGCAGCTGCCACATTCTCCTCAAAACTCCAACGTATCTTGTTGGATTTCTCGTTCTCTATCTTCTGCACACAACCCCACAATGTTTCAACAACATCAGCGTCTTTGCGATACTCATTGTCCAAAAACTGGTCGATCACATATTTTCTCTCGACAGAGATATCTTTGCAAGCTGCGTATCGTGTTCTCAGGCGTTGTTTGCGTAACTTCGCCAGCTCAAACTTCTTAATAACTTCGACAATTGCATCTTGGCGTTCCTTGTCGTCTATTTCGACTTGTTTTTTGACATAGTTTTGAACTTGTTTGACAGTGTGTGGAAGGTTACAAGACATTGTGTGTTTTTTGATGTGAATTTGGATGAATTGTTTTTGAAATTGTGTGTTTGAAAGTGGGTTTGATGTGGGTATTTATAGGATGAAAAGTGGTAAATATTTTGGAAAAAAAGTTTTTTTTTTATGCAACAAACGGTTTTATATTTTGAAAAGTGGTAAATTGTGTTGGAAAAGTTTGATTGTATATCGGTTGGAAATCCGAACGATTTGTGTTTTTTTGTTGCCGGCGATCGATATTGAAGCTCGACCCACATTGGGGCGATCGATATTGAATATCGATCGATCGAACCCCTTGATCGATTTGTTCCGTCCCACTGTGAAGAGCCTAAGTAATAGGTTGAGATTGCTCAACTTATCGACAATTTGATATGTAAAAGATCATAATCAAGGGAGAATTGCATATATACTCATTAAAACTCAAAAACTTGCATATTTTTCTAAAATACAAATTTTCAATGCATGATTTACAATGCAAGTTAAGCATGTTTTAGATATATATGCAAATATATAAGTTTTAGCCGGTATATATGCAATTCACCCCATTATCAATTGACATTTAGCAAAAAAAAAAAAAAAAAAAAAAAAAAAAAAAAGAAAAAAAAGAAGCAGTAGTATAGTTTGAATAGGTTGAATTTTAGACACTTTTTGCATTAAAGATACTTTACGTTCAATTAATTTATGAGAAGAGTTCATTTATATACTGAAAAGTTATTTACATACCAAGAATCAATTATATCTATTCAATTTTTTTAATCAAATAAAAACTCACTTTCACACCTCTATCAAAAAATTTAATATATCTTAAACCGTTAATAGTTTTCAACAAAAAAATGTATACTATCATGACGAACATTTAATTATCTATCTATAGACGGCACTTTGATATATACTTTCAACAATATTTTATTTTTCGTTCTTTTCATCTTACTTTTTTCGTTGTTGAAACTTGCTTAATAAATCATATATGATTCAACACTCCCTTCTATGTTCGACCTTTAAAACTCGTAGTTAAATGAACATAACTCTTTTTACAAAATTCTAAAAGTTTCACCCTTTTTTACTAGAAACTAAACATTCGCAAATTTCTAAGTATTATATAACACATTATATTCGAATTATAAATAAGATAAGTTAATTCGTCAAAATTAGACAAAACATATAAAATCACATGTGATTTGTAGCAATCTGTAAAATTTCCTAGTCATTAGTGAACGTTAATCTAGTATTAACACATTGTTATTGTACATCTTTGTGTTCCCACATGATTTCTCTAAACCGAAACCACAACCACTTGCTCTTACACCAAGACTTTTTGGCTCATTTTATTCTTTGTATCTACTGCCAAATCGAATCAAATCCTAGACAAACCTAACTTGACCCTTAAACATTTCAAGCAATTCTCTCTAGTAACCTCACTGCCAAGAATGTCCAGGAAGTAAGGAGCTTTGACGTGCTATTCTAATCCATTTTCCAAGTCGAACGCCTTGTTCTCGAGTCCTTTTGATCATTCTTACAATCCATACATGATCTAAATCCACGTTAAGCGCTTATCTCACCACCTCTTTGGTGTGGTAAGATCCTAAAAACTCTTTCCCATTCTTTACTAAGGATCTTAAATATATCATGCATTGTATTATTCCATTCGATCATATATTTACTTTATATGCATATTTACGTTTTTGTTATTTATTTTTCTCGTATTTACATATTGACCTCCTTCATGGATGGCTAGAATAACGAGTTTTACATTTATTCGACACATACATATTCGTTTATTAGCTTATCGAACTCCATTTTATTTCATGTTGGATCGCATATTTCATATAAACACATATATGTCATTTTCTATATTGTTGGACCATGTTATACTCGGTAAGAAACAACCATACTAAATCGAATTCATGTACACATCATATTGTTTTTATTGCTCATCTCGATTCTCCATAAGCTCATTAAATAAGTTGTTGTTATAAGTTTCCCTTAATAAGCTCACAAAAGTCCATTTATAATGTCAAACCTATTGCTTGTCGAAACAGTTTCCATTTTTAATAAACAACGATTGGGCTTTTAAAAGCCCAATAAGCACATGTGATAAGCTGTCATAATAAACACTTTGAAAGCATTTTTAGGACCATAAAATAAGCCTAAGGTTGGGCCCAAACTCCTTTGAAACCCCTCGCATCGAAAACTCTTAATGGCCTTTTATTTATCTCGCTAAAAGCCCAATAATGTAAAAATAAGCACTTTTACGGAATAAGCAGTTTCTATGAACTCAAATAAGCTTTATAAAAATGTTAAAACTCTCGGAATTCATTTCCCACTATTTTTGTACATTTTGGACTAAAAATGCAAAACGTATTTACTATTATGGTTAAATTTGTAACTTTCAGAAAATTGAGTACTAAACTGTTAAAACAGTAACTTATGGGTAGAAAAGGTTAAGACATTAACTAGAAACCATAAAATGTCACATTTGACCTTTTTGGACTAAAAATGTAAAACAAGGACTAACGGTGCAATATTTCACCATTAGGGTTAAAAGTGTAAATTTCGTATAAATTCAAGGATCAACCAGTAACTTAATTCTATGAACATTTACATAAATTATGTTATGCATTTCTATTGCATAAATGTCCTCTTTACATATCGTACGATTCATTTAAATAACATTACGTTTATATTTACTTACCGTAATTTTAACGAATACGCATAACTTATCATCCACCAACTTTTGAAGGGATGATATTATTGAATCAATAAACATAAAAACATGATAATATTATATATAATATTATTTTTGAACTTTAAGCATTTTAAGCATATCAAATCATTTTCATCACGATCCAATTCGTTATCCGATATTCTTTCACAATCATTATTCACATCAAGTCAATCTTAAACCATCGAAATCTCAGACTTCCCTATTATTCAGGTCGTGTGTTGGAGCCATTCTCGTGATACTTTTGACATAACAATACCTTGACTTTTACAGCTTAGGTGAGAATTCATAGCCCATACTTTTATACGTTTTACTATGTGGGGAAGATACATGCTTAAATTCACGTTACTCGTTTATCTAATATGTGGGAAACTAGAAAAGGGGTTGAATAGTTTGCCGGTTTTTAAGTTCTTTTAAAAATGTTCCTTTTAAAAGATTTGTTATTGGAAGCTTTGATTCGAACTCTATGCGTAATCAATCAACACCAATATAAACTACACACTAAACTAACTAGTACTAACTAATGAAAGTAAAGAGTAGAGTTGGAGAGATCAAACCGAGACAAGAGATTTATAGTGGTTCGGCTACGAAGCTCTTCTTCGCCCTACTCCACTCCCCGAGTACCACACTCGAGAGTTTCAAGCACTATGTCAACAACCTCCCTTCAGGCGGAGAAAACCGTACACGTCGCTTATCCTGTTACCGACACTAAGCTAGATGTCGAGTGCTAATCTTAGCTAGCACCAATCTACCAAGGTCCACGTGACCAAACACTCAAGCCCAATGGCTTCAAAAGATCACCAAGATCTCAACACGATCACAATGATCAACTCACACTCTACTAACTCTATCCTAATGACCCTTGATCTTGTTGATCAATCACACAAGCCCAATGGCTTCAAGAGATGTTCACTATCTCTTATAAGATCACACTTGATCTTCACTCTCACTCACCAAAGATAAATAAACTTGATGTATACTATGATACAACAAGGTTGTAACAAATGTTACAAAGACCTAACAACTATAACTCTTGTATCTTCTTGAATACCTTGAGTTCTTCTCTTGCAAATGAAGAGGAATGACAACACCTTGTATCAACTTGGATACTTGTGTTCTTCTCTTGCTAATAAAGAGGAATGACAACACCTTGTATTAACTTGGATACTTGTGTTCTTCTCTTGCTAATGAAGAGGAATGAAGAGGATCACTTGGTTGGATGATTGGATCACTCTTAAAACAAAAGAAAACTAATCTAAATGATCAAAAAGAAAGAAAGGTGAGAGAGTTTTAAACTCAGAAGTTTCTGTGTGTTTTTGGGTGCCTAAAAACTGTGAAGTGGGTTGGTATTTATAGGCAAAGAAAATCTGACCGTTACAGGTGGACGGCTCCACTAAACATGCCACGGCTCCACTAAATTTAGTGGAACCGTGGAGCCGTCCTAGACTAGGACGCTCCAAATTTTGTCTTTTCTGGTGAAAACTTATTTGGGGAAGGTTGGAGCTTATTTTGGGGGTAAAAATAGCTGTTGTGATTTTCAAACTAATTTTTCCATTAAAACATTTCTTAATAATTCAAAAATAATTTGTCATGTGTATTTTTGAAAAAATGTTTTGTCCCATTAAAAATGTGAGTTTCAAAACCAAAATTTACTTCTTTGATCATTTGTCAAATTAGTAAATTTGTTTAAGAGTGATTTGCGTAGAAACGGGATCTTCCGATTAAAAACTTGTTTACGTTAATTTTAACGTAACGTGATTTCACATTTTGTCATCCTCAAAACGTGAAGTAATTGAAAGATATAAATAACGTTTTTAGAAACATTATTTGCATCAACAATCTCCCCCTTTTTGATGGTGACAAAATATAAACTCATTTTAAGTTAAAATTAGTTTTAACAAGTTTTTAATGAGTTTACTCCCATTTCTCCCCCTTTTTGTCTAATCAAAAAGGTGACTAAAGCTCCCCCCTTGACGTATACTCCCCCTCATTTGGAGAATACCAAGGAATCGAGCAAGGATTCGTGCTACAAAACAAGGTTAGATAGCATATATACAATATCTAACATGTAGCACGTAAGACAAATATCCAACCACAAAATGAATGACTAAGTAGCTAAGCATCCACATAAATTGAAAGCATTCATTCATAAAAGCAAATGTCATACATAGGTATAACTACATAAGAAGCATAAAAGAGACAATAGGAAACCTAAATCCCTAATGACTAAAGGCAAGCTTCATTTCCAAGAAGGGTCCTAAAGGTTTATTGGTGAGAAACTAAACAAGGGCATGTTTAGTTGTTTGGGTTAGGAGGTGGTGTAGATTGTGGCATCATTTGGGGTGGTGGTGGTGTTAAGAGATGTTCTATAAAAGAGAACATGAAATGAATCTCGTCTCTTAAGAAGAAGATGAGATTACGGTTATGGAGACAACATAGGCAATTAGCCCTATGTAAATCAAAGGGATGGGGTTGGATGGGTTGTGCCATGATAGGAGAAGGTGGTGGTGGTGAGTTTGTTGGGGATGGAGTTGGCATGGCATAGTCCAATGGAGTTATGGGGGATAGTGTGTACTCCATAGATGATGTTGTGTTAAAGGATGATGAAGATGTTGTGTAGGAAGAGGATGTTTTAGAGGGTGCATTAGGTGGTGATGGTGAGTAAGGAGTGGCTTGGGAAGGTGGTGTCATAGCTTCATCATCTTTTGTGAGATCCACAAAGAGTGGTTTTGAGGTTTCTTGGAGATGTGAGAGGTGGATCCTTGTGTGGAAGACATGGTGTTTGTGTGATGGGAGGTTGAAGGTGAAGTGCAAGATAAGCTTGCAAGGGTGAGGCCTTAAATAGGCAAGTTGGGTGAAATTTGAATTAAAGTTGATGGGAGTGTCCTATGGTGTAGCAAGGGAATCTTAGGGTGTGTGTGAGGTTGCAAAATTTGCAGGTTTGAGGTTAGGGTTGCAGGGATTCTAGGAGGAACAGTAAAAATCCGTCAAACAGGGACACGGTTCCTCTAAATGACCCACGGTACCGTTAAATTTAACGGTACCGTCCCTATTTAGTGGTACCGTGACACTATTGTCACGAAAATTTCTGTTGAGGCTAGTTCTGGGCAGCTAGGGGGATGTTTTCTAGGGGAACTAGTTCCTGGAAATGATAGTGCCTCAACTCACTAAGTATTTGTTTTCCTAATATGTCCCTTACAATGCTACATCTAGCACATAAAGATTATCAAGCAATTTTCCAAGATAATCATAAGCATGCAAGCATAAAGGACAAGATAAACTAACATCCAAATATCACATAGATCATTCATGCATGGTGATAGATTTAGTACTAAGCATGCAAGATAATTAGAGTATTAATTCCTAATATAGTCTATTAAGAATAAGCCCTAGTAGGAGATATAAATCTCTTCATAACTACTTATGACTTGAGCCTTCTCCCATTCTTGTTATACTCCCGTCTTGAGCATTTATCTCATTCTCATGATTTGGATCATCAAAGGGTGCATAGTGGGTGGAGGATTCGGAAATGAGAATGGTTGACACGTATGACTCGGTTATGGGTTTCATGACTGGTGTGAAAAGTGAGTATTGAGGACCATGAAGGTAAGGGTGTAGGTTCATGAAGTGGTGATAGAGGCGGGTTAGGAACATCCCATAGGGTATCAATTTATTCTTGTTACCCTTGAGATGTACAATTCGCTTAGCGAAGAAGTAAGCGAGATTGTATGGTTGTTGGGTAAGGAGACAGTAGATCATATGAGCACAACACGCCGGGAGTTGCTCACGATTTCCTGTTAGACTTAGAACATTTTCTCGTAGGATGACTGCCCAAGAAAGTAGTTCATGACGCACCTCTTCCAAATGAATTTTCGTTGGATTAGGATAAGAGGAGTACTTATGAGTACGGATGATTTTGGTTAGTTCGGTGGGAGAGGGTATGTAGGAACAATATGGACTATCCTCTTCACGATAGTTGAAGAGGGACTCAAGACACCAATCCTCAGTATAGGCACATTGCCCATGATTGGGGATTTGAAGGATTTGAGCAAATTGCTCAAGGGTTAGGACAAATTTGAAATTTCTGACCCAAAACCAAAGAGACAAGGATTGATCCTCGTTACGTACGAGTTCAACTTGTCGGAAGAATTCCAACATAAAGCGAGGACAAATGTGCTCGTTTATGTGGAGTAAGCAATTAAATCCTATAGCTCTAAAAGAAGTGTTGATGTCCCGATGGTAAACAAGGGATGGATCAACGACACGGCCTTCATGAAACCGACGGGTTTCAAGATTGACATAGACACGAATGTGGTTACCGGGAGTTGTGGGTTCTTGTGATATTTGGGGTGTGTAGGTGTCGGTTAGGAGATGATCAAAATCATATTCATGAGACATTTTTGTTTCCTATAAAAGTGTTTTTAGGAAAAATTAGTATGAAGAATAGTTGCATTATATGCACATGCCTAGTGTGTGCCTATATGCAAACTATGTGGAGGTGCGGCAATCTCGACTCAAAAAAAAATAATGAGATTACCCAAACACTCCTAATTTTACTTTTGCTCAAGCAAATAAGTCGAAGAATACATATTGATTATGTAGTTCGATCATGATTTGTGAGATCTTGTATGCATGAGAAAGTGTTTTTAGTTTGCATCAACAATGCATGAAAAGAACAATTTCATGGTCCTAGTTTCGTGAGATTTTGAAAATGATGGAATTGGGGTGTTTTGGTAACCTCAATGTTTTGGTACCAAAGATTTTGAAATGTTTTGGTGTTGATGACTTCTAATTGAAAATTTCCTAGAAATTTTTTTTGAAAAACCCCAATTCAATTTTCATCAATGCATAAACCCTAGACCCAAAATTAAGAAAAATTGGAGTAAGATGACTTACAATTTTTGTTGAAAAGGGTGAGAATGATTGAGGATCTTGAAACTTAATGTCTTGAATATGATCTTGAAGGGGTGTAATTAAGTTTTGGGTGTGAGGTTAAGTTATGACAGCAGTTGCTGAGGTTATGAGGGTTTGGAATGAGTGGTGTGGAAAAAGGGAACTGAAATACGGAATGTTCCAGATGTACGGTTCCACGGTACCGTTAAATTTAACGGTGCCATGCCACATTTAGTGGAGCCGTGTATCTGCAGGGATGGTTTTCTGTCCCATTTTGATGTTTGACGAATAAGTCTCACTGTTTTAGTGAGACTCTATGACACGAGGAAATAATTTATACCTAATAAATTCCTTTGACTAGGGAACCTAAGCTAGACTTAACGAGACACACGAGATGACTTCAAGAGTCATGAGGTTTATGGAACATGTTCCATCATTCCTAGACCTAGACGAAGGTAGTTGAAGGATTCTCGTTTGAGAGGTTTGGTAAGGATGTCTGCGATATTGTCCTGAGGAGGAACTTTCTCAATAGAAATATTCCCTTTCTGAACATTATCACGAAGGAAGTGGTGGCGAATTTCAATATGTTTAGTACGGGAGTGTTGAACGGGGTTTTTGCTCAAGTCAATAGCACCTTTATTATCACACATAATGGGGACGTCATCTAAATGGATGTCATAGTCTATAAGAGCTTGTTTCATCCATAGTGCTTGTTGACATGCCTTTCCGGCGCTTATGTACTCGGCTTCGGTCGTGAAGATAGCAAGAGCCGTTTGTTTCTTGGAGAACCAAGAAGTTAAGCAACAACCCATGAAGGTACAAACGCCACTCGTACTCTTTCGATCCACATAATCTCCCACATGATCAGAGTCGGCATAGACAACAGTTTCTACACCGGTCCCCTTGGGATAGAATAATCCCAAGTGTATAGTACCTTTAATGTATCGGAAGATACGCTTAACCGCTTCGAGGTGAGAGGTTTTGGGATCCTCTTGGAAGCGAGCACAAAGGCAGACACTAAACATGATGTCGGGCCTACTTGCCATGAGGTATAGTAAACTTCCTATCATACCTCTATACTTAGTGCTATCCACGGACTCACCTTCTTCATCTTTCGTGAGTTTTATTTCCGTGGACATGGGAGTTTTCATAGGCTTAGACTCTTCTAAACTAAACTTCTTAAGCATCTCTTTACTATACTTAGCTTGATTAAAGAAGATACCATCTTCCATTTGTTTAATTTGTAGACCAAGGAAGAAATTTAATTCACCCATCATGCTCATCTCAAACTCGTCATGCATGATCTTAGAGAAATCATCGCACATCTCTGGACAAGTTGATCCGAATATAATGTCGTCGACATATATTTGAACAATGATGAGATGTGAATCTCTTTTCTCTGTGAAGAGTGTGTTATCAACCTTTCCCATGGTGTATTCATGTTCAATTAGGAAAGCTTTCAGTCTATCATACCAAGCTTTAGGAGCTTGCTTAAGACCATAGAGTGCTTTCTTGAGTTTATAAACATGATTCGGATATTCGAAATCAACGAATCCCGGAGGTTGTACAACATACACCTCCTCGTTGATATAACCATTCAGGAACGCACTCTTCACGTCCATTTGGTATAGTTTAAAGTCTAAGGCACAAGCATAGGCAAGGAGAATTCTAATTGATTCTAATCTAGCTACGGGTGCGTAGGTTTCATCATAATCTATTCCCTCTTGTTGGTTATAGCCTTGTGCTACCAACCTTTCCTTATTCCTAACTACGACGCCATTTTCGTCGAGTTTATTCCTAAACACCCACTTAGTTCCTATGATTGTTTGATTCTTAGGAAGAGGTACTAAATCCCAAACTTGGTTTGCAGTGAATTTATTAAGTTCTTCTTGCATAGCAACTATCCAACTTTCATCCTTAATTGCTTCACCTACATTCTTAGGTTCTACGGTTGATATGAAACAAAAGAAATTACTTTTGTTTTGTGCTTGTGACCTAAGGGTTCTTTGGTTTAAATTACCTATGACATTTTCAATAGGATGGTTTTTGGATTCCTTAATGTTGACAATTTCGTCAACTTCAACTATTTCATCCTCAATGTCATCTTCTAAGGTTTTCTTGCCATTGACCTTAATGGCTTCATCCTCATCTAAGTCATCATCCACCAAGGGTGATGTCTTAGTTTGTGGAGGACTTTCATCGAATGTCACGTTGAGTGATTCTTCGACTTTCATGGTTTCTCTATTTAGGACAACATAGGCTTTGCTATTTTGGGAGTAACCTAGAAAGACACCTTCGTAAGACTTTGGGTCAAACTTGGTGAGGTATTCTTTAGTGTTTAGTATGAAGCACTTGCTTCCAAACACTCTAAAGTAATCAAGAGTAGGTTTTCTACCTTTCATGATTTCATATGGGGTTTTTCCTAGGATAGGTCTAATTAAAATCCTATTAAGAATATAAGTTGAGGTGTCTACCGCATTACACCAAAAAATTTGCGGAATTGATTGTTCATTCAACATCGTTCTACTCATCTCTTGTAGAGTACGATTTTTCCTCTCTACTACCCCATTTGATTCTGGAGTGCGTGGAGCCGAGAAATTGTGAGTAATACCATTAGCATCACAATATACTCCAAATTGCACTTCATTATCAAATTCCCGACCATGATCCGTCCTAATAGAGACTATTGTACATCCTAGTTGGTTTTGGACTTTCCTACTAAAGATTTCAAATTCCTCAAAAGCTTGAGTCTTATTCTTAAGAAATCTAGTCCAAGTATACCGAGAATAGTCATCAACTATTACTAAGGTGTAGTAATTTCCTCCGTAGCTCCGTACGGCGGATGGACTGAATAAGTCCATGTGAAGGAGTTCTAGGCATCTAGAGGTCGAGACCATATTCTTAGCTTTGTGACTTGAATTAGCTTGTTTTCCAACTTTACAAGCGTCACAAAAGTGTTTGTCGAACTTAATCTTAGGTGGGTTTCTAACTAATTCCTTAGATGTCAATGATTGTATCAAACACATATTGGCGTGACCTAACCTCCTATGCCATAGAGTTGAATTATCATCTATGGTTGCTAAGCATATCCTATCCTGAGGCTTATTTCCTATTTTCATAACAAATAAGCCATTTCTCCTAACTCCTTTGCCTATGGTTTTACCATCCTTAATGATCTCACTACCCTCTTCAGAGAATATAACTCTACACTTATTATCTACCATTTGACTAATGCTAAGCAAATTAAATCCTAAGTTATCTACATGCTCAACATTTCTAATAGTGAGGGAGTTTTGAGTGATCGTACCTTTGCCAATGATGTTACCCTTAAGTTTACTACCGAAAGTGACATTACCTCCATTGTATGCTTTGTATGATGTGAAAAGACTTCGGTTACCCGTCATATGGTTAGTGCATCCACTATCTTTGACCCATTCGTCAGGCTCCAAGTCGATTCCCAAGCATATCTCATTTGAAGTATGAGCCATTAGACATGTTTCGTCCTTGGGCTTCTTTTCTTCATCATCACCGCTATCACTCTAGGAGCCTCCTATGAAAGCTCGTTGGTTGTTGATTTTCGATGGTTTAGGACATTCTCCTATGAGGTGATTAGGATCTCCGCATCTAAAGCATTTCCTATCACTCGTCCCTTTCTTTTCAACATGGTTCTTTTTTGATGTCTTCTTCTCATCACGAGGTTGCCTAACGAACCTACCTCTTCTCCTAAAGAACTTTTTAAAGTCCCTAACCGCTAATGCGTATTCCTCATCTTCACTGTCGGAACTCGAACATTCCTCATCACTAGACTCCTTCTTGGCTTTCAATGCTAGAGATCTAACTCTCTCGCTTTTGCCTTTGACTATATCGGAGTCTTTCTTAATTATCATTTCGTGAACTTTCAAGTTTCCTACAAGTTCATCGAGTGACAACATCGCCAAGTCCTTTGACTCTTCTATGGCGGTAACCTTTGCTTTCCATTTAGGATGTAGAGCCCTAAGGAAATTCCTAACATAATTCTTGCTTGAGTAACCTTCATCAAGAGCTTTAAGACTAGTAATAATAGTATTGAATCTAGCAAAAGCATTATCTATTGACTCATCTTCCGTAATGGAAAATTGTTCATATTGTTGAACAAGAAGATCTATCTTGTTCTCTTTGACTTGGTTATTACCTTGGTGAGTGACTAACAAAGTTTTCCAAATATTTTTTGCCGTATTACACATGAAAATTCTTTCAAATTCTTCTTTAGGCAAAGCATTATAAATCATCATTTTAGCCTCATTATTTTTGGCTAATTTCCTTTTAAGTTCATCACTTTGTTTATCATAAGAAACTATTTCATCCTTTTTAGTTTCCGGATTCTTTTGAATAGGTTGAAAGTCACCCTCGGTAATAACATGCCAAAGATTAATGTCTTTTGATTTCACATACATTTCGAATCTTGTTTTCCAATAAATAAAACAATCGGTTTCGAAAAGTGGTGGTCTTTGCATAGATTGCCCTTCTAGATATTTGTCGGAATCCATTGATCGATTCAAGTTTTAAAATACAGTATACTTTAAAATCTTGACTGACGTGGCTCCTGATACCAATTGTGGGAAACTAGAAGGGGGGTTGAATAGTTTTTCGGTTTTTAAGTTATTTTAAAAATGTTCCTTTTAAAAGATTTGTTATTGGAAGCTTTGATTCGAACTCTATGCGTAATCAATCAACACCAATATAAACTACACACTAAACTAACTAGTACTAACTAATGAAACTAAAGAGTAGAGTTGGAGAGATCAAACCGAGACAAGAGATTTATAGTGGTTCGGCTACGAAGCTCTTCTTCGCCCTACTCCACTCCCCGAGTACCACACTCGAGAGTTTCAAGCACTATGTCAACAACCTCCCTTCAGGCGGAGAAAACCGTACACGTCGCTTATCCTGTTACCGACACTAAGCTAGATGTCGAGTGCTAATCTTAGCTAGCACCAATCTACCAAGGTCCACGTGACCAAACACTCAAGCCCAATGGCTTCAAGAGATCACCAAGATCTCAACACGATCACAATGATCAACTCACACTCCACTAACTCTATCCTAATGACCCTTGATCTTCTTGATCAATCACACAAGCCCAATGGCTTCAAGAGATGTTCACTATCTCTTATAAGATCACACTTGATCTTCACTCTCACTCACCAAAGATAAATAAACTTGATGTATACTATGATACAACAAGGTTGTAACAAATGTTACAAAGACCTAACAACTATAACTCTTGTATCTTCTTGAATACCTTGAGTTCTTCTCTTGCAAATGAAGAGGAATGACAACACCTTGTATCAACTTGGATACTTGTGTTCTTCTCTTGCTAATGAAGAGGAATGACAACACCTTGTATCAACTTGGATACTTGTGTTCTTCTCTTGCTAATGAAGAGGAATGAAGATGATCACTTGGTTGGATGATTGGACCAGTCTTAAAACAAAAGAAAACTAATCTAAATGATCAAAAAGAAAGAAAGGTGGGAGAGTTTTAAACTCAGAAGTTTCTGTGTGTTTTTGGGTGCCTAAAAACTGTGAAGTGGGTTGGTATTTATAGGCAAAGAAAATCTGACCGTTACAGGTGGACGGCTCCACTAAACATGCCACGGCTCCACTAAATTTAGTGGAACCGTGGAGCCGTCCTAGACTAGGACGCTCCAAATTTTGTCTTTTCTGGTGAAAACTTATTTGGGGAAGGTTGGAGCTTATTTTGGGGGGAAAAATAGCTGTTGTGATTTTCAAACTAATTTTTCCATTAAAACATTTCTTAATAATTCAAAAATAATTTGTCATGTGTATTTTTGAAAAAATGTTTTGTCCCATTAAAAATGTGAGTTCTCAAAACCAAAATTTACTTATTTGATCATTTGTCAAGTTCGTAAATTTGTTTAAGAGTGATTTGCGTAGAAACGGGATCTTCCGATTAAAAACTTGTTTACGTTAATTTTAACGTAACGTGATTTCACATTTTGTCATCCTCAAAACGTGAAGTAATCGAAAGATATAAATAACGTTTTTAGAAACATTATTTGCATCAACATAATACATTTTGCATTGGGATGAAAATACGCAACATTTATGATATGATTACGCTTTTATACTTTCTAGATATGATATGTAGTCTTATTACGCTATATGCTTTTACGTGTTAATTTATTCATGTGTATACTATTTATAGTAATTGGAAAGGTATTGATAGTACTATTATGGGATGATACCCCCACCCTTGTGTTCAGGACTCGTGACCTTGGTTGACACGTACTATTTGGGAAGGTGGTTCCCCGCCCTTGGGTCCAAAATGACACGACCATGGGTGAATATAATCTGGAAATTCATATACTTATACTTTATCAGTGGATTGTAAACACATAGGTTGCAAATCTTGTATGGGCGAGACTTGGGACTGAGTGGATTTACAAGGCCTTTGCTGTGAAATCTTTATTCAAATGCTTTACATTTTAAACTAAACTCTATGAATTCACCAACCGTTGGTTGACACTTTTTAGCATGTTTATCTCAGGTTTATAAGGCGATAGTGGATGCATGGATTCTAGAGTCAATTGCATACTTGGAGACTCATATCATTTATCTTTTACCATTCGAAACATCTATGTAACTTTATACTTTGGATTTCTTGTTTAACCCTAATTTTAATAATTCGAATGGTAACATTTTAAAACGTCTCATTTAGAGGTCGTTTTCTATACCTTGATCTATATTATGAAGTAATACCCCCTTGACTCTATTGTTCCGCTGCGGTAATTTGGGGGTGTTATAGATTGGTATCAGAGACTTCGTTACAGAGAACTAGGTTGCATTTTGGAGCCTAGACTATAACTACTATATACATTGAGACTCTCATCCCTATCGCCTTGCTTACGTAGAACTTTTCCCATTTATATGCGCGCTGTTGAATGTTATAGTATTTGTACTGATAGGGAGAATCTCAGCATTTAGTCAAGTCATCAAAGGTGTGGAGCTCAGTGATAACTGGCTATTGATGAACTCAAATAAGTACATTTTATTACTATCATTTATCCTATTAATTTGACTTGTTTTACTATATTATGTATGAGGATTGATACTTAATCGTTTACTTTTGTAATTCTCAGGTAAAAACAAGCATTTGGTGAAACTTGGCGATTTTGGACTAATAATGGAGCAAAACGTGCATAAAGTGAAGAGTCTACTGACATGGACAAGATCAAGTCAATTCTGCTCCAGATGCGCCGCATCTCACTATCAACATGCGCCGCATCTCTATCAAGATGTCACCAGATACGATCCAAGATACAAGAGGACATGCGCCGCATCTAATAAAGAGTTACGCCGCATCTTCTGGCGGTGTACGAATATTCCTGAATATTATAATCTTGGACCCCACGCGAAGTTACGTACATACGCCGCATCTACTTAAGTAGATGCGCCGCATCTTCCCTCAGACACAAACTATAAATACCCCGTAGACCAGACAGATAGAGATGGGGAGATTCGGAAGTTCGAAAACCTAAAGACCGAACAGAAGAGAAGGACGAATTCAGTCAAGAAGGCAGCACAAGACACACCCAAATCTAAGATACAAGAGCTGTAAGAAGGTGCTGCATGTATTTAATTCATTAAGTAGTTTTGTTTTATTGTTTTAGCAAACTTTAATTCATCAGGATTGGTGGCTTGTGTAATGTGACAACGGAAAGATTGCACTCCCTTTAATACTTGCTTTCCCATCAATTAAAGTTTATATGTTGATGTCTTTGGTTACTACTTATTAGTGCATTGACCACCTCTGTGTTTATTAGTGGCTTGCGGGCACCCGACTGCGGGACAAGGTGTGGCTCCCACGGTTGTTTCTAAATTGATCACTTAGGAATAACTTTTAGACATAAGTCGTCATTAAGGGTTTACTCGCCGATAAGAATAGGACCAACGAGAAAGGGTTAATTACATACACTTCATATAAAGCTATCAATAAAACAAGTGACAATCTACTTAATCATAAGGACAGCCCTCTTATTGTCTCTAGTATCTATCTGTGTACGTGTGTGCTACTTGCTGATTCGTGCCTATTTGTTTATTTTATTATTTAATTGCAAACAAAACTGTGCCAGTCTCTCAGGCTGAAACCCCCTTGCGTTAGGATATTAAAATACTGATTAGATTAACGAGATTATACGTTCCACTCTTAGTGATCGACACTCTACTTACCATTATCTTCATACTGACCGGGTACACTGCTCGTTAAGTGTGTGTGTTATTGATAAGTCGGCTAAATATAAATTTAAAACTTGAGTAGGCATTAAAACTGCTAAACCGCAACGACACATCACGCGCATCAGCTATTTAACTTAATCTTGTGACAGTTCTTGTTTGATGAGACATGGGATTAAGTTAAATAAAGGTTATCACTTAGCCGCAGAAAATTTGATGATTTTGCTCAAAAATGGGATTTCTCTTGAAGATACTTTTTAGGGAAAAATCTCAGAAATTGGTCGAGACATCAAAAGTGTGGAGCTCAGCGATAACTGCCTAATTAACTTAATTTTGTGACAGTTCTTGTTTGATGAGACATGGGATTAAGTGAAATAAAGGTTATCACTCGGCCGCAGAAATTTGATGAATTAACTCGAGGATTTTCTGAGAGATAATCACCCTACTCTTTCACCATTTTAGTAACGTCGAGATATGTGTGCTTGGTGATATGTATACGTGTGAAAGGAAGCAAGTATAATTATGGTGGCCAACATAATTATAAGTGCATCACGACTCACGTGGATATATGTAACCATGTGTACGTTAATCGGCATTGACACCCCTTTTGGGATAACAACTAGTAACGGGGTTTTTGTGAGAACGTTAAGTATAGATTGGATAGTCAACGGCTTTTCCCTCATTCCTGATGTTCGCTAAATGTCCTTCCATGCAGAGACAATGGCATCAAGGAGATCAGCTCGTAACGCTAACCGTGGAAGGACTAGTGAACGTGGAGGTCGAGGAGGTGGCCGCGGCGTTCGTAACAATGACAACAACGACGGTGGAAACCCTGATTTTGCTGCCATCATCGCTTAACAACTTCAAAACTTACTACCTACTATCATCACCCAAGTCGGCAATCATATCAACAACTCGGGAAACCAGGGAAGCAGAAATGACGACACCAATGGTATAGGTGGGAATGACACTAAAAACCACGAAACTGGATGCACGTATAAGGAATTTACGGCATGCAAGCCAATGGAGTTTGACGGTAAAGGAGGTGCTTTGGAGTATACCCGATGGATCGAAAGAGATGGATTCATTGATCGACATAAGTAGTTGTGGAACGCATCAGAAGGTGAAGTATTCTGCATGCTCACTATCAGGAAAGGCATTAACATGGTGGAACACGTAGATTCAAGCTAGAGGCAGAGGAGCAGCTGTAGGCATGACATGGGACGACTTCAAGGCACTACTGAAAGAGGAATACTGTCCAGGCAATGAAATGCAGAAGCTAGAAGGTGAACTTTGGCATCACGCTATGATAGGAGCTGGTCATGCAGCCTATACATATCGATTTCATGAATTAGCAAAACTAGTTCCTCATCTGGTTACCCCTGAGTCAAAGAGGATCGAGAGGTACATCTACGGTCTTGTCCCCGAAATTCGTGGAACCGTGAAAGCAACTGAGCCGGCTACAATTCAGAGTGCAATATTGAGAGCAGGGACTCTAATAGACGAAATGATTAGGACTGGAATCTTAAGGAACGGTGACAAGAGGAAGGGAACAAATGAGCCAAACAAGCAAATGGTTCCTATGATCGACAACAAAAAGATAAGAACCTTAATGGCCACTAGTACTAGTCAGAAAGCATATGGGGGTCCACACCCTAAGTGTGCCAAATGTACTTTTCATCACCCGGGGTCTGTGCCCTGCCGTGAGTGTACAAACTGCAATCAGTTGGGCCATTTTACGAATCATTGTAAAGCACCACGGAATGCAGGCAACATGAGGAATAATCAAAGGACATGCTATGAATGTAACAGCCCGGATCACCTCATGAATGTGTGTCCTAGGTTGAATAGAGCACCTAGACAAAGTCAAGGAAATCTAGCTTTAGCAATTGAAGAAAATAACCCAAACCCTGTAGTCCATCTTAGTCCACCTCGTGGCAGAGCATACTATTTGGGTCACTTAGATGCAGCTAACAAATAATGGGTACGTTTTCCCCAGACAAATCATATTCTACCCTAGATACGTAAGCTTTAGCATGATTACTCAAAACTTTACACATCTACTACTCGTTAGCATCTTTCAACAGATTACACAGACTGGATCTCGGGACGAGATTCAAGATAAGGGGCAGGTACTGAAGCAATCCGTAAAATTTCCTAGTCATTAGTGAACGTTAATCTAGTATTAACACATCGTTACTGTTCACTTAACCATTTTTCCGAGCAAAATTTGAAATTTTGTTTATTACATTTCTATAATTCAAACATTGTTACGTGATACACGATACATTTGAACGAGCTCACACACGCGCCACGAAAATCCAAAACACAATTCATAACCAAACGGACCCTTAATTCTAATTTTGGCCTGTTACTATTCAAGCCTGTTACTATTCATATCCATACAAGCCCAATTTTTGTTTTTCTCTTTTATACAAATCAACCAATATACGTTTACTTGGTCGGGTTTATTTCACAATTCGACTCACAAACCATACTTTTCTTTACATGGTTCGAAAGTTCATGCTCCCAAGATTCGAGAATGATAAATCTCATAATCTAGTTCGAACATTTGATACATTTGCGAGATAAAAAGCTAACCATGTTCGACCAACTATACAACCCATTCAAATTCTACCAAATTCGACCCAAAACAATATTTTTCCTATGTGTTCCATCTTGTTCTTAGCTTAAATGGTTTTTGCAAATCATTACACACCTTTCTTATGCATTTGACACGTTAACATGTTGAATGGACCCTTTTAATATGTATGTTGATACACATACATCTTTGTGTTCCCACATGATTTCTCTAAACCGAAACCACAACCACTTGCTCTTACACCAAGACTTTTTGGCTCATTTTATTCTTTGTGTCTGCTGCCTAATCGAATCAAATCCTAGACAAACCCAACTTGACCCTTATAATACTATATAACTAGTATATGCATGCATGCATGTATATATATATACGTTTGATAGACATACATTAAAGCACATTCACACTTAAACATTTCAAGCAATTCTCTCTAGTAACCTCACTGCCGAGAATGTCCAGGAAGTAGGGAGCTTTGTCGTGCTATTCTAATCCATTTTCCAAGTCGAACGCCTTGTTCTGGAGTCCTTTTGATCATTCTTACAATCCATACATGATCTAAATCCACGTTATACGCTTATCTCACCACCTCTTTGGTGTGGTAAGATCCTAAAAACTCTTTCCCATTCTTTACTAAGGATCTTAAATATATCATGCATTGTATTTTTCCATTCGATCATATATTTACTTTATATGCATATTTACGTTTTTGTTATTTATTTTTCTCGTATTTACATATTGACCTCCTTCATGGATGGCTAGAATAACGAGTTTTAAATTTATTCGACACATACATATTCGTTTATTAGCTTATCGAACTCCATTTTATTTCATGTTGGATCGCATATTTCATATTAACACATATATGTCATTTTCTATATTGTTGGACCATGTTATACTCGGTAAGAAACAACCATATTAAATAGAATTCATGTACACATCATATTGTTTTTATTGCTCATCTCGATTCTCCATAAGCTCATTAAATAAGTTGTTGTTATAAGTTTCCCTTAATAAACTCACAAAAGTCCTTTTATAATGTCAAACCTATTGCTTGCCGAAACAGTTTCCATTTTTAATAAATAACAATTGGGCTTTTAAAAGCCCAATAAGCACATGTGATAAGCTTTCATAATAAGCACTTTGAAAGCGTTTTTAGGACCATAAAAGAAGCCTAAGATTGGGCCCAAACTCCTTTGAAACCCCTCGCATCGAAAACTCTTAATGGGCTTTTATTTATCTCGCTAAAAGCCCAATAATTTAAAAATAAGCACTTTTACGGAATAAGCAGTTTCTATGAACTCAAATAAGCTTTATAAAAATGTTAAAACTCTCGGAATTCATTTCCCACTATTTTTGTACATTTTGGACTAAAAATGCAAAACGTATTTACTATTAGGGTTAAATTTGTAACTTTCGGAAAATTGAGTACTAAACTGTCAAAATAGTATCTTATGGGTAGAAAAGGTTAAGACATTAACTAGAAACTATAAAATGTCATATTTGACCTTTCTGGACTAAAAATGTAAAACAAGGACTAACGGTGCAAATATTTCACCGTTAGGGTTAAAAGTGTAAATTTCGTATAAATTCAAGGATCAACCAGTAACTTAATTCTATGAACATTTACATAAATTATGTTATGCATTTCTATTGCATAAATGTCCTCTTTACATATCGTACGATTCATTTAAATAACATTACGTTTATATTTACTTAACGTAATTTTAACGAATACGCATAACTTATCATCCGTCAACTTTTGAAGGGACGATATTATTGAATCAATAAACATAAAAACATGATAATATTATATATAATATTATTTTTGAACTTTAAGCATTTTAAGCATATCAAATCATTTTCATCACGATCCAATTCGTTATCCGATATTCTTTCACAATCATTATTCACATCAAGTCAATCTTAAACCATCGAAATCTCAGACTTCCCTATTATTCAGGTCGTGTGCTGGAGCCATTCCCGTGATACTTTTGACATAAAAATACCTTGACTTTTACAGCTAAGGTGAGAATTCATAGCCCCTACTTTTATACGTTTTACTATTTGGGAGAGATACATGCTTAAATTCACTTTACTCGTTTATCTAATACATTTTGCATTGTAATGCAAATACGCAACATTTATGATACGATTACGCTTTTATACTTTCTAGATATGATATGTAGTCTTATTACGCTATATGCTTTTACGTGTTAATTTATTCATGTGCATACTATTCATAGTCATTGGAAATGTATTGACAGTACTATTATGGGATGATACCCCCACCCTTGTGTTCAGGACTCGTGATGAACTCAAATAAGTACATTTTATTACTATCATTTATCCTATTAAATTGACTTGTTTTACTATATTATGTATGAGGATTGATACTTAATCGTTTACTTTTGTAATTCTCAGGTAAAAACAAGCATTTGGTGAAACTTGGCGATTTTGGACTAATAATGGAGCAAAACATGCATAAAGTGAAGAGTCTACTGAAATGGACAAGATCAAGTTAAATCTGCTCCAGATGCGCCGCATCTCACTAATGACATGCGCCGCATCTCTATCAAGATATCACCAGATACGATCCAAGATACAAGAGGACATGCGCCGCATCTAATCATGGAGTTACGCCGCATCTTCTGGCGGTGTACGAATATTCCTGAATATTATAATCTTGGACCCCACGCGAAGTTAAGTACATGCGCCGCATCTACTCCTTAGATGCGCCGCATCTTCCCTCAGACAGAAACTATAAATACCCCAAAGCCAGACGAATTTCGTGTGCATTATCAGAGTTTCGAAGACCGAACAGGAAAAACCCTAGGACGAATTCAGTCAAGGAGGCAGCACAAGACACACCCAAATCAAAGATACAAGAGCTGTAAGAAGGTGCTGCATGTATTTAATTCATTAAGTAGTTTTGTTTTATTGTGTTAGCAAACTTTAATTCATCAGGATTGGTGGCTTGTGTAATGTGACAACGAAAGATTGCACTCCCTTTAATACTTGCTTTCCCATCAATTAAAGTTTATATGTTGATGTCTTTGGTTACTACTTATTAGTGCATTGATAACCTCTGTGTTTATTAGTGGCTTGCGGGCATTTGACTGCGGGACATAATGTGGCTCCCACGGTTATTACTAAATTGATCACTTAGGAATAACTTTTAGACATAAGTAATCATTAAGGGTTTACTCGCCGATAAGAATAGGACCAACGAGAAAGGGTTAACTACATACACTTCATATAAAGCTATCAATAAAACAAGTGACAATCTACTTAATCATAAGGACAGCCCTCTTATTGTCTCGAGTATTTATCTGTGTACGTGTGTGCTACTTGCTGATTCGTGCCTATTGGTTTATTTTATTACTTAATTGCAAACAAATCGTGCCAGTCTCTCAGGCTGAAACCCCCTTGCGTTAGGATATTAAAATACTGATTAGAATAACGAGATAATACGTTCCACTCCTAGTGATCGACACTCTACTTACCATTATATTCATACTGACCGGGTACACTGCTCGTTAAGTGTGTGTGTTATTGATAAGTCGGCTAAATATAAATTTAAAACTTGAGTAGGCATTAAAACTGCTAAACCGCAACGACACATCACGCGCATCAAGTTTTTGGCGCCGTTGCCGGGGAGTGAATTGTTATTATCTGTTAATTTGATTAGTATTTTAATTAGGTTTTTCTTTTTATTAGATTAATTGCATCATTGTACTATTTTGCATATTTGTTGTATTGTGTGTTATTTGTTTGCTTTTATTTTTGTGTGTTTATTTTTGTTTGTGTGTTTTTATTTTTGTTTTTATTTTTCGTATTTTTCTGTTCTGCTATCGTTGTACTGTGCTAAATCAAACGATACGGCGCATCTGATTTATCAGATACGGCGTATTGCGTTTAATTTTTAAAAAAAAAATACAACGCGTTTACTTAATTCGATACGACGCATCTTTTCCCCAAGATACAGCGTATCTGTTTTTAATAAGAAAATTTTTCTAAGCGATAAAGTAATACGACGCATCTGCTTTTGCAGATACGGCGTATCTGTTTTTGAAATTTTTTTTTTCTAAACGTTAACGCCATACGACGCATCTGCTTTCGTAGATACGGCGTATCTATTATTTTAATTAAAAACAGTTTGCGAATTATTAAACAGATACGGCGTATCGATCTCTGTCGATACGGCGCATCTTTCTGAATCAAAAATCGATATTTATTTTTAAACGTAACGAAAATACGGCGCATTAACTTTCGTTAATACGACGCATTTAATTTTAATTAGATAAGCTGATTTTTGATTAATTAATTCGATACGGCGCATTCATATATTCTAAGCGGCGTATCTATTTTCTGGATACAGTCTGATTAAATTTTAACGATTATTAAGATACGGCGTATCCAACTCTTTGGATACGGCGCATCGTCTGCAGATATCAGTAACTTTAATTTCTCGTATTCCGTTTTCGTTATTAATTATCTTATATATTACTTTCTCGAGCATACCCTACTGATGCTTTTGTGTTGATTTCAGGAAGTGCATGACCAGGAGTTCTACGAAGAACTTGATTCAACCTTTCGAAGATCCTGAACGAGCCCTACATTCGCTTAAAAGGCTTTTCAACACAAGAAGCTTTGATCTTTCAAGTTCACTCGAGCTTGATTACTTTTCTGAAGAAAAAGAGGAAGTTGAAACAGAAACAATGGGCGAAAACACTACTATGGAGGAATACATGAACAGCACCCGTGCTGATTACACTTCAGGAGTTGCTAGACCAAAGTTTGATGATAAGTCAAAATTTGAGTTGAAGGGTCAGTTTCTCAAAGAACTAAGAGAGAATGCTTTCAGTGGGACAGAAAATGAGGATGCTAATGAGCATGTTGAAAAGGTCCTGGAGATTAAAGATTTGTTTACTTCAGAAGGAGTCACTGACGATCAGATCATGCTAAGAATCTTTCCAATCTCGCTAAAAGGAGCTGCTAACAAGTGGCTAAGGAATGAACCTGCTAGTTCAATCACTACGTGGGGAGATTTGAAGAGCAAATTCCTGAAGAGATATTGTCCACCTGCTAAGACTGCTAAAAAGATGGAGGCTATCAATAGTTTCAAGCAAGAGCCTGATGAAACCCTTTATCAAGCTTGGGAACGGTTTAAAGATTTATTGATAAAATGTCCTCAACACTATCTAACCCCTATGCAGGAGATAATATTGTTTTATCAAGGATTGGACGTGCCTACAAGACAAATTTTGGATGCTAAGGGAGCCGTACCTCAGATGAGTGCAACTAATGCTAGGAAAGCGATCCAAGAAGCTGCTGATCATTCTCAGAAATGGCACGATGGGACCTCTACTAGATCTAAGAGCAGCACTAATTTTGACGGGATTGCTGCTATTCAAGCTCAATTGGATAAAATTAGTAGAGAGATGAAGAAGCGAGATGAAAGAGCATATGCTGCCCAAGTTGGATGTGAAAAGTGCGAAGGACCTCACTACACTAAAGATTGCCCGAACAAGAATGAAAGTGAGACATTTGAAGAAGCATATTACACCCAATTTGGACAACCATTCCGACCTTCAGGAAGATTTAGGGAAGCTAGTCCGGGATTCTATCAAAAGAACAACTTCAATCCCGCTTATCAAGAGAGGAGGCAGACTTTAGACGATACTTTAAAGCAAATTATGGCCGATGCTGCTAAAAGACATGAAGAGAATACTGCTATGATCAAAGAAATCCGAGCTTCAACGGACACTACTACAAGAAATCAAGGAGCTTCGATCAAAGCATTGGAACAACAAATTGGTCAAATGAGCAAGGTTCTTCAAGAAAGGGGATATGGAAGTTTACCGAGCTCAACTGAAACAAATCCAAGAGATCATGTCAAGGCCATAAGCACCACTGAAGAAGTCACTCCTAATATACCTAGAAGATCGATGAATGGTAATGATGGTGCAAGACCCGAATTTTTCTTTAATTCTTCAATCAGCTTAAGGAGACTACTAAAAGAAAAGACAAAGATTGAAGAGGAGATCAAGGCAACAATGAAAGAAGAGAGCTCTGCAACCGACTTAAATGCCTTACCTCATAAAGAAAAAGACCCAGGAAGTTTTACTTTACCTTGTTCTATTAATGATATATCTTTCAATAATGTGTTAGCTGACTTAGGAGCTAGTGTTAGTGTTATGCCTCTTAAGACATTCGCTACCCTAGGACTAGGAAAATTAGCACCAACTAAATTACTTATTGAATTGGCTGATAAAACGGTAAAACGACCTGAAGGGATTGCTAATAATGTGCTAGTTAAGATTGAGCAGTTTATTTTTCCCGTAGACTTTGTTATACTAGACATGCCCGAGGATGTTAAGATTCCTTTAATCCTCGAAAGACCTTTCTTGTCTACTGCCCATGCTAAGATTGATGTGTTTAAGAGAAAAATCTCATTAAGGGTAGGGAATAATAAACTTGTCTATAAGTGCCAAGATCCGGTTAAAAGCATAATTAGAGGTGTTTATGTGATAGGATTAAGAGAGCGTATGGACCTCGATCTTGAAGCTAGACTTATGGGAGAAACATTGATTCAAAACAACTCAACTAATCCTAATCATGAGAACTTTGAGGAATTCATTGACCTTAATGTACCTACCGAACTTAGACGCAATGTTGTTAATGATTCTGATGATGAGTGGTATGATTGTGTGGTAATTAATAAACGTAGGAGAGTAGTTGAGAAAACAAATTTGAACAATGATGTGTTTATTGAACTACCACCCCACCTTGCTTATTTATGCCTATATGATAATAAGAATTTCCCGTCTATCATTTTGTCATCTCTGCCCGAAAGGGACAGGACTTTGTTCATACAGATATTGAAGAAGAACGGCGTGGAAATTAAGGACGAGCAAGGAGTGTTCAATATTACTGAATTGGCGATGAGGGAGCGCGATGTTTCCGACTCCTTCAATGATCGATATTAATGAGCTGAACGTGAGTCTAACTTGAAGACTCTGGAATAAAGACAAGTGCTTACCGGGAGACAACCCGGATTTATCTTTTTCTGTTTTCTGTGTCGAGTCAGTCAGGCCCGCATGAGGATACGGCGCATCTTAATTCTGAGATGCGACGCATCTCCTGCTATGGTCATATCTTATTTTATTTTTCTGCATTTTTATTTTCGACTTTAAAACTCTTTATCAGTTTATTTTTAATGCGGCGCATCCCTGGTTAAGGATGCGGCGCATCTTTATTCTGATCCGTATTAATTCCAGGCTCGATACGGCGTATCTTCTTCCATAAGATGCGGCGCATCGACTGACCTGATGATTTTCAGTTTTTATTTTTTAAGTTTTATTTTTCCTAACTACTAATGTATTATGCAAGTTGAACCTTTCTTATCTTAGGTGTGTTTTAAAGTGTTGATGGTATTATAGTTTCCTGGATTTCCTGTGGATACATCAAGTATGAAGCTTTAACGTTCTAATCCACAAGAAAGATGATTTTTGCTCTTATACTAATGGAGGATCATACCGAGCAAATCTCAGGGGAGTTTTCCTGTTCTAATTCTTTTATTTTCCAGTTTTTAACCTTTTATACAAACAACGAGGACGTTGTTTAACTTAAGTGGGGGGATTGGAGAATTAGAACACTTAACAATTACTTGTCCTAAACTTTTTCAAAAATTATGCTTAAAATGTGCTTAATATATCAAACTTAAAAATTTTTTCAGCATGTTTTTGTTTAAGATCTAAGTTGCATAGCTGCACACATGACGTTATTTTCAAAAATTGTGATTTTCCAAAATTCACAAATCTATGAGTGTGCCGGTGACTTGTAAACTTTAGAACTTGGCTTGTATACTATTCGAGACCACCATAATGAGTATTATTTATATAATTGGAATGACTTGTCTAAATTGATAAAATTCTAGGATTACACCCAAATAGCCTATTATATGTTATGTGTTATTAACTAACTACACTGGTTAGTTAACCCCCATATAAACCCTTTTGTTACTCTCATTTTTAGAGTAAGATACCCCTAGAAAAACACTCAGAGCCATTCCTTTCGTTTCTTACACCTATGTTTAAAATGTTTCGTTACACCCTTACACCTTAGCCTACCCTGTAGATTAGAATCCGTGGTTGGTTAATTGCTATAGGCAAAGTGTGTTTCCTTACATTACCTGTGTTCGCGTGCGTAATTCATTATCTATGGTTAGGTCGGGAAATTGCACAATGCAATTGGAGTGAAAGTAAATATTGTATATCTTTGAGTTTATTTTTTCGTGTGTTTACTACTTTCACTATTACCGTTATTTCTGAAAGTATGAAAAGTATGGAAAAATTATCCGGAAAGAAAGTTGTAGTGATGTGGTGAAATTTTACACATCTTTAGTAAAAAAAAAAAAAAAAAATCGAAAAAATAAGAAAAGAAAAAGAAAGAAAGAAAAGTTGGAAGTTAGTTTTAACCAACTTATGTAAAGTTATGTAAGTGGTCGATATCACCACTATTTGTTGTACTATATTTATGGATTGAATGGGAATTGGCAGTTACGGGAACGCCAATTAAGGTTTATTCTTTGATTAAGATCTTGTTGAGTATAATTCGTGTCTACCTAAAGCGTGTGTTTCAAGTGTTAAAGCGTGAGTTATTCGATGATATGAGTCTTGTTCATGGGATGGTTGGGATAGTGATTAACCACACTTAGGATTTTAATTTATTTGTTTTGTTTATTTTCATTTTACACCAATTTATATCCCAAATGTTATCCATGCCCTTTATTATTCTTTATCCAACCGAACCTTTGATTTATTGAGATTAGGGATTTGAGCAATCTTAAGTATCGTAGTCGTGGATTCGGCTATGTATTTATGATTTTGTCGCCCTTTTTGATATATTATTATTGGCGAAGTTTGGACCTATCTTTAGCCTATTCGAGTTAAGGATTTGAGCAATTGCAAGTATCGTGTTCGTGGATTCGATCATGTATTTGTGATTTTGTCGCCTTTTCTGGAATTTGAGATCGATAGTGAAAAAGAATAATTAACCCTTAAGCCTAAAAACCTTTTTTACCGCTTTAGACTTGTTATTCCTTAGCTTTAGTGGGGGAGATGTGTATACTTGCCAAGCTTATGATAGAATATTCGTCGCGACTGGACAGTTAAACGATTAGATTTGCTTTTATCGAATTATTTTATTTATACTTCTAATTCGTTAAGTGTTTAGTTGTGTGATTATGAATTAAACGAATACATGCTTAAATATAAAAATAAATCCTAACATCTTTTAGGATACATTTTCATAAAAGAAATTCTAAGGTTTACTTGGGGACAAGTAAAGTTCAAGTGGGGGGATATTTGATGAACTCAAATAAGTACATTTTATTACTATCATTTATCCTATTAAATTGACTTGTTTTACTATATTATGTATGAGGATTGATACTTAATCGTTTACTTTTGTAATTCTCAGGTAAAAACAAGCATTTGGTGAAACTTGGCGATTTTGGACTAATAATGGAGCAAAACATGCATAAAGTGAAGAGTCTACTGAAATGGACAAGATCAAGTTAAATCTGCTCCAGATGCGCCGCATCTCACTAATGACATGCGCCGCATCTCTATCAAGATATCACCAGATACGATCCAAGATACAAGAGGACATGCGCCGCATCTAATCATGGAGTTACGCCGCATCTTCTGGCGGTGTACGAATATTCCTGAATATTATAATCTTGACCCCACGCGAAGTTAAGTACATGCGCCGCATCTACTCCTTAGATGCGCCGCATCTTCCCTCAGACAGAAACTAAAATACCCCAAAGCCATCGAATTTCGTGTGCATTATCAGAGTTTCGAAGACCGAACAGGAAAAACCCTAGACGAATTCAGTCAAGGGGCACACAAGACACACCCCAAATCAAAGATACAAGAGCTGTAAGAAGGTGCTGCATGTATTTTAATTCATTAAGTAGTTTTGTTTTATTGTGTTAGCAAACTTTAATTCATCAGGATTGGTGGCTTGTGTAATGTGACAACGAAAGATTGCACTCCCTTTAATACTTGCTTTCCCATCAATTAAAGTTTATATGTTGATGTCTTTGGTTACTACTTATTAGTGCATTGATAACCTCTGTGTTTATTAGTGGCTTGCGGGCATTTGACTGCGGGACATAATGTGGCTCCCACGGTTATTACTAAATTGATCACTTAGGAATAACTTTTAGACATAAGTAATCATTAAGGGTTTACTCGCCGATAAGAATAGGACCAACGAGAAAGGGTTAACTACATACACTTCATATAAAGCTATCAATAAAACAAGTGACAATCTACTTAATCATAAGGACAGCCCTCTTATTGTCTCGAGTATTTATCTGTGTACGTGTGTGCTACTTGCTGATTCGTGCCTATTGGTTTATTTTATTACTTAATTGCAAACAAATCGTGCCAGTCTCTCAGGCTGAAACCCCCTTGCGTTAGGATATTAAAATACTGATTAGAATAACGAGATAATACGTTCCACTCCTAGTGATCGACACTCTACTTACCATTATATTCATACTGACCGGGTACACTGCTCGTTAAGTGTGTGTGTTATTGATAAGTCGGCTAAATATAAATTTAAAACTTGAGTAGGCATTAAAACTGCTAAACCGCAACGACACATCACGCGCATCAGGACTCGTGACCTTGGTTGACACGTACTATTTGGGAAGGTGGTTCCCCGCCCTTGGGTCCAAAATGACGCGACCATGGGTGAATATAATCCGAAAATTCATATACTTATACTTTAGCAGTGGATTGTAAACACATAGGTTGCAAGTCTTGTATGGGCGGGACTTGGGACTGAGTGGATTTACAAGGCCTTTGCTGTGAAATCTTTATTCAAATGCTTTACATTTTAAACTAAACTCTATGAACTCACTAACCGTTGGTTGACACTTTTTAGCATGTTTATCTTAGGTTTAAAAGGCGATAGTGGATGCATGGATTCTAGAGTCAATTGCATACTTGGAGACTCATATCATTTATCTTTTACCATTCGAAACATATATGTAACTTTATACTTTGGTTTTCTTGTTTAACCCTGATTTTAATAATTCGAATGGTAATATTTTAAAACGTCTCATTTAGAGGTCGTTTTCTATACCTTGATCTATATTATGAAGTAATACCCCCTTGACTCTACTGTTCCGCTGCGGTAATTTGGGGGTGTTACATGATTCTTACCACATTTGATCTTTATCACATGTGATTATAAAAATTTCATAAACAGACTGCTCTAATCTAGAAGTTGATATGCAATGTGTGTTATATGCCTGGAAAGCCATGAATAAGCGGTTTGCTTTGCAAAAAAATAGAGAAAATTCTAATTTATACACAAATAATTGTATTAATTTTAATACAGTTATTTAGTGTTTGAAATTTAAATTAGTTTTAAATCACATACGATATATTATGTAAATTTCAATACTAAAAAAATGTTAAAAAAAGCGTGAGAAAAAAAAGTGAAAAAGTGATTTTTTTTTTTTATTTCGTCAAAAGTATATTAAAGTGTCCGTACACAGAAAGATAATAATATGTTTGTTGTATAATTTGTTTTATTTAACGATTAACGGTTATAAGGTATTTAATTTTAAAAAATAAGTGTAATTGTATTTTTAATTAAAAATTACTCTATCTGTCATTTATTAACTGTCTAGTTTGACTTTTTCAATTCTTTCTTTCTTAACTTTGGTCTTAAATATTTTTGTTTGTGTTATATAATATTTGATGCAAAATATATAAATAGATTAGGTTTTAAATGTATTTTCATTGGTATAATTTTTATCAAATATTATATAACAGAAACAAAAATATTTAAGGTTAAAGTTGAAAAAGAAATACTTGAAAAAGTCAAACAGCACAGTCAATATGAGACGGAGGAAGTACATAGTATTATTTAATCTTTTTTTTTCTTAATAGAAAAATGAGTGGCAAATTTTCTGGTATTTAACTAAACACTCCTTTTAACTTATTGATATTTGTCTTTATTCATTTTAATGATAATTAAACCCGAGCAATGGGTCCAATTGCAATTTGCGCAAATAAATAGTTTAGGACGGGCCCATAATGTGTTTTATTGACCAATCTGATCTTTGTTTCCATCACCATTTACCCAAATCACACTTTTTCAAGCCATTAAATTTGAGCTCACAAATTAGCAGAAAGACATGTGAAGATGCATTCACAGAATGACATGGCAAATATCATACAAGTAAAAGTGAAAAACAGACACTTGATGATCCATTAATTGGAAAAAAACCAATCAACCCCACACTAGACATATCAAGTGCTTCAGCCTGTATAAAAGAAAATAAAAAAAAAATCCCATTCCACCTTATAGTGTTAGCAAGAACTTTAGGATAGTTACATGAAAACTAATTTAAACTCCTATTGCATTCCAAGTCACATTTTCCAAATTTTAGTGTTTACATAGACTAAAACGAACTTTAAATAACTAAAATTTATTAGTTGCAACAAAACCAATATTGATTATATGATGTCATCCTTAGATACTATCTAATAAATTATTCGACACTCAAGTAAGCAATTATCATCACTTCAAACAAAAAAATTACATTGATTAATTATTGTTTGTTACGCGTTTTGTTATCTTTATAAAAGTATATCATTTCAAATAAAAGTATGTCTATTGTGGTTTTGTTGGCTTTTGCTCTACTCAAAAAAAAAAAAAAAAAAAAAAAGAAAGAAAGAAAAAAAAAATCTTTCTAAGGCGCAATGGCAACTCTACTCTATAGAGTATTTTCATAAGGTAGTATGCATTTACAAGAACTTGAGAAATAATACTGTTTGACACTGTATTTTGAAATACAATTACAAGTTCATTGTATTACTGTTTAAATTGTAAGGATGCGATAATGATTTAAAACTAGTTAAGTATGAAAATGACTGCATTAACATGTTTGTAGTTTTTCTTTGTGAAATTACAGTAAAAACAACAAACATGTTAATAAATCCAAATTTATGCTTAACTAGTTTATACCCCTGTTTCTGTTAAAACTGATAATTGAATTCTCTTGTTTTTGTACACACAATCAACTTCAAAACATAATCTTAAACACCAAACAATGTTTTTAGAGCTAGAAATTTATGATTTATACTTAAAAAATGGAACCCAACTTTACAAAACCTCATCAACATAATAAAAAATAAATATATATGTATAGAAATGTACAAAAAGAGAGTAAAGATAAATTTATACTCATCTTGTTTAATGCTTTGATAGACAGACAACAAGGTTGGTTTATGAAGCTGATCATAAATGCTCACACATAGGCAGCCACAGTCCCCCACCACCAACATTTAATGATCCTTATGAATTGGCGCGCATTTCATTTAATTCCCCACCATCTCATGTCTCCCTTCATCCTCACCGTTCATCTATTACATCTTACGTGGCATTCATCTTAGTCGTCGATCATCTCGTCTGGTTTAGCAACGATGATCGGTTCACGCGTCTCGTGTAAATATGATGTTCAGACTGACTCAACGGCTCGCTGACAATATTGTGTACTATCCGCTAATTGACAACGTACGTTGATCAGTCTACACGTCTCGCTAATTTATTTATCGTCTATTATATCTTTCTGGTGACAACAACGCTTCGGGATCACCGCTTCGTAACCGACTCGACGAGAACATTCCCGAAGAATTCATATTCACATGAGCCGAATGTCTCAAAAATATCGGACTCGCAAACGACTTTCTCCTTCGAGACGAGCTGCCGTCCCCGCCTTGACGCCTAAAAAAAGGCGACTTCAATCCGCGATAATAACGAAACGAAAACACCCTAGTTTTCGTCAACGAGCTAAACGGTGACGGTCGCTTGCTCCAAAAGCTACCGCCACCGTTACCACCACCGTGACGGCGGTACCTCCACGGTGACGCCGTCGCCGGCTCAATAACTAACCTCTCAGAGCCGATATTTCGTTCAAATCCAAACGAATACGATCGTTTCAACAAAAAGTTTCTCCGGTTGATCCTGTCTTCAACTCCAGAATCAACCGGAGAAACAGAATTATATTCATTTACTTGCACAATCTCTCCTACACCTACAGATATGACAGATAAATCAATATTATCATCTGTCATATCTGTAGGTGTACTTTCGATGATAACATCATCAAAATTAGGTCTAATTCGCGGAGACATAACAGTAGTCATAAAAGTCCGCGAATTAGACCTAAAAACAGTAGCTCTACACAAGGGACAATTAGCATGACATCTAAGCCATACATCAATACACTCCACATGAAAAGCATGAAAACAAACAGGCAATGTACGGACATAATCCTCGTCTTCAAATTCCAACAAACACACAGCACATTCATGCACACTACTGCTTTTCCTCGTATGTATAGACAAAGGTATTGTCTTGATAACGTCATCATCTAAACCATATCCATAAGAACTGTTTTGATCGTTGTTATAAAGATGGTCATCTTCGATATCGTTGGTTCCGACGGATGAAGGGACGTATGAACGGAGGAGACGGCGGCGGCGGCGCCACTGGCGGAAGCGGCGGGAGATGGCGCGTGAGTATGTGATGGTGATGAAGGCGGCGGCGATGATGATGACCATCGCGATAAGGGGTGGAGTGAAACGAACTGGTGGCTTCGATGGTTGTTGTGGTTGTGGTTGTGGTGATGGTGATGGTGATGGTGATGGCGATGGTGATGGTGTTGTGATCATGGTGTGTGTGTGTTTTTTGAGTGTGTTTTTAGTGTGTGTTTGTATGGTTGACTGAAATGAATTGGATGGAAGGTGGAAAATTTAAGTAGTAGTATGACACGTCAATGTTGATGAAATTAATGCTCCATGATGGAAATTTTGGAAGGGTGTGATGCTGATATACGTACATCTTTGTTTTTGCTTATTAATTCAGGTCACGTGCCATGCATTTGACATTTGACTTCTCTTTTAGTGTTTACATTTGTTGACCATCCGTAGTGGGGGTTGTTTCACCCCAACAGCGCCCCATATACACACCAACAGCGCCCCAGCTCGAAAACGCAGGGGCGCTGTTGCTCCAAAAATTCGTTTTTTCGTGGTTCTGACAACGCCCATTTGCATGTTTTTTTTTTGTTTTTTCTGTAAAATAGCACCAACAACCCCCCACTCTCCATTATACCACTTTTTCAACAGCGCCCCATAATACCCCACATGCCACGTGGCAAACAACCCCCCACTCTCCACACCACCCCACTACACATGGTCTTAGTATTTACATTTGTTGACTTGAAGATTAGAGTGATTTTGCTAAAAAAAAAAAAAAAAGAAAAAAAAAAAAGAAAGAAAAAAGATTTTTTTTTAAACTTAAAAAAAAAAGATTAGAGTGATGCGTATGGTCACATTCGTGGCTCGTCATTTTTACGCGGATAGTCAAATGGCGGCGTCATTTGCAAGCTACTGCATCGTATCGAGCTTGAGTCATTTCTCAAGTGACTAAACTAACATTCGCGAAATGCACACTCACTTTTATTTTTTTTACCGTTTGGCCTCAAATAGCTAGTTTACTTATTTTTTTAAACTAAAACTATATCATTTTACCATTTTATATAAACCCAAATATACCACCATTTTACACACAATTAATTCTTTTTCCACCTTTATTTTGGTACATACTAAAACAAACGAGGCGATGTTAAGCCCGTGCGTTGCACCAATTGTGTCTAAGTGTTCATAGCTTAATGGTTGGTACTCATTAGGTTTACACTATTTAAACTAATTACTTTAAATGTTGCTGGTTCTTCTAAATTGTATGATTGTATGCGTTTATGGTTTGTGCAACAGGCAGGTGAAGATTATGCACTTTTCAAATTACTTTTTTCTTTAAGAGCTCAACTCATTTTGCTCTTAGACCCTAATAATAATAATAATGTGACACACAATCCCTAATTTTTTCTCTTGCCTCAAAAAACGCAGTCAACTACATTCTTATCACCAAACCTTTCTTCTCTACTCAACTTGAATCTGGCGGTGAAAATGATTATATCAGGTTATTTATAATCTTCAAAACCTAGTTGAAAAGTTGTAAGCATTCTAAACCATTAAGACTTAACATTTATTTCAAGCACAACAAACAATTCATATTCCTCTTCACTTCATCTTCCGGGCAATAATTGACGATTATGGCTTGAATACATTCTTTTGTGCACAATTATTTTAGAGATTAAGGTGTTTCTTTAAGCATGTTGTACCATACAAATTTTTATGCACAAATCCTCTTCCACATTACATTAATAATTTATTTAGTAAGATTTTCACGAACATGTTCATATGTCGGATGCAAATGTTGAATATGATAATACCAAAGTAAATTGACGATTTTTTAAAGCAAGATGACTAAAACATCTTCAAAATCATTCTAATGTCACATGTGCGAAACATATATGCAAAAAGAACAACAATAAAGCAACAACACATAGGCGCTTAAGAGCATCCCATAGCCTTTTATTTAGAAACAATTAAGCATAAAGTTATACTATACTTTAAAAATCCAAAGCAATCATAAGTCATAACAAACTTGTTGATACATTTAATTTAAAAAGTATCAAGACTCAATATTATATTAGTCAAGTGATAATTGGTGTGGGGTGAATACGTATGATTTCGTCTAATTCTACTCCCGGTTTAGCAAGGCAAAGACCACATGGTTTGTCCCACCGAGCATATCACAATTCACACGGTTACAAATGAAACCCACCAAATCATCATTAAAATCTTTAGCCCTGCGATCCAACCCACTTTTTATATCTTTGCCGGCCTTTTATATCTTGGCCCAAGTAGATTTAGATTTCACTTATTATTATAGCCATATACCCTTTAACCCTAAATTCCAACCATAGTACACACATTCAGACGCCTCCTTTCATTTCATAAGCAGCCACAAGGAAAAAAAAATTCGATCCTTTCTTCTTTACCTGCACAAACCGAATCTCACAAACACAAATCACAAACCCTTTTTAACCATGAATCTCTTTGACCCAGCCACAAAAACCATTAACCCATCTTCTTTTAGTTATGAAATAGAAAAACAAAAGTAATCTTGTTTATTCATCGTATGTGAAAGGCACGAAGGTAGGTATCTCTTTGTGATTTTCGTTTTGTTCTTGGTCATGAACGAACCAAGAAAGAAAATAACATTATTGTTATCTTCTTCTCTTTTTGTTCGGATATTTAATGAAGAGGCTTAGCTTCGAATAGATCTATGGTAACATTTTTGTTTTGATTCGTTTTTTTTCATTCTTTTTTTTTTCCTTTAACCGAATGAAAGTAAGAATGAAAACCGTTTGGTTTTGTTCTTTTCTTTAAAATATTCGAATATTAAAAGAAGCTATTTGCTTCTATAGATCGATGATGATTTCATAATTTTGAATCTTTGAAGGTTTTGATATGATTCAAACGAATCTGAGATCTTTGCTTTTGTTCTTGTATGTGTCTTGCGGTGTTATGATGTAGATGAGACTTGAGAAGTGATGGGTTTTGGTTTCGACCGATGATGTTTAAACCGAGGTTTATGTGGTTGTCATTTATAGGCTCCTGCCGGAAGGCCTAAAGTCTTCATTAAGACAATTTATGACAATATGGTTTGTATGCCATGTGGTTTAACTCCTGCAGTCTATTGACCTTCCGTAACACCATCCTTCACAGCATTCAATTGTACGAATTGAATGATTTCAACCCACGAATGTAGTTTATACACAATTGAGAGTATGCTTGAATGATGTTGTACCGTACTTTACTTTGTGCACAAATCCTCTACCACATTAAATTAAGCTATTGAATCTTTTATATATAATAGATTTACTTTTATTTTCACTTTCAAAAAAATGTCTCAACACCCTGATGTGCTTTTATAGGTATGTATATTTCTACTAAGTTTTAATATTTATATTTTGCCGAACTAACCTATAGACTAACACTAACGAGCAGTGTACCCGATCAATGTAGCTAATTGGGTAAGTATGAGTCGTTCGTCAGGAGTGATTTACTAATTAACTAATCCTAAAGGTATTCTAATTATCTAATAAACTTAAAATAACGGGAAGGGGGTTTTAGCCAGAGAGACTAGTACGAGTTTTTATTCCTAATTAAACTAATAAAACAATTAAATAAACTAAATAACACAAAACAAACGAGTAGTAAAAAGGCACTAAATCAATATTAGGTAGAACGTGCTAGCCAAGTCTATTCCAATTACGTGTTCTCAATATGTTTTACTAGTGCAATGATTCTAGTTTATTACTGACCCTCGTTGGTGATTTACTAATGTAAACAAGGTGGGTCTTCTCCCTTAATCCTAGGCTCTGACGAGGGTTAATGCTGTCACTATTAACGAAACACGCGTAATGTACTTCAACCACTATTTATAATTTATCTATAGTGATATATTTTACCCACTTATTTGCCTTATTTTAATGTGTTAATACAAATAAGCCGTAAAAATGTTTATTTATATTTATCGATCTCTTTATGTTTTGTCGATAACAACCATAAAATTATCTCAAGTACAAATCTAAAGTTTACATGTTATCATATTTATTTTTACTACTTATTTAAATTTGTTAGTTATGTAATAATATAATTGTAAGTAAATGTGTTGGCTAATTCTTAACCCATAAACCATGACCCATGACCCAAAACCCATGGCCCATGTGCATTGCATCATGCATGACATCAAGTTAGGTAAAATCCATAACCCATGACCCAAAGTCCATAACCCATGACCCAAAGTCCATAACCCATGACCCAAAGTATGCATTGCATCATGCATGACATCATGTTGGGTACCTATAACCCATAGTTCATAACCCAAAACCCGGAACTGTAACCCAAAATCTGGACTGGCTGACCCAGTTGCCGAATCCCTTGGTTTACACTGGCCGGATCCCGGTGAACAGTGACAATTTTCCAAGGGATCCGCCGGATCCGGGTGAACAGTGACAATTTTGCCTATAAATAGTGAGCCATTTCTTCTTTGTTTCTCACCCATTCTCATACATACTTTCTCTCATTCTTATATCTCTCTAACCTCATATCTAAGGATAATTCTTGTAGTTATCTTCTTGTGTTTCTCAAGGTTCTTTTTAAAAGATGAGATCACGTTCTTTGCATACGAGTCTTCCAATCTTCAAGAGAAGAGTTGCTAGGATTCATCATCACTACAAGATCACTGAGTTGTTTCTTGTATTTGATACATTTCATTGTATTCGTTAAGTTGGTGTGTTAGTTGTGTTGGATTGGTTCTTCCTTTGTAAAGAACCCAATATTTAGCTTTATACCGAAAAAAGTGTAAGCAACGTTGTAAGGCTTCTCCGCCGGTTAAAGAGGTTGTTGACATAGTGCTTAAGAACTCTCGAGTTGGGTACTTGCGGAGTGGAGTAGGGAAAGGAAGGTGTCCCTGCAGCCGAACCACCATAAATTAGTGTGTCATGGTTCTATCTCTTCCTCTCGTTACTTTATCGTATTTATCTCTTTTCTTACTTACTTGCATTGTCTATATTTCATCATCCAAATGTTTCACATACAATCGATCTAAAAGTTTTTGTAAACTAAATTTAAATCGGTAAAACTATTCAACCCCCCTTCTAGTTTTCTACATAATGTCATCTACCTAGTGGTAATATACTCACTGGTCAGAATAAAAGAACCTACCTAAGACTCCTCCAGACTTAGTATCCCTAGGCCAGAACCAAATAGTTTACAGACATTCAATTATCATGATTCAGATCTAAGGTTTATAATTCAATTAAACTATTAAAGTTATATAATTTTAAGCTATATTCCAAAGATCTAGTTACAAGATAACAAAGAACACGCAAATAAATGAGTAATACAATAAAAATAAATAATATCCAACAAGGTAAACTAGAAACCGATGTAAAACAAATCAATAACACATAATATTCATAAACTTGGCTAACACCTTAGGGTGTTAGCCCATAATCTCAGTAATAAAGGAAACAAACATAATCAAAATGTATAGAGTATGAAACATAGTGAATACGATACAAAAACCGAATGATTATATGATGAAACTACGTTACAAAGAGTTCTCCTAATTAATGATTGAGTTTGCAGAACCTTCTTGCCTTCTAAAATAGGCTGGGAACCGAGTCTTATGGTATAAAGTTGTATAGAATTCGTAAATAGGGTTTTCTTTATATAGTCTCTTGAATTCGATCGATACGGCGTATTGAGCTCCTTCAATACGGCGTATCAGGCAATATTTGCGTAGGCCCCACAATTAAAATATTCTAGAATCTGTACGAACCACGAGTAAATGCGGCGTATTGAGCATATTGGATACGCCGTATTGGTGCCTTTCACAATCTATGGGTTTGATGAAGCGTTGAAATGAATACACCATATCCTTGATAATGAATACGGCGTATTGAGGCTCTCTATTTTGGACTTAGCTTGATTTCTTTGTTTTAGCTCCAAATCACGTCCTTTTCCTTAACTTTCATCAATTGCTCTGTTATTTACTGTAATTAATAAAAGTAAGCAATTAAGTATCATATCCTACATAAATAACATAAAATGAGCAATAATTATGGGATAAATGGTGCATAATATTAGTCCTTATTCGATGTCATCACACCCTAACGATTAATTTTTCCTCAATCTTCTCAATATGTCACAACAATCATCCTCGTCAAACCCTCCGACACCTTCGTCCAAACACTCGACATCTTCTCAATATCCTCCATTTGGTACCCAATACACTATGCCGACCCCCGAACAACTATATCAACAATACCAACAACAAATGCATAACCAACAATTTCAAAAACTTCAAAAAAATCCACCACAAGAAACAAAACAAACACAATCGATACCACCACCATCCGAGCACACATCCCGCGACGAACAAAAGTTATGAAGAAAAGGAAAACGAGCCGCAAAACGTAACACAATCGAGATACCCGACGATATCGATGAAACCATATGAGCTCATTCTCGTTGGATGGTGGCGAAGGAAACTTTATTAGCCTCGTGTTATGTTAGTGTTTCCAAGGATAACCGAGTCGAAATTGACCAATTCGTTTTGGAACAAGGTTCTTTTCGAGTTCAACAAATCTTCTCATCACAAACGTATCAAGGATATGTCGACAGGAAAGTGGGTAACGTTGAACCGTAATTGTCAAAAGTTCAATGCTATCTACAAATATTTAAAATGTTTGAATCGAAGTAGGGAAAATGAGGTTTATATTATGAATCGTGTTAGGCGAGCATATCGTGATGAGTCAAAATTGGGAAGTAAACCATTTACTCAATACGGGGTGTGGGAAATATTGACCAACAAACCAAGTGGGATTCGTTTGACCCCATTGAACCGGTTGATATCACTGGACATGCTGAGCTATTCGGCGATGATCCAAGACCATGTTCCACTGGCAAACAACATCCCTAAAAAAAACAAAATCAGAAACCTCGTCGAGCACCGCGGGAAGTAACCTACCGGAATTTGCGGGTGCTATGTAAAATGAGTTTTGACTCAAACGAGAAGCCGCTTAAGCGGCCTATGAGGCGGCGAGAAAGAAAGACCGGACAATACATAAAATGGAAGAATTGAAGTTTCTCTTAACTAATACTGACGGTTTTTCGGAAACCCAAACGTACGTCATCAACATGCAAAACGACAAAATAGTGAAAAAATATTTCAAAGATAACGCATGCCCAAGCTCTTAAGATTCGTATTGTTTATAATTTTTTTCGTATGTGTTTTTAAAATTTTGTAACGTTTTTTTTATTCAGTATGTTTTATCTTTAATTTCGTATTGTAAGTTGGATTCCTAACATTTATTTTATAAATGAAAATATAGTTTGTTTGAAAAATGAAAAACAAAAAATTGGTGGGGCCCAAAAACTGCGAAACGACTTGCAAACGGCTTGAGCCACTACATAGGGGTATTTTTGGTGTGTGAATGTGAAATGTGAAATGTTGAGGTGGCACTGATTTGGCAAAACGGCATGCCACCGCAATTGTCGCTCTTAGTGTAAAGGGTATCACTGTTAACTTGATCTTAGCGGCACGTTAGCTTTTTAACATATCATCTTACCATTACCTTTAAAAGTGTAATGGTCACCAGTTATCCAACACATAAAAGTACCTTACCTAATACATACATACCCGATAATTTAGCACATACACTCACAAAAAAATAAAAATAAATAAGAGGGTGCATTTCAGTTAGGTGAAGCAGACGACCTAACCAACCCCTTTTCCACCCTTTCACGCGCCAAGGATGCACCTCGGTCATTGCCTTCGCATGTGGTCTCATCCTTTCACGTGTGGTGGATCGCCACCATAACGGTTGGTCTAAGGTTACTATAAAGTGGTAAAAACTAAAAAAAAGATTCAAAAAAAAATGACAACTTCGAGAAAAAGATGAAAGAAAAATTTCAAGATTTGAATCTAGATACTATAAAATAGCCAAGAGGTATTATTAATGACTGTGCTTTGTGATTACATAATAAGGATGACATTTGTATTCATAGCAAACAAATAGTTTGTTGACCAAAAAATGTTAACCTTAAAAAAATGGACCCAAACCCGTAATTAGGTTTGCCCCAATAAAACTAGTCATCTAACACTCTTTCGCAGTTTGAACGGGAGGCTTCTGGACAGTCATACTGGTATATATGTTGAAAGCCGATTCTACCTCTTTTATACTATCATCTTCTTTGTTGTTTGTTTAAACGGAAGCATCATTTTTTGGCGGCTCGGTTGTTTACTGCTTGCGGCTTCCTCTTTTGTTTGACGCTTTTTTTACGTCATGGCTTACTTTGCCTTTAGATAGTGGCAGTTTTACGACCAACTGTTTTCGAAAAAGAACCACTCAAGGGTGGCCTAGTGGAAAAAGGGTTTGTGACTATCACTCTAAAATGTGTTAGGTCTCAAGTTCAATTTCTGTTAGGTGCAAACAACCTGGAAGTGGCCACGCCAACCTCCTGAAAAGGGAGGGCTTTACCTGGTTTGAGTCTGTGTGGCGGTAGGTTCAAACCCCGTGGATTAGTCAACCAAAAGGTTGGAAACCATGGTTACCAAAAAAAAAAAAAAAAAAACTATTTTCAAAAAAAAAAAAAAAAAAAAAAAAAAAAAACTATTTTCAAAAAACAACAATGACATCTTGGGGTAAAAAAAGATTAATGCGGATGAGAAATTTTTTTATTGATGGCTAAATGAACATAATATAGATGTGTTAGGACGGCTAGAGTTTTTGTGATCTAGGGTTTTTTATTTTGATTTAATAAAAATTCTAATAAATAGAAAACATAAAGCAAAAGAAAGTAAATAAATTAGGATCCCTCCGATCATCGGCAAGTAGCCGATGATCGGAGGATAACTATTTTTTGTTGGTTTGAACATAAAGCTCTAGTACCATGTAAAATATCAAAGAGGTATTATTAATGATTGTGTTTTGTGATTACATAAAAAGGATGACATATGTATTTATAATAAACACATAGCTTCAGTAAAAAAGAAATGTTAACCCTAAACCTAGTAGACCCAAGTGCACAGTTAGGCTTAGGCCAATAAACCTAGCCATCTAACATATACCACTTTGTATGAATTTGAGACGACGCCACAAATGAACTAAATGCATCAGCGGACCCAGATTTATCAGTGAGCAAGTTCATACTTCTTATATAACTAGGGACATAGAATTTGTAAACCATGTTAATTGTAAAAAAATGAGGTTTTTAACAATCCTTTACACTACAGAACAAAAATCCGTGGGGTTCTCATGAACTCCCGAAAACTCCATTGGGTCTAGCAGGGACGGAATCAGGACCAAATATGACCGGGTGCACAAATTTTTTTGAACAGTAATATAATAGAGTTAAAACATGAATGAAAATGAAGAATGCATTAAAACGATAAATAAATGAACATATTACCTTCTAATCAGGGATCCTACGATCTTTCATAGCGAAAAAACGCGTACGTACACTATGATTTTTAACATTAGAAAGTTCTTATTTCTCTATAGCACAAGTTAAAGCGCCGTTAAAAATAATCATTGTCCATCCGATCACACAAATAAGTTTTAATGAGCTTCATTTTAGAAAAATATCTTTCAACCATAATGGTAGCAACAGGCAAGATGAAAACCAACTTCAGCTATCGATAAAACAAATGATGAGATGTATGCCTTTTCTTATCCATCATCTTCTTAGCAAGTTGGCAATGCTATCTAAGTTAGCATAATCATTATCATTACGCTTCATCTGATAATAGACTCCAAGTTTTGTAGGAAGACTTAACATTTCCTTATAAGTAAAATCACGTGGATACATCTCACTAAGTTTCACCAACTTTGATACGCTAAATTCTGAAAATGAATCATGTGGACTTAACGCCACCATAAAGTCTAGTAAATCGATGCTCCCCTCACTAAAATGATTTCGGAACTCTTGAATTTGCATATCCATAACACTGTTGAATATATCAACCTCAAAATGATGTTGATTTTTAATTATATCCCTTCGACCTCTTGAATGAAAGTCAGCCATATTTACCATCACAATATCATGTTTACCACAAAATGAAGTTACATTATTCAAAAGTGAAGAAAAACCTGTTGCCATATACTCTTGCAATGCTCTCTTTGTTCCTTTTACCAATGAAACGGCCTCTAAGATAGTTTGACCGCTCTTTTAAAGATGACGTGAAAATGTATTAGTGATCCCCAAGATATGCAACAACAAGTACAATAAAAACACAAAATCAAGTGTTTTGAAATACTTTATAAGACCAGTAGCTGTTCCACGGTTAGAGATAGTATCACCTTCTTCCTCAACATAGTGAATCACCTTAAGAACCTCCGAAAACATTTTTATCAAACTAGTGATAGTTCTATGATGAGAACCCCATCTTGTATCTCTAGCTCGTGCAAGAGTAACTTCTTGGTTTTTTCCTCTCCATGTTTCAATTTCACCTTTTTATTTCTTTTACTAGCATTTCTTTGTGACTTTCTCGCAAAATATCTTTTCGTTTACAAGAGCCACAAACAACATTTGTCACCGTGGTTAGAACATCAAAGAAGTCTCTAGCACACTTGTGGTTTTTTGCAACAACCACAACTATTAACTCGAGTTGATGAGCAAAACAATGTACATAATATAGTCATTTTATTTTAGGATCAAATCTTTTAAACCATTAAACTCACCACGCATATTACTTGCTCCATCGTAAACTTGTCCTCGCAACTGTTTCAAAGAATTAATTAGCATGTTACATGTAAGACAAATAATAACTTGCTAATCAAAGCTTTTAAACCATTAAACTCACCACGCATATTGCTTGCTCAATCGTAACCTTGTCCTCGTAACTATTTCAAAGATTTAATTAGCATGTTATATGTAAGAAAAATAATAACTTGCTAAAAAATAAGATATTTAAGACTTAATTTTGACCTCTTACCTGTTGTATACTCAATTTGTGTTCATTAAATAAAGAATCAATGGCAGCTTTTAGAGTAGAAGATGATGTATTATTTTCAAGAATAAGACCATTAAATTTCTTCTTTAACACTCCAAATTTGTCAACAAACCTCAAAACCACAGTCATTTGTTCCTTCTTAACTAAGTCAATAGACTTGTCAATTAACAACGAAAACACGTCATCAACAATCTCTAAACAAATATAGTTAACTATCTCTTTCGCAAAACACTCAACTACATCTTTTCGAATCTTAGGCAATGTTAAGATATAATTCTTTTGAGTATTTTCTAATGTAACCACACAAATTTCCTCATTACGATCTCTAACAATTTGTAATGCTTCAAGATACTGTAACAATTCGCATTTCAGGTTGATTTCTATTCCCGAAATTTTTACTATTCATTTCACCATTCATTTTTACTATTCACTTGCACTATTCATTTTTGAAATTTTTATTTCATATCGAAAATTTTATTTCATATTCTCGTGAGATAAATTATTTCCATGACAAAATAAAAGTTTGACGCTTGGCGGGTCATTTTCGCAAAAGTTATTAAGAAAATATACGTTTGGTTTAAACGTCGTTTAAACATCCTGCGTTTAACGAAAACCAACTGCGCCAATTTTCCTCGCATCAGATTAATGTTTGGTACATTCACAATCAATTAGAGAATTTTCGATTTAAAGTTCAAATGTTACCAAATAGACCCTGTGTCTTACAAAACAGAAATTACGTTTTAAGCACTTTCACTTATCCGCAACCTTAGCCTATACCTGCACCACATTTTCTAAGATGTTTAGAAGCTTTCACATTCTTGGAAAAGTCAACATATTTTTCCCTCCTCCTTTGACCAAAAATCATTCCTTGATTTTATAAGTCATTCATTGATTTTTAGGCTTACGGTTTTACGTCTAAAGGACATTCAACACCAACCGGCACTAGACTGAGCCCAGTCTAGACATTATAGGCCATTTTAATTCATTGTCGTCATATTAGAAAAGTTACATTTTACTTTTCTCAATTTTACGCAACTTTCATACGTTTTACGTATTACGCGTTTTAGACCCGCGTTTCCAGCGTTATCAGCATTTAAGCAACCCGATGGAACTTACCACTCATTTTATATTTTATTATGGAGTATATTGACAAGTTTAATCATTCTTTCAAGTTTCGTATTTTTACGATACCCGGTTTTACGTTTCGTGACTTAACGGTTTACAGTTAGCGATTAACGGAACCAAAACTCACTCCGTAAGTCAAGATAATCATTCAATCTAAAATATCTAGATATTTTCCCAAAAATATCTAGATATTTTCTCAAAAATATCTAGATATTTTCAGAAATTCACTAGTCGTGTAAATACCCATTTCTCATGGAAAAATTATTCTAAACGCAATGGTACTAATTTCGTGTCCTAAATCGATCGTTATCGAGTTTAAATGAGTCCCGAACCATAATAACACAAAAGTTACAATAATGGCCCCTGTAAAAATATTTCTCGTTTTATATACTCATTTCTTGGAAAAACTATTCTAAACGCAACGGCGTGATTTTCGTGACTTGAATGAAACATTTGCTAGCCTAAACAAGTCCCGAACACGAAAAGCAGAAAAATTACACAACTAGTCCCCGGTGGAAATTTTCCTATAAATAGGAGGCCTAAGCCTTCATTATTTCTTGCACCACCCCTTTCTTTATCTCTAAAGTCCTTAAACCCAAGGCGATTCTTAGCTATTTTAGCAAGTTTCTTTCAAGAACGTGCAAGCGTTCTTGAGCAAAAGCTAGATTTTGATCTACTTTGCTCCGAGTTTACAAGAAAGGCGTCGTTATAATCTTCAAATAACTTCAAGTCTCCAAAAAGACTTTGTTATTATCTTCAAATCACTTCGGGTTTCCAAGAAGACGTCGTTATAATCTTCAAATAACTTCAAGTCTCCAAAAAGACTTTGTTATTATCTTCAAATCGCTTCGGGTTTTCAAGAAGGCGATGTTATAATCTTCAAGTAGCCTCGGGTTTACGAAGATGCAAATTCTACGTCGAAGCTCCGCTTATATTCCCTTTTTCTATAATACTCAAGCATTCTATATTAAGGTAAGTATTTATATACTTTAAATACTTATAAACTTTGTTAGTTTATTTATTGTATTTATAAACTCTTAATATGTCATATAATCATGTAAGCAAAATATATGTTTCATATATTAAGTACTATGTTAGTAGGGAACTTCATGTGAGGGGTTCATTTAGGTAAACGGATCGACGAGTTGCTGGATTTACTAATTAAAGTGTCCTAGCTCCTCGAACGTTTACTGCATGACCTCTGAATTATGATGGCCCGAACAGTGGTACGAGATATACAAACAAAACATGTTTCATAAACCATATGCAAGACATATACGTGTACGTCTTTGTATTCTTAGACATTATTCCATCCTAAGTCGCAACGTTCTATTGTAGGTTGCACTTAGAGGTTTCCCAACTTATCCATCGAACTCATTGAAGCACTATAACACCATCCAACTCACGGTTAGTTCATATCCCCACTTTCTATTACTTAATTATTTTACAAACCCTTGGGGGGAATACATGCTATTTTAACCGAACACAATGCTTTGAAATTGTATGCTATCTGATTATTTTATTATCACTAAGTACCACCATTGCCAATCCAAGACCCCATAATCATGAACCATTTAATCACTAGAAATAGTGAGCGCGAGTATTGTGAATAGGCCTATTGGGATTGACGAATCCCGTTTGTGTTGACCAGTCAGGCAAACAAACGCACTAATATTTGAGACTTAGGTATGACGGCAAAGTACCTACCGGGGTAATCCACCGATTGATATTGGTACACGTTAACGTATTGGTTGCATGAGCTTAGTTTGAATAATAATAACCGTTTTGTTTTCCAACCATGAGTGTGAGTTGCAACTCACACTACCAACATATTGTGTTCAACTACATAAACAAACTCTATGAATATCACTCAACCTTTGTGTTGACAGTTTAAGCATGTATTTCAGGTCCATAATGAACGAGGCTGGCACGGAGGAGCACGGATATTCAAGAGGGCTATAAATTTTATTATCATTCGAAAACTCATTTGATGTATTTTGTAAACATGGAACCATCTGGGACCTCATTTTGTAAACTCTGATATATAATTCGAATGATAAATCTTTTAAAACGACTCCATTAGAGTTCGTTTTCTATTATTATGACTGTTGTGCCGTCGAGTAACACCCAGTTTGAATTCCGCTGCGTATCACGAAATTGGGGGTGTTACAGATTGGTATCAGAGCTTATAGTTATAGAGAAACGGGTCTAAGTGAGACCTAAACTATAACTGCTTTTCCACAAAAATGTTTTATAGCCTTTCGCTCTTCGTGCCTTCCATCCTCCAGACGATTATGTGACTTTTAGGCATGTTATGCTACACGAATATCTAGTATATTGATATATATACACTCGACATATTTTTGATCATTCTATATAAACAATGGACTAAACATATCTGCGTATGCCTATTCTAAAGGCATTACGGCACAATCATATTTTCCCAATCATGTATCTACTCGTGCATTTTAGGACTTACGAAACCTTTTCAAGATATTGTAACTGATTACATTGGTCTCTATAATTTCTCAAGACATTTTGAGTTACACAATGGTCTTTCATTATTTCCAAGACATTGTGAGTTACACAATGGTCTTCATTATTTCCAAGACATTGTGAGTTACACAATGGTCTTCATTATTTCCAAGACATTGTGAGTTACACAATGACCTCTGTTATTTCTAAGACATTGTGAGTTACACAATGGTCTCTGTTATTTCTAAGACATTGTGAGTTACACAATAGTCTATCCTATTCCTCAAACATTGTAAATCCTACAGTGGTCTCTGTTACATCCTAAGACACTGTGAGTGATACAGTGGTCTCAATTACATCCATAGACACTGTAAATAAGATAGCGGTCTCATTTACTCCCAGACATTGTGAGTTGCACAATCGTCTCCTCTATTCTCAAACCCTGTACTCACAACTACTTTAAACACCAAGGATCATAAAACTACTTGACTAAACCGAACATCACATTATTGGTCCTTAATTATACATAGGTTAATTACCTATGTCTAATTAGGGAGGGATCATGTTATGTTGGGAGCAGTCACTTGTATGTTTTATGAATAGCAAACTTTTCACTTATATCCTTATTATAGACATCATGTCTGTACCTCCATCACCCGATCACATTCCCGCTATGCCCGCTCACTTACCATTTCTTCCCGAACTCAATGATGCCTATCTTGAAGCACTTGATTATGACAATGAGGAAGAACCTTATAAGGATTTAGTCAGTAACCAAGAGGACGAGATACGTCAGAAATACCCACATCTTTTTACCAACAATGTTTCTACTCCTAACACAAATTGATCTCCGGGACGGAGCTCTCTTAAGGGGTGGAGACTGTAACAATTCGCATTTCAGGTTGATTTCTATTCCCGAAATTTTTACTATTCATTTCACTATTCATTTTTACTATTCACTTGCACTATTCATTTTCGAAATTTTTATTTCATATTCTCGTGAGATAAATTATTTCCATGACAAAATAAAAGTTTGACGCTTGGCGGGTCATTTTCGCAAAAGTTATTAAGAAACTATACGTTTGGTTTAAACGTCGTTTAAACATCCTGCGTTTAACGAAAACCAACTGTGCCAATTTTCCTTGCATCAGATTAATGTTTGGTACATTCACAATCAATTAGAGAATTTTTGATTTAAAGTTCAAATGTTACCAAATAGACCCTGTGTCTTACAAAACAGAAATTGCGTTTTAAGCACTTTCACTTATCCGCAACCTTAGCCTATACCTGCACCACATTTTCTAAGACGTTTAGAAGCTTTCACATTCTTGGAAAAGTCAACATATTTTTCCCTCCTCCTTTGACCAAAAATCATTCCTTGATTTTAGGCTTACGGTTTTACGTCTAAAGGACATTTAACACCAACCGGCACTAGACTGAGCCCAGTCTAGACATTATAGGCCATTTTAATTCATTGTCTTCATATTAGAAAAGTTACATTTTACTTTTCTCAATTTTACGCAACTTTCATACGTTTTACGTATTACGCGTTTTAGACCCGCGTTTCCAGCGTTATCAGCATTTAAGCAACCCGATGGAACTTACCACTCATTTTATATTTTATTATGGAGTATATTGACAAGTTTAATCATTCTTTCAAGTTTCGTATTTTTACGATACCCGGTTTTACGTTTCGTGACTTAACGGTTTACAGTTAGCGATTAACGGAACCAAAACTCACTCCGTAAGTCAAGATAATCATTCAATCTAAAATATCTAGATATTTTCCCAAAAATATCTAGATATTTTCTCAAAAATATCTAGATATTTTCAGAAATTCACTAGTCGTGTAAATACCCATTTCTCATGGAAAAATTATTCTAAACGCAATGGTACTAATTGCGTGTCCTAAATCGATCGTTATCGAGCTTAAATGAGTCCCGAACCATAATAACACAAAAGTTACAATAATGGCCCCTGTAAAAATATTTCTCGTTTTATATACTCATTTCTTGGAAAAACTATTCTAAACGCAACGGCGTGATTTTCGTGACTTGAATCAAACGTTTGCTAGCCTAAACAAGTCCCGAACACGAAAAGCAGAAAAATTACACAACTAGTCCCCGGTGAAAATTTTCCTATAAATAGGAGGCCTAAGCCTTCATTATTTCTTGCACCACCCCTTTCTTTATCTCTAAAGTCCTTAAACCAAAGACGATTCTTAGCTATTTTAGCAAGTTTCTTTCAAGAACGTGCAAGCGTTCTTGAGCAAAAGCTAGATTTTGATCTACTTTGCTCCGAGTTTACAAGAAAGGCGTCGTTATAATCTTCAAATAACTTCAAGTCTCCAAAAAGACTTTGTTATTATCTTCAAATCACTTCGGGTTTCCAAGAAGACGTCGTTATAATCTTCAAATAACTTCAAGTCTCCAAAAAGACTTTGTTATTATCTTCAAATCGCTTCGGGTTTTCAAGAAGGCGATGTTATAATCTTCAAGTAGCCTCGGGTTTACGAAGATGCAAATTCTACGTCGAAGCTCCGCTTATATTCCCTTTTTCTATAATACTCAAGCATTCTATATTAAGGTAAGTATTTATATACTTTAAATACTTATAAACTTTGTTAGTTTATTTATTGTATTTATAAACTCTTAATATGTCATATATTCATGTAAGCAAAATATATGTTTCACATATTAAGTACTATGTTAGTAGGGAACTTCATGTGAGGGGTTCATTTGGGTAAACGGATCGACGAGTTGCTGGATTTACGAATTAAAGTGTCCTAGCTCCTCGAACGTTTATTGCATGACCTCTGAATTATGATGGCCCGAACAGTGGTACGAGATATACAAACAAAACATGTTTCATAAACCATATGCAAGACATATACATGTACGTCTTTGTATTCTTAGACATTATTCCATCCTAAGTTGCAACGTTCTATTGTAGGTTGCACTTAGAGGTTTCCCAACTTATCCATCGAACTCATTGAAGCACTATAACACCATCCAACTCACGGTGAGTTCATAGCCCCACTTTCTATTACTTAATTATTTTACAAACCCTTGGGGGAATACATGCAATTTTAACCGAACACAATGCTTTGAAATTGTATGCTATATGATTGTTTTATTATCACTAAGTACCACCATTGCCAATCCAAGACCCCATAATCATGAACCATTTAATCACTAGAAATAGTGAGCGCGAGTATTGTGAATAGGCCTATTGGGATTGACGAATCCCGTTTGTGTTGACCAGTCAGGCAAACAAACGCACTAATATTTGAGACTTAGGTATGACGGCAAAGTACCTACCGGGGTAATCCACCGATTGATATTGGTACACGTTAACGTATTGGTTGCATGAGCTTAGTGAAGAATAATAATAACCGTTTTGTTTTCCAACCATAAGTGTGAGTTGCAACTCACACTACCAACATATTGTGTTCAACTACATAAACAAACTCTATGAATATCACTCAACCTTTGTGTTGACAGTTTAAGCATGTATTTCAGGTCCATAATGAACGAGGCTGGCACGGAGGAGCACGGATATTCAAGAGGGCTATAAATTTTATTATCATTCGAAAACTCATTTGATGTATTTTGTAAACATGGAACCATCTGGGACCTCATTTTGTAAACTCTGATATATAATTCGAATGATAAATATTTTAAAACGACTCCATTAGAGTTCGTTTTCTATTATTATGACTGTTGTGCCGTCGAGTAACACCCAGTTTGAATTCCGCTGCGTATCACGAAATTGGGGGTGTTACAGATACATCCCTCTATTTAATGAATTTACACTTTCATCACGACCACGCATTGGATTTTCTGTTTATATACACAATTTAACACAATAAGTTGAAGCATTTAATATAATTAGATGTTTCTTCTTCTCGATTTCACTTTTCTTATTCAAGGCCTCGACAATGGATTAATGTTTTTTAAGAAGATTTTCACATATTTGGAGTGCTCTATTGTAATAGCTAACAATATTTACCAACATGTTGATACAATCTCTCTTTTTTATGCCAGCTATCAAAACCATTAACCACGAATGCATCATTCCCACCTTTCTTCTTAAACTTATCCTCTAAATAAGTAACAACACAAACAAAATGCTTTGTGGAAAACGGAACTTTTGGAGCATATTTGGACGATAAAGTGAAGAAAACGATGAAGTCGCGAAAAGTACGTCAGACTTGGAGGTCTGACGGCATCACTAGACACAACGTGACGCCGTCCCTTGTAAACTCGTGGAAGATTTCTAGTGTTGAGCAAACAAGTGACGCCTTAGAATATTTTGAAGGCTTTATAACCTGACGTCGTCAGGTGTAAAGTGGAGATGGCCATCACGCTTTATGCTAACAAGAGACGGCTCAGAAGGATTTTACAAGTGACGGCCTCAGATCCCTTTCTGACGCCGTCAGAGCAGCGATTACACAGACGAAACCCTAAACCACGGCGAGTTGACGGCATCAGAGGCTGTAACCTGACGCCGTCAGAATTGTATTGTTATATATATTTTTGAAAGTTTTCATTGTTAAGTGTGACATCTTTTGGAGAATAAACCCTAGTCGAATTCAGCAGCTTGGTAAGGGTTTTTCAACCCTTGAATCTTATGCTTTATTGAAGAAAAGTTATTCGTTTAATCATTCAATATATCTATGTGTTGTTTGATTAATTATTTATCTTTTTCTTCTATCTATCATGCTAGCTTAAGTTTGTTTGTGTTTGCTTAGATCTAATGAAACCTAGTTATTGAATATTGATTTGTTGTTTCATGTTTAGTTGATTGTTATCGCGTTAGGTTAAAAAAACTGGCTGACCTCTTATATGTAACTAGCTTGAACGTCTTAAAAATGCAACCGTAGAGTGCACTATTGGTTTTGTTCGTTGTATTTATTGCGTGAATTGCGGCTTGTAGATCCTAGAAAACTTAATGGATGTTAAGGGATATAGGGGAGACTAATGTTCATAGAGTTGGGGACTTCTGCACCTCCCCACGACAAATAATAAGGAATACGACGCTTCAACTAAAACAAGGACGTGACAATTCAACGAATCAATAGGAGATAACTAGGGAGTAATTAAATCTAAGTAAACACGCTTTTCCTATCATAAGAAGTTCACCAATTTACTTTTTCTTGTTTTTAGTTTAATTTTAGTTTTATAATTAGATTTTGGGTTAGTTGATTGACAACTAATTCCGCCCACTCCTTCAAAAACCGAGATTTTATTTGCTTTCTAAATAATATAAAAATACAAAAAGAATCATCCCTCACCTCTAGACCTATCTCGTCATACATCTTGACCTAACGACACTATTCCCCTAGAGAACGATCAATCCCCCGGACATACCTATACTACACTACAACGATCAGGTACACTGCCTGGAGGATTGCAAGCTTCTCAAGATCCCTTGAGAAGTAAAACTTTTTGTGTCTTGCAAAACTCGCATCAAGTTTTTGGCGCCGCTGCCGGGGAATAGTTATTGTTTAGGTTCAATTTTTATCTCGTTTAGGTCTACTCACTAGATTCCAATCAAGTGAGATTTTTATTAGCTTTCTTTAGTCTATATTTTCTTTGTGCTTTTGTTCGTAAAACCTTTTCATTGACTCTTCCGTTAGCCATTATGGAGAACGCGAATCCACCATACTACCCACCACGAAATCCACGCATTCTATTCCAAAATAATATCTTGATGTTCCAACAACATCATGATGAATCTCTCTACGATGCGTGGACTCGTTTCAAATACTTACTCCAAAAATTCCCTCATCATGGCCTCGATTTATGGTCCCAAATTCAAATCTTTTACGATCGTGTCGACCAATATACCTAAAGGGACATTGACTATGTGGCCGATGGGGACCTTTGGGAATTAAGTGCTGAAGAAGCATGGGAAGCCATAGAGAATTGTGCCCAACTCCAAAAAAAAATGGACAACCCAATGTTATTTCGGATGAATTGTTAACAAGTCTTAAGGCTCAAGAAGGACGTTTGTATGGAAATGAGATGGTTAGAGTTGAGATACCTAGGTGGATGTCATGGTTAGGTGACACCATAATACAAGATGAACACATAGGTAATCAAGATAAGATGGAGGATAGAGTAGGAAATCCAAGTCCACAAAGTACCCCACAAGTCCCACCATCACTTGATGCATACACACCGCCCGTGACTTACCCGGAAGAAGTAGAAGAGACTATAGGAACCCCGATTGAAGTAGAACCTTTGGAAGAAACACAACTAGAGGAAATTGGTTTGAATACTTGTAGTCATAACCTTTCTCTTAGTTCTAGGGAAGTTCCTAGTTCTGATGAACCGGAGCCTCAACCAAAACCCTTACCCAATTTTCCATCCGTAGATGTGAATTTAGGAATTGAAAAGGGCCCTGATCCACCATCAAACCATATAGTTCGGGTAGTTTTACGATGAAGGTAGTAGACTCTAAGCCTTGTAGAGAGGAAGCCAATATAGGAGTGAACCATAACCTTACATACTTACATCACCCGTTTATGATTGATCACAAGAAACATTATGGGTTTAAATCGTGTTTATTAGGTCAAGATGGATTTCTAACTAGGAGTCTCTCGAAGTTGATAGAAGATGATCCCTTTCTAGGAGAAAACTTTGATTCACCCATTAGACCAAATGAATTAGGTAAGGTTAAGATAAAAGAAGTACACACTTTTGAGCATATAATTCAACCACCAATCTCTCATCATATAGCTCCCTTCCACCGAGATGGTGTGTATCGCTACTATCACCCGCACTTAATCTTAAGTGTGGGGAAAACCTCCCTTATATCCGTTAAATAAGGGTAGAGTCAGGCTCGTGACTCGAACAAAAACAAGCGCTTTTTGGGAGACAACCCAAACTTTTTAATTGTTTGTGTGTTTGTTTTTATTTTGTTTGATATCATATATATGCTCCATCCTAATTTGTTTATATTTCATGTTTCGAATATATTTGTGAAAATGCTTTAATTTGTTTTTAACCTCGTCTTAAATACATATAAAGGTATTTTACAAAAAGTTAGTGTAGGGAAGTTCAAATTTGTTTAAAAGAACGAATTTGAACATGAAAGGTAACAAGTAATGATTAGCATATATATATATATTTGTGTGTTTGTTTGAGTCAAATGCTTGTATCGAGTCACAATGAATGTTCTGCAGTTTTTCCATGTTTTAATACTCAGGTTCTTTCAGAAATTTTCCAGAAACAAAACGTAAAAATACTGTCAGGTCATACCTGACGGCGTTAGACACTGTAGTAGTACAGTTTTCCAGATTTTTGTTTTTCTGCTGGAACTAAATTTTTGAAAATTTTTAAGAATTTTAAATTTTCGCGAATCTGCAGACATTTATTTTGCAAGCATTATATCTTATTTGTTTTCTAGTTTAGTTTTATTATATATAGTGTTTACCGCCAATTTTATGTGAGGTTTTATGTTTCGTTTTCTTAGTAAATTACAGGTTATAATGGACAAGAAGACGAAAGTATACATTGGAAGTGAAGCTTATCAAGTTTGTTTTCTTGGAGGAAGATTTAACCATGTTTTCACACCTTCCATGCCGAGCAAATCAGAGGAGTATTAGTTTCTTTCTCTATTTTATTTTTCCGTTATCATTACTTTGATACTTTTCAAGAACATTGGGGACAATGTTCAATTTAAATGTAGGGAGGTAATTTGGGATACCTTAGAAACTATAATTTCGCTTGATATTTGCTTTGTCTTTGAGTAAATATGTAATAAAACTAAGAGAAATACTTGTTAGGGCAAATTTAGCACCAAATTTAATTTTTTTTACAACATATAGGAGTAAAACTTTAGTTTTAATAAGCGTCTTATGGATAGGAATTATATAGCTAGCACAAAATCCCTTCCACTCAAAAATTTTCACCCAAAAAATATGAGGTTCGCCTTTAGATATATAGGAAAAAGCATTCACCTTTAATGCTTATGAGTGTAACGGTAGTATATAGATTCTAGAACTTGCGTTTGTGATACATTCCGAGACCGCTAGTGAGACTACATTCGTGTAGTCAGGATTTACTAAATGATAAGAGGCATTAGGATAACCCTTGTTTTAAAACCAGTATTATAATTACGTTGGCTACACCGGTCAAGTAATTTTCCCACACCTTTGCGATATACTCATCTTTAGTACACGATACCCCTAGTACACCCCTCAGAGCCTATCTTTTTTGCAGTTCTCGTGATATTTCGGTAGATTCCGAAATATTAATGAAGAGCATTGTTTACAATCCACCCCAAATGTACACCAAAATCGCCTTAGCCTACCTTGTATGCACTCATTTTTATTGCATTATTGTTACAACATATTTGTTAAACCCTTTGTTAACTGTCTAATTAGTTACATGGTTGCTAAGTCGAGTCATATCTTGTAAATACAGTTTTGTGATGATTTGTAACACCCCAACCCGACAAGGGTAAAGATATCACAACAATGGTTTCATATCAGATCAAAACGAAGCATACATCTATAGTAATACAAGAATTCTCAAAGGTTACAAATGAAATACAGATACTACAAAGTTACATATGAACTTCCAATAAATACTAATTCCGAAATAACAATAACTTCTAGTCATTTTTAAATCCAGAATCGCTAATAAGTCTTCTAAGTCCAAGGTACTTTCCACTTATTCCCAGCTTCCTACTAAAACCTGCCGCAGGAAAAGAAATGCGGCTGAGCTACGAGAGCTCAGTGAACAGATATAACGATAACAAACAGTAAAAGAGAATAGTACCGAATAACAGAAACAAAGGTCAAACAGATGTAATATGGTTCAAGGGATAAGTCAAAGAATAAGTATAAAGGAAGGAGAAAAGGGATAGTAATCCACCACGAGCCCAGAAACAGATCATATCATATAGTAACCATAAATCTTCAAATCATATAGAGGGGAGACCTCTCAGATAATCAGATAATATGAGGGGTGTCCTCATTCTTCAAATGGAGTAGCTAGCTCCCAGATATATGTGAAAGGCGTGTATTGCACACAAGCACCAGTCACCAGACAAATCATATCAAATCATGTTAAATCCACTAAACAGAACAGATCTAGGATTGCAATCCATACGCCCCCCAGAACATATATAATCCATAATCAAAGTAATGCGCATATTATAATCAGAATGGGGACGGTGTGAGGAATCACTCACCCACACATGAGTCATGCCAGTGGTGCATCACATACATGGACATGGAACCCCCATGCCTAGTGTCACAGAGTTTGGCTCGGGTATCAAACTAAGAGTCAGATATCATATCAAATCAGAGTGTCATAACAGATGGCTCATAACAGATAGTTCATAACAGATGGTTTATATCAAATATCATCAGAAGTAGTACCAAAAGTCCAAATCAGAGTTTATCAGATCAAGGTTCATATTAAATAATCAAGTCAAGGTTCAAATCAAAAGTTCATTTCAAAGGTTTCTATCAAAAGTCCATTTTAACAAATCCTTTATTCATGATTTTCATAAAACGATCCTTTAAAGTGGTTTTCATAAACATAATCTTTCAAAACGGTTTTTATAAAGATAGTCTTCAAAATATAGTTTTCATAAAAGTTAGTAACATTTTATATAAAAGTAGTTTCGCATCATTTATAAACATCTTTTTAAATCGGTTTTTCTCAAAACATTTCCATGGTATAATTAAAAAGGTTTACATAACATAGATTCATATCAGAGGTCATATCAAATGGAATCAATAGAGGAGGTTCAAGCAAAGGGAATCATAGCAATGACATCAGATCAGAAACTAACGGATCAGAATATGAAAGAGATCATGAGAAACCTTATAAGGAAGGTCAGAATATCTGTACCTTTTTAGCAGACAGGCAAACAGACACAGATAGCAAATACAGGAAGAATTCAGGATCTCTCCTTCTTCGCACCTAAAGGAGAAGAATACAGGATTACAGAGGGGTTCAAGTCCAGATTACCATTTTAGTTATCTTTCCACTTACTCATTCAAGTTACTTTCTATTTTTGGAAACTTTCCAAAAATAGTAACTTTCCAGATTTAGTAACTTTCTATTTTTGGCAGGTTTCTTAGAATTACAATATTAACCCTTCAATATTTACCATATTACAAGTTATACCCCTTAAATAATTTAATTTACAATTTCCACCCTTTGGTTTATTAATTTACAAAATAAACCCTTTAATTATATAATTCACAATTTAACCCTTTCCATAATTATATTAACACCTTTAGTCAATAATTTTACCAAATTACACTTTAAACCTTTTAGTTTAATATAAGTACGAATTCAACCTCAATTATATGGAATTTACACATCAATTTCTTCAAGTTAATTTAATTACAAAACAAACCCTTTTTGTTACTTTAAATATAAATCCGATCCAATATTATTCATATTTACACATTTTACCTTCAATTAATCAAAAGAACATTTTATAACCCTTAAATTAAAGTTTTCGAATTCAAGCTTCAATTTCCAGAATTTACAAGAATGGTCCCTTAATTTTAGAAATTTCAATTCGGATTTCATAATTCATACGGTTTTCATTTAAATCCCTATCTTACGATTTTGACACAAAACACCCTCATTTATATTTTATACATGTTGCCCCTGATTCATAGTGTATTACAAAAATAACCCCTTAGTTTGAATAATTACAAAACATTCCCTTAACTATTTTTATTTCAATCGGTACATACTTTTAACTAACAAATTCAAACCCTAATTATCCAAATCGTTTAGTAATCATTACAACATCATTATTATACATAAAAAGTCCAGATTTAACCACCTAAACCCTAGTTTGAAATGTTCTTGGGGTTTTTCATATTTTCCTTTTATATTTCATGAAATTCGATAACTCCAAAAATTCACCACGACTCATATAAGCTTCCAAAATTCGAATACATATTTTTCCCAGGTTATGAGATGTATACTGAACTCATAAAAAATTATAGAACACGCCCAGAACAATCGCATAGTATATTTTAGATTTTAGATACGTTTTTTATATCAATAATTCCCACGGCTTATTTAGGCTTCTATAAAATGTTCTATCATTTTTCCCAGGTCATATACATTATATAAGGTCCAAATAAAATAATTATATCACCCAAAAAATTCGTATGAATTGTTTAGAGTTTTATTGCGTTTTTAGGGTTTATAATACATAAAATTACAAACGATTTATAGATCATGCATGGTTCGACTTTAGCATTTTATATGAGACTTATATGATGTAGGGAACATGAGAAAAATACCAGGACTATTATAGAATGTGTGGAGATAGGCGCACGAATTTGTGTCACTCGGATGGATAAATCGACAAGAGGAAAATCACCACGCCCACACCAGCCACTCCACAACCTTAGAACCATTTTTACCAGACCATATAAAATATAGAGATCGTAATAAAAATGACAAATGAATTTTAGAAGGATCGAACGAATTATTTGGAATAATACCTTACGATTTGCACGGTTTGACAAGAAAAAGCACTACGATCGAACCAAGCCAAAAACGAACCAAAACTTATTTTTCCTAGCTTCTTTACTTGATGAAGAACCCTAGAAAAATGCTCCACGAATCTTATATGGCCGGATGAGAGCTTTTGGAATTTTTGTGTGTGTTTGTTCTAATCGGAAATACTTTTTAGGGTTTGTTATAGAGTTTGTTATTCATAAAGGGATAAGGCCGAGTAGGGGGGGGGGGATATGGGCTGGCCAAATCGCAGGTATTCAAGACCCAATCAATTTGTAATAGTTTCCTTAATTTATTTTTCAATTTTAATGTTTTTAGTTTTATTAATAAAGTTTAAGTAATTAATATACAAAATATATTTTCGGTACAACATGTGACACAATTAATTTTTGGTACTTCTCAAAATGTCAAATGTGATCGTGGAATAAATTTTACTTCATATTTTACTCATCTCCCGAAGTTTGGAATTTATTTGGTAATTTATAAGCTTATTATTCAAAGTTTTAGTTCGTAGAGGCATTTTGGTCTTTTTACATGTTTTCAGATTTTTGGGTTTTACAACTCTTCCCCTCTTACAGAAAATTTTCGTCCTCGAAATTTGCAGGAAGTAGAAAGGAAAACGAAATGGAAACAGAGCACGGACATACCAGACTATAACCAGAAATGCAGATAGGATTTCATATGCAAAGGATGGTAGTAGTATTCCCTCAGAAGAGATACATGGAAGACGATGGGTTTGACAGACATATGGTCTGGAAAGTTTGTTTAGACAGATCAGATGAGAACGTACCGAATCGCAGAAATATCAGGGTGATAAATATGATTAATTCGTCAGGATTTCAAACAGTCTCGTCGACAACATACCTTTCAAAGGTATTCTCATAAACAGACAGGTCTTGTTTACTCAGAATTCAATATCTCATAACAGATCATCGTGAACAGATTTATCGAATGTGAGTCGTATATATAACAGAGCATAGTAACAGATCGAATCCATACAGAATAGGAACAGATTTTTTTTGAACACATCAAACGGCAGAGAGCTCTACAACAGAACTTAAGATTCTTATCGGAAGTACAGAGGTCAACAAACGCATGTCGAATATCCAGATGTCTCAAGTCGTATAACGGTGAAGGCAGATTAAACGCATAGGTAGAATGAACCTAAAGTCTCTCTAAACACAGATAATCTCAATCAGATATCAGAAATTCTAAACTCTAAGGCACTCCTCGAAATATCCTATGCCCACAACAAGTGCACGTTATATGATGTAAGTATTATCACGTTGGCCAGACGTCATAATACTAGCATCATATAAATATGCCCTCATGATGATCATACTTTATCTCAAGTTGTGAACGAAAAAAAACCTATCTTAATCCACCTAATCTTTCTACAGTCTCAGAGGTCATCAAAATCAAACACCATAACTCAGAGGAGAAATGAACTACTCGAAAGAGTAACGGAAAAGGTCTAGAAGGTCTATCAGAATTGGATACGTCGCTAAAAGCGTCAATCCTTCATCACTCACCAGAATCAACTCAGGCAATATCAGTGGTTGTTTCAAAATTCTCATAACAAACCATCATCCAACATACGCAAAAATCTACACAAAACGGAATTACTTGCAGGGAACCTAATTCGCTCAGAGGATCTTATTATCAGGTAACGGAAATTTAAGTAGGTCAAGAGGAAATGAATTACGTCATCCATAGCTTCATCCTTCACAGAAATCAACTCTTCCAAACACAACCGTTCGCTTCAGAATTTTCATCCATTCAAATACATGGTCCCAATTCCAAGTAATCTGTCTACATCTGTCCATATGATCATAGAGTGGGAAGGAGATATAAACTTGAGTCTTGTCCCTCAAGCCTTCGACACTTCTTCTGGACACTGTGGTGTAGTGGCGTGAATCTTTGACATGGTCACTGTGCATCTTCCCTTCGTGAGTCTGCTTCTGCTCTCAATCCATCTTAGTACAACTAAGATGAATAGAGAAGCAAGACTGCGTGTCTTTGACAGGTCTTCTAGCGCCGTTCGAAATTCGCCAACTCAAACTGCTACCGTCACCGGATACCTGGTAGTGTTGTCTGCTACAATCTCTGGACGCCAATTAAGTCTACTTCTTCCAGAATAAGGGTCATTCTACAAGATGATTTACATGCTCCTCTTCGTGCATAACACTGAAATGCTTCCCGGAGGTTACTCTCAGTTAGTCATTTCCTTTTCTTAGAAGTTCTTGTGGTTGCTTCTTCAGTCCTTCAAACACTAAGTGAGGCCGTCTGATACAGGGTTTACAAGATAGAATAAATCACTCATTGACACGCTGAATTGAAAGATGGTCATGGTAGTGATACGATTAGGTTTACGATAGTCGATACTCCAAAGTTTTCTCTTTCTTTTTCACAACTAATAGGGTATTCAAAATGAAACACTGAGGTGAACAAAATCATATTCCATCATCTTCTCCAATTTCTCAACTTCTATGGCATCATGGTCCGTCAACTGAGATTGGTTCAAATTTCATTCTACTTCTCAAACAGGAGGGAAACCCAAGAGTTCCATCGGAGAACACCAGAAAATTTGCACAACAAACTTCCAATGCCAAGTTTTCTAAGAGTGGATTATAGGTGTCAGGAGAACTTGACAATCTAATGAGATCGGAATATGTGCTTTCATAGCAACACATAATCTTAACGGATTTGAGTGGTTGAGAGTCATCATAACAAAGTTGGATGAAACACATAGATTAATAAAAGTCTTATATCAGATATGGTAGTCTTTGGTAGCTTGATGAAGAGCCAGCCAATCTATAACCAAAGGACCTCAAAGTCAATGATATCAAAAGTAAATGGATTCATAGATCGAATACAGTCGTCAAGCCAGACGGGTAGTTCATACGTCAAGGTCAAGTACATGGTTCATCATAGTGTGGAGATATATAGGCGAACAATTCAAGGTGTTTGAATCTTATTAGCTATTTAGCACAAGTGGCAGGTAGGTTGCGAATAATCGGAAATACAAACATCGTATAACTGTCAAGAGTGAGGCATATCGAATATCAGTTATCAGTTTCATCATGCTCAGTTAACCATTTCTCATCGAGACACAATTATCTTCATATCCATGGCGAATAATCACCAGAGTTCTCATAGGAGTAGTAATGGATTTCGCAAGGACAGAGTAATATCAGATGATACATTTTATATCCAGCACGGGTAATTTAATTCACATAATGGGTCAAACACATTAAGGTCAAATGACCTTCAGGATGGTCAGAGGAGTATTAAACTGCTTATCAAACAGGTCGGAAATGAAAATCGAAACCAGGTAGGGATAGCAAAAGTTTAACAATCGGAATCATGGTAGGGGATTTCAAAATGGTTTTCAAACACCGAAGGTGAAACATAGGAGGGTAATCGTCCTTTATCAGAATAAAATTAAAGTTAACTATTCAATGAAAACAGATTGACAACGCAAGTCTTATCGTTCAGAAGTAAGAGGAAGACATTCTTATACTCGTGGTTAAAACACCACCAGACTTCTCATGGAAACGGAGATGTTTAAGACGAACTCAGATAGGGTCAGAAGATTCATAGATTATCAAAAGCAAATAACAGAATGTATCAAGTAGGTCATCGTCATGGAGATTCTCAGAATACCCGAAAAGACATCAAGATGATTAACAAAAGAATCAGAGGTCGGAGTCGGAATATTAGGTGGTGCAAAGCGTGAGTTTTCAATCTCCAAAAGTGATCTCAAAAACAGGGCATAAATCAGAGTGATGCGGAAGCAATGATACTTAAACAAAAGCCTTATAGTCTACCCATTCCTCACTGGTCAAACTTAAGTTCCTATAGGGAAATCCTAAAACAAATCTTAAAGGTTGTCTTATGAGCGCTTACAGTGGAAACTTAATGGTCCAAACTTCACAGGTCAAGGGTAAATGTATTACGAGTCGCAGCCTGTCGCTCTGATACCATAAATTGTAACACCCCAACCCGACAAGGGTAAAGATATCACAACAATGGTTTCATATCAGATCAAAACAAAGCATACATCTATAGTAATACAAGAATTCTCAAAGGTTACAAATGAAATACAGATACTACAAAGTTACATATGAACTTCCAATAAATACTAATTCCGAAATAACAATAACTTCTAGTCATTTTTAAATCCAGAATCGCTATTAAGTCTTCTAAGTCCAAGGTACTCTCCACTTATTCCCAGCTTCCTACTAAAACCTGCCGCAGGAAAAGAAATGCGGCTGAGCTACGAGAGCTCAGTGAACAGATATAACGATAACAAACAGTAAAAGAGAATAGTACCGAATAACAGAAACAAAGGTCAAACAGATGTAATATGGTTCAAGGAATAAGTCAAAGAATAAGTATAAAGGAAAGAGAAAAGGGATAGTAATCCACCACGAGCCCAGAAACAGATCATATCATATCGTAACCATAAATCTTCAAATCATATAGAGGGGAGACCTCTCAGATAATCAGATAATATGAGGGGTGTCCTCATTCTTCAAATGGAGTAGCTAGCTCCCAGAAATATGTGAAAGGAGTGTATTGCACACAAGCACCAGTCACCAGACAAATCGTATCAAATCATGTTAAATCCACTAAACAGAACAGATCTAGGATTGCAATCCATACGCCCCCCAGAACATATATAATCCATAATCAAAGTAATGTGCATATTATAATCAGAATGGGGACGGTGTGAGGAATCACTCACCCACACATGAGTCATGCCAGTGGTGCATCACAGACATGGACATGGAACCCCCATGCCTAGTGTCACAGAGTTTGGCTCGGGTATCAAACTAAGAGTCAGATATCATATCAAATCAGAGTGTCATAACAGATGGCTCATAACAGATAGTTCATAACAGATGGTTTATATCAAATATCATCAGAAGTAGTACCAAAAGTCCAAATCAGAGTTTATCAGATCAAGGTTCATATTAAATAATCAAGTCAAGGTTCAGATCAAAAGTTCATTTCAAAGGTTTCTATCAAAAGTCCATTTTAACCAATCCTTTATTCATGATTTTCATAAAACGATCCTTTAAAGTGGTTTTCATAAACATAATCTTTCAAAACGGTTTTTATAAAGATAGTCTTCAAAATATAGTTTTCATAAAAGTTAGTAACATTTTATATAAAAGTAGTTTCGCATCATTTATAAACATCTTTTTAAATTGGTTTTTCTCAAAACATTTCCATGGTATAATTAAAAAGGTTTACATAACATAGATTCATATCAGAGGTCATATCAAATGGAATCAATAGAGGAGGTTCAAGCAAAGGGAATCATAGCAATGGCATCAGATCAGAAACTAACGGATCAGAATATGAAAGAGATCATGAGAAACCTTATAAGGAAGGTCAGAATATCTGTACCTTTTTAGCAGACAGGCAAACAGACACAGATAGCAAATACAGGAAGAAATCAGGATCTCTCCTTCTTCGCACCTAAAGGAGAAGAATACAGGATTACAGAGGGGTTCAAGTCCATATTACCATTTTAGTTATCTTTCCACTTACTCATTCAAGTTACTTTCTATTTTTGGAAACTTTCCAAAAATAGTAACTTTCTAGATTTAGTAACTTTCTATTTTTGGCAGGTTTCTCAGAATTACAGTATTAACCCTTCAATATTTACCATATTACAAGTTATACCCCTTAAATAATTTAATTTACAATTTCCACCCTTTGGTTTATTAATTTACAAAATAAACCCTTTAATTATATAATTCACAATTTAACCCTTTCCATAATTATATTAACACCTTTAGTCCATAATTTTACCAAATTACACTTTAAACCTTTTAGTTTAATATAAGTACGAATTCAACCTCAATTATATGGAATTTACACATCAATTTCTTCAAGTTATTTTAATTACAAAACAAACCCTTTTTGTTACTTTAAATATAAATCCGATCCAATATTATTCATATTTACACATTTTACCTTCAATTAATCAAAAGTACATTTTATAACCCTTAAATTAAAGTTACCGAATTCAACCTTCAATTTCCAGAATTTACAAGAATGGTCCCTTAATTTTAGAAATTTCAATTCGGATTTCATAATTCATACGGTTTTCATTTAAATCCCCATCTTACGATTTTGACACAAAACACCCTCATTTATATTTTATACATGTTGCCCCTGATTCATAGTGTATTACAAAATAACCCCTTAGTTTGAATAATTACAAAACATTCCCTTAACTATTTTTATTTCAATCGGTACATACTTATAACTAACAAATTCAAACCCTAATTATCCAAATCATTTAGTAATCATTACAACATCATTATTATACATAAAAAGTCCAGATTTAACCACCTAAACCCTAGTTTGAAATGTTCTTGGGGTTTTTCATATTTTCCTTTTATATTTCATGAAATCCGATAACTCCAAAAATTCACCACGACTCATATAAGCTTCCAAAATTCGAATACATATTTTTCCCAAGTTATGAGATGTATAATGAACTCATAAAAATTATAGAACACGCCCAGAACAATCGCATAGTATATTTTAGATTTTAGATACGTTTTTGATATCAATAATTCCCACGGCTTATTTAGACTTCTATAAAATGTTCTATCATTTTTCCCAGGTCATATACATTATATAAGATCCAAATAAAATAATTATATCACCCAGAAAATTCGTATGAATTGTTTAGAGTTTTATTGCGTTTTTAGGGTTTATAATACATAAAATTACAAACGATTTATAGATCATGCATGGTTTGACTTTAGCATTTTATATGAGACTTATATGATGTAGGGAACATGAGAAAAATACCAGGACGATTATAGAATGTGTGGAGATAGGCGCACGAATTTGTGTCACTCGGATGGATAAATCGACAAGAGGAAAATCACCACACCCACACCAGCCACTCCACAACCTTAGAACCATTTTTACTAGACCATATACAATATAGAGAACGTAAGAAAAATGACAAATGAATTTTAGAAGGATCGAACGAATTATTTGGAATAATACCTTACGATTTGCACGGTTTGACAAGAAAAAGCACTACGATCGAACCAAGCCAAAAACGATCCAAAACTTATTTTTCCTAGCTTCTTTACTTGATGAAGAACCCTAGAAAAATGCTCCACGAATCTTATATGGCCGGATGAGAGCTTTTGGAATTTTTGTGTGTGTTTGTTCTAATCGGAAATACTTTTTAGGGTTTGTTATAGAGTTTGTTATTCATAAACTGGATAAGGCCGAGTAGGGGGGGGGGGGGGGATATGGGCTGGCCAAATCGCAGGTATTCAAGACCCAATCAATTTGTAATAGTTTCCTTAATTTTCTTTGCAATTTAAATGTTTTTAGTTTTATTAATAAAGTTTAAGTAATTAATATACAAAATATATTTTCGGTACAACATGTGACACAATTAATTTTTGGTACTTCTCAAAATGTCAAATGTGATCGTGGAATAAATTTTACTTCATATTTTACTCATCTCCCGAAGTTTGGAATTTATTTGGTAATTTATAAGCTTATTATTCAAAGTTTTAGTTCGTAGAGGCATTTTGGTCTTTTTACATGTTTTCAGATTTTTGGGTTTTACATGATTGGAACTCAGGGGTAAAAGTATTAGTTGTTATGGAGTAATGGGGGAGAATGTCATGTTATTACCCCCATATGTGCGTTAATGTTTAAAGTACTCCACGTGTTTTGATTTTCTTAATTCGGGTCATTAGTTTGTTATGTGTAAAGTATGCAAAAGTTCAAGTGTGGGGAGGTTGCAAGATCCTTGATGTATTATTTTGGATGGTAGGGCAAAAATGTTTGAATATATATATATATATTATATATATATATATATATATATATATATATATATATATATATATATATATATATATATATATATATAAATAATTATACTATATACTAATAGGCAAAGTTTTTTTTGGGGGGGGGGGGGGGGGGGCAATTAAGGGGCAATTAAGAATGTTAATCTCAATGTCTATTGGCCCATATTCCTGAATGTATATGTTGGCACATTTCTATTGGTTGAAATGTGATGGGAAAATCACTGTTCACCCTATGGTCCCTTAATCTCTTTTTCTATTGGACAAAAAAAAAACACAGTACAATGATTTTGCAAAATCTGCATAAGAAAAAAACACGCCCTCTCTTGAAGCTTCCACACACCACTATCATCTTCCCCTCTATAAAAAATCACTTAACGATTATTCATTAAAACTAAATCACACAAAGCAAATCCTGTCATGTGGGTATGTGTGTTCGTAACTCTCATGTCATCACATCCACTTTGAACATCGAAAAAAAACCCACCCCTAATGTCACTTTTTCGGCAAGGCCGTGTCCGGCCAGATCCGGGGATTGGTCTGTGTTCGGAAGGTTGGTTTTGCTTATTATTAATATTTTTTTTTATTTACTGTCAGGGTTAATTGGAAATGATGAATAGATGTTTATTAATTTGTTTTTTGATTTACATGGAAGTTGTTTGTTAACGAACAACTGCCGCATGTTGTTGACCAAGTATTTTTCGTAACTTGGAACTAACAGGGTGTTTGGATATACGATATAATACTCATGTTAATTTGCAAAAGTCATTTGGATTTATTTGATGCACACCAACTGTTCAATCAAATGCGTAAATGAAAACTTAAAATAGATGTAACCATTCTAACTGTTTTTTCCTTTTAGTTTTTGTAAATGCCAATATTGATTTTACCTACTAATGCTTATTGCTATTTATATTAGTATCAATAAGCTCAATAATAGGCTTTTAATTTTTGTTAGTTTTTGTATTTTGGTCAGGATGGAAATGGTCAACTGAATCTCGCTCTGCAGGGATGGCTACATACTAGCGTAACGTTGGTGAGTTTCAGGAAGTACTAAAAGCGATGAAAATGGCACTTTGTATTCAAGTAACAGCCTATAGCATTTAGGTTCCTTTGCAAAAAGGATAAAATTAACTTGATTTTTTACAAATCAGTTTATCCGAGATGCAATTTTTCACAAATGGTTCCGATTAATAGCTTATTTTTTGATTCATTAGCCTTTCATGCTTTGCAGAAAAAAAAAGTGTCCGTAATTATGTATACTTAATTTGAGAGGCTTCCTTTACAATTTCACAAACTGATTTTTTCTTTATAGGATCATTCATGCAATGCGCTCCAACATTAGATAGGCAAGTTCATGCCTTGCACTCTTAAATGGGTAAAAGGTAGAAATTTTGTAAAAAGAAAGTTTCACTCCTATGATTAAGTGTATGGAATAATGTAAATGTGTACTTATGGATTTATGTGTTTTACTGTTTTGTTTGGTAGGTGATCGTTAACAAGAAAGCAATTTCAATAAAAGAAGTTGGTGGTGGTGCCCTACAGAACAAATATGTCTTGCTTAAAGGCGAATTCAATTTGGTTCGGTTAAGGTGTAATGAACTTTTCTTAAGTGGAGGATGTAGGTCGATACTATCTCAAATACACACACACACGTTTGAATAATAAGGCACGAACTACTACTTATCTATTAAGCTACAATAATACGAGATGTACTAATAAGCAATAAGAGAAGAGAATAAGAGAATAAGAAGAGAGATTTGGAAGGAATTCATTTCGTTAAACATTCGGACATAGCTTGCGCACAATACATGAAAACCAACAATAAACTAAGCACCCCATGCCTTCTATTTATAGGCAATAGTTTAGGGCAACATGCACATGGGGTGTTTCTAGAAGGATTAACAATAAAATGGGCGGTCCATGGGCTTCTAAAAGACCGCACCTTAAAACTAAACATAAAGCCCAAATAAGCAACATATCGCAAATGACAAAGACTTGACTAAATTGCAAAACGTGTTCCTAACAGAGGATGTCAGCTGTTGGCAGATTTCACAGACCACATCATTTGCAGTTACTTGGAACAGGTAAACATTTGTTTTTTTGGCCTTTGGTTTCTTGCTACATTAGGTTAATCATTTTCGTGTAATTGGTTTTTGAGTTGTAGCACGAAGACTATTTTATTGACAATATGAAACATTTTTAGTTTTTTTTTATGTCGACGTGATTTAGGGTGATTGATTATGTGGTGTTGTTAATCTGTTTGATGTTTTAATTGTTGCTTCTTTTAATTTGTTAGTATATTAGGTGTATCATCTTCATGCCACTGTGAGTTATAGAAAGTAGGAATGAGTCATAAGAGCTTGTCGTTATTGATTTCACTGTTTTTAAATAGGATCTAAGAAAGTCGAGAAATAGAGGTTGTCTATAAATAGAGGTTATTTATAGACAACTGAAAAGTTTAAGAAAGTTATTAGTTTAATTGTGAAGTATTTGAAGAATTTAAACAGGAAGTGCGCGCGGCGTCCTGTTTGGGCAATGCTTGCTTGCCTGTGATGATTCGTTAACTCTACAAGTCCTAACTTCTAAAAACAGATTCCATAAAAAGCATCTGTCTTTTGTAGTCAGTGTCATGTCTAACCAGAGTTTTGGATTGTTTTATGAGCTGGCGAGACCATCACAAAATAAAAATTGATGTGCAGCACCAACAACCCTGGTATTCCAGAGATGAATTGCGTGTACGAAGCCGCAATGTATCATGTTCCAGTAAATGATGCCTTGGCCAAATATCATTCCATTCATGCTATACTTTGACTCTCCCATTTTATTTTCCATCAAGGTATACTATATGGAGTAAGGTATGATATTTAAGAAGCTTACGTATGTATTTACGAACGTGTTTCCCTGTGTACTGCATCTGTTTCTTTTTTTAATCTGTTTTGGACAATTATTGGCGGGCTATGATAATTTGTTCGCATGCTGTGTTTAAATCTTTAACTGAGAAGAGCTTTTAGCCATAAAATATGACCATTTTTTTCAGCCCATACGAACTCGAAGCCTAGTCTTAAGCTTAAGTCTGATAATTAAGAAATTGTTCATGTTTTTATTTAGGCTATCGGATTAATTTCAAATGGACATACTGATGTTGATGTGTAGAATATGGGAAAAACATATATGAAGTTTTTTTTTTTTTTTTTTTTTTTTTTTTTTTTTTTTTTTTTCTTTCTTCGTTTAGGGATGCTTGCTAGGGGCTGCTTTTTATGTACAGGGGCCTTAATTAGCCTTCTTAGAAGCATAAATCCTCCTCACATATATCATGGAAAACCTTGATATCTATTTCTCTCATCCTCCTCACGCCAACATTCGTACGCTCACTTTTGTGCATATCCGAAATGTAAACTGAACAATTTCACAGGTGAACAACAATTTTTTCAGAGGAGATTGTCATACAGACTTTGCTTTTTAAACAGTACAAGATACGTGATTGACTTGGTTTTTTATCCTATGATGCAACAACAACCCAGGTATTCCAGAAATTTGCATCTTACAATTCTTACATGGCCATGTTTTACAGATAAGTGGCAAACAATTATTGTTTTAGCTAGGTATTTTTTTTCTTCAACAGAAAACGCTTGCTCTCAACCACCTAGCTCATGGAGATCTACGACATAAATGATGATGGTAAAATAGGAGATGTTCTACAGTATTGAAAAGAAAAAGATGATGTCTATTGGTAATAGTTAGAAGACTTTGTTTTACAAATCTTGGAATATAATTGGTTTATGGTTTCATTTGATTATTTAGTGATATGCTATTCAAATACGGCATTCCGTAGCAACGCGCGGGCTCACCCACTTGTTAAATAAAAAATAAAAAAAAAGAAGAAAAAACATACAGATTACCATCCCGCTTCTTTTATTTTTGTTTAAGTCAAGAAAGTGTCATGAAAAATAAAAAAGAGTTAGTAGTTAGCGAGTCGAGTCAAGTCTTGGCTTAGCAACGCCTCATTGTACATGTAATTGACCAAGATAATCGACTTGCCACCAGTAAATTAAAATTCCCTTTATCCAACAAACCGTGTTTATCATACCCTTACACCTAACGTTACAACCCTTTAAAATCCCTCTTTGATAGTTTATCCTAGGTGTTTATGCCAAAGTGGTGGAGGTTTTTGATCCGTTCCCAAGCCTATGGTAATCTATGTGCTATGACAGGTAGAGAGTATTTTAGTTTCAACTTTTCCATATGTGATATAACTTTATACACCTGAGAGATGTGAGAATCCAAACACTTTATGTGAGGTGTTAGTATATAATTTCCGTGCTTATTTTGACTAACGTGGAATGATTGTATGTTGTAATTACTTTTATATTAATGTTAAATGTGTTACACCCAGTGCCCGATTAGACCAAAAAAAAAAAAACTTTTTGAGCGGAAACGACTCAACTTAACATACATTCTGTTACTCTTTTGACCATTGACAAAAATCTATAAACATTCAGACCTTGAGACTATTTTTAAATGAAACTAGACTCAATTACCTTCGAAACTCCGGGTGGCACGACCCTTGACGACTTACGGTTTAAAAGATATGATTTTTCAAAGATTGCCGAAAGCTGCCGAAAAACCACCCATCCGATCGGCTTGCTCCCGCATCCGATTCGGATGGGCTGCAACCGATCGGCAGGAACCTCCAACCGATCAGTTGGAGGCTACTGACCTCCCGGAACCACTTTCAAGTTCCGTACTTGAAAACCCGACCTCTCGAACTCGATGTTTCACCAAACCTTCCAGATTTACTTAATATATCATTAGGCTCATTTCCATACAAAAACATTTACCGTTTGACCCTCGGAATAGTACTTTACAAGTTGACGGGTTTTGCACCAAAACCCGTTTTGACCCATTTACACTACAAACCACTTATACCACTTCATTTGCCCACCAAACTTAACCAACATCATTACTTTAACATACTAAACTTGTTTCATAGACACATGACCCGTTTACATCCCAAAATGGGTATTTTCACGCTTATGCCAAACACCCCTTTAACTATGACTATAACACATCAAACACACTTTGACACACCGTTTGACCACCAAAGCATTACAACGACCTTGACATACACTTTACAAATCATAAAAAGACTCTCGAGGGTACAACCTTGACTTGAGCTCGGTATTCTACCTAGCTCTTATATCTTAACCAACTATCATATCTTCGCATATCCAAGCCTTATTCCTTATTCCAAGCCATAGTATCAACATACGAACCTACAAAACGTTGCACATTAACCGGTAAGCTTTCGCTTAGTAAGTAAAACGGGTATAACATAATATCATAAATCAATCACACATTATGCATCTTAACCATTAAACCATCATAATCATTCACTATTAACACATACCTTGGCACATCAAAGCATCAACTCTCTTTATCCTAATCCCTCTTAATTAACACATCAAACTAGCCCTATACTCACTTTCACTATAACACATATATCCAAACCATTCATTAACCATAACATAACAAATATGAAAAACACATAATATAAAGAAATCATTATAACATTATATTACAACCGGTTTACTTACCTTAGCTCCAAGCTAAGTCTATTAAGGACATAAAACATCATCTTCTTCATCATCACTATCCTCCATCATCATCATCATCATCATTCTTACTTCCTAAACCATAACCATAACATCAAGACTCATTAGCACAATACATCATGATCAAGGGTTATATAACCCATCAAACATGTTCATCTTCCTTTCTATATCATTATATGATCATACTTTGATCATATAATGAAATCCCACTTAACCCATAGACCTTAGCCTCATTAACAACAAGATAGAAATACTTACTTGGGATTACCATTGCTAGAACATAACCTTTAACGAGGAACTCATCTCCTTAATCTCTTCATCATCCAAGCTCTATTTCCCTCTCTTTTCTCCTCTCTAAAACCAGACCACAAACACCCTAGAAAATGGTGGAATTCTCTAGAATTCCCTAGATATAATTATCTAGACACAAATTTGTGCTTATGGCAAGAATGGTCCTTCTAGTCTCTTTCCTTCCATTTTGGCCACACTAGATGTCTTAACACTTTAACATATGACAAGACAAGCCCTTGAAGTCTATTCCCTTTCTATTTGACACATGATACTTTCTATAGCCATATTATATATATACTTTGACTATCGGGTTTGACCACCACGTAACTTCCGTTGACTAACCAATCACATTAAGTCTTAGTCAGTTTCATTTAGAGTGGGGCCTATTTGTATCCGGGAAATAGGTCTAAACAAAATGACCCAAGTGTATGGATATTTGATAAGGATTTATTTGGTACCTTTTTAAGGGGTCATTTAATCCCAAAATCGTATAAATGTGATCAAATATTGTCTCAAATCGTTTCTTTATGCATTTTAGGTACTTGGGACGATAATTCTGGAAATCGGCACTTTTGGAGCATATTTGGACGAAAAAGCGAAGAAAACGACGAAGTTTCAAAAACCCGTCAGAAAAGGAAGGCTGACGGCGTCACTAGCTACAACGTGACGCCGTCACTTGTTATTTGAGCTGGATTTTGAGTGGAAAATCACCAAGTGACGCTTCAGATAATTTGAATAATTTACAACCTGACGCCGTCATGTGTTATTTGGAGGAAGGAGTCACGCTTTAAGCCAACAAGAGACGGCTCATAACTTTTTATAAGCTGACGGTGTCAAAGACTGAAGGTGACGGCGTCAGAGATACAAGGTGACGCCGTCAGAATGGCAACTTGCACAAGACGAAACCCTAATGGTGGCGAGCTGACGGCATCAGGATCCATAAGCTGACGCCGTCAGAGTTGTAATACTATATATATTTTCGAATGTTTTCATTATTAGGTGTGACATCTTTTGGTAGTAAACCCTAGACGATTTTCAGAGATCTTGTAAGGCTTTTTCAGCCTTTTTCATCCATGTTCAATTGAAGATAAGTTATTCGTTTAATCATTCAATATGTCTATGTGTTGTTTGATTATTTGTTTATCTTTTCTTCTATTTAACATGCTAGCTTAAGTTTATTTGTGTTTGCTTAGATCTAATGAAACCTAGTTATTTAATTTTGATTTGTTGTCTCTTGTTTAGTTGACTGTTTTCGTGTTAGGTTGTTGATCCCAGTTGAGCTTAATCGATCTTGTTAATGATCCTAGATGTAGATCTAGAACAATAAGTATAGAGACTGTTCTTTGAACAAGCTATTAATCACTATGCGGAATTTAGTAATTAATCTTTAGAAGAATTAACACACAACAATTCTCTCAACTATCACATCAATATATTAAATACGGTTACTCAAAAGTAACAGGGTTACAATGAACCTTGAAGTGAATACAATACGTATGCTAACAAATCGTATTCTAGCCCTAACCCTAGATCCTCCTTTTATAGACTTAAGGAGTCCTAGTCGGTTACAAAACTTTCTATACAAGAATAATATCTATTCGTATCTTTACCATAATTATCTAACAAACTATACATATCTAATAAGCAGCAGAATCATTACTCTAGCAGCAGTATCTTCTTAGGCTAGCAGTAGAATGACACTTAGCTTATTTCACCATCCATCAGTTTTCTTCTAGCAGCAGAATAAATACACTAGCAGCATAATGATTTAGCCTATCAGCAGAATCATACTTAGCGTATTTTCCTTAAGTTCCATGAGCAGCAGTATAGCATACAAAGCAGCAGCATCTTCAAAGTAGCAACAACTTCTTTTAAACCCAACATAGGTTATGAAGACTAGCTGACCTCTTATATGTAACTAGCTTGAACGTCTTAAAAACGCAACCATAGAGTGCACTATTGGTTTTGTTCGTTGTATTTATTGCGTGAATTGCGGCTTGTAGATACTAGAAAACTTAATGGATGTTAAGGGACTTAGGGGAGACTAATGTTCATAGAGTTGGGGACTTCGGCACCTCCCCACGACCAATAATAAGGAATACGACGCTTCAACTAAAACAAGGACGTGACGGACTGATTCTACCATAGAGGCCAACGTATCTGTACAAATAGAATCCCCCATTTATACAGAATGGTAAAGGGGCCGTCTATGATCATCAATCATAGAAATGAAATAAAGAGATATTTTAATCCTTACCAACTCGATCTTGTCGCCCCTGGCAACAAACATGCATGAACCATTTCACGAAGTATGTGTCCGGATAGTCCAAAGTCTCGATAGTTAGCTCTTGGCCTTCCGGTTGAAAAACAACGTCGATGAAGGCGTGTAGGTGCACTATTCCGCGGTGGGGATTGCAACTTTCCATAAATTTCCCATTTGTCACTCAACGATCGAACTTTGCTTATTTCTTCTTTTGAGGATCGGCGAATCGAATGATATTTCTGTTCCAATTTTTGCCTCTTCTTTTCCCTCTGAATCAAACTTTTTTTTGCCATACTCGTTAAGTTCCTATTAGTATCCATGATACAAGTCGGATCCTAGATGGAGAAATATAAGATAAGAAGGTGGATCTCTTCTTCATCGAAAGAAATGAGATTATCGCAGATACAAAACATTCAATTAAAAAAATTAACCAAATTTCCCTGATGTAGAGGCAATCAAGAAAGATAACTAGGGAGTAATTAAATCTAAGAAATCACGCTTTTCCTATCATAAGAAGTTCACCAATTTACTTTTTCTTGTTTTTATTTTAATTTTAGTTTTATAATTAGATTTTGGGTTAGTTGATTAACAACTAATTCCGCCCACTCCTTAAAAAACCGAGATTTTATTTTCTTTCTAAAAAATATAAAAATATAAAAAGAATCATCCCTCACCTCTAGACCTATCTCGTCATACATCTTGACCTAACGACACTATTCCCCTAGAGAACGATCAATCCCCCGGACCTACCTATACTACACTACAACGATCAGGTACATTGCCTGGAGGATTGCAAGCTTCTCAAGATCCCTTGAGAAGTAAAACCTTTTTGCGTGGACGCAATCCTCACATCAAGTTTTTGGCGCCGCTGCCGGGGAATAGTTATTGTTTAGGTTCAATTTTTATCTCGTTTAGATCTACTCACTAGATTCCTATCAAGTGAGATTTTAATTTTCTTTTTATTAGCTTTTTTGTAGTCTATCTTTTCTTTGTATTTTTGTTCGTAAAATTTTTCATCTAACTATTCCGTTTGCCATTATAGAGAACGCGAATCCGCCAAAATTTTCAACCAATCGGCCTAATCCACTACATAATTTACCCTTTCCACTCCAAAATGACATCTTTATGTTCCGACGATATAATGGTGAATCTTTTTTCGATGCATGGACTCGTTTCAAATACTTACTACAAAAAGTCCTTCATCAAGGTCTTGACGTATTGTTTCCACTTCAAATCTTTTACACTCGTATCGACCGCGAAACCCAAAAGAAGCTTGAATATATGGCAGATGGGAAAATATGGGAATTTGGTGATGAAGAGGCATAGGAAACCTTTGAGATTCTCGCCCAATTCAGAAGTGGAACATGGGACCCAAAAAATGCACGCTTAGACCTATTCTCAATTTGGAAGGTTTAATCGGAAAGTTTGTTTAGAAATGAGGTGATTAGAGTCAAGGTACCTAGGTGCATGTCATGGTTAGATCCTATCATAACACATGATGAACACATAGATGATCTAGATATGATGAAGGATGAGGTGGAAAATCCAAGCCCAAAAAGTACTCCACAAGTCCCGCTATCATTTGATGCATACACACCGCCCGTGACTTACCCGAAAGAAGTAGAAGAGACTATAGGAACCCCGATTGAAGTAGAAACTTTGGAAGAAACACAACTAGAGGAAATTGGTTTTAATACTTGTAGTCATAAACTTTTTCTTAGTTCTATGGAAGTTACTAGCTTTGATGAACCGGAGCCTCCACCAAAGTCATTACCCAATTTTCCATCCTTAAATGTGAATTTAGGAATTGAAAAAGGCCCCAATCCACCCATCAAATCATAAAGTCCGGGTAGTTTTACGATGAAGGTAGTAGATTCTAAGCCTTGTAGAGAGGAAGCCGATATAGAAGTGGAACATAACCTTACATACTTACATCACCCATTTTTAAGTAATCACAAGAAACATTATGGGTTTAAACCGGGTTTATTAGGTCAAGATGGATTTCTAACTAGGAGTATCTCGAAATTGATAGAAGATGATCCCTTTTTAGGAGAAAAATTCAATTCACCCATTGACCCAATTGAACTAGGTATGGTTATGATGAAAGGAGCACACCCCTTTGAGCGTATAATTCATCCACCACTTTTTCCTCATGCGGCATATTTCCACCCTAAGGGTGTGTATCGCTACTATCACCCGCACTTAAGCGTAGGGAAAACCCCCCCTTATATCTGTTAAATAAGGGTAGAGTCAGGCTCGTGACTCGAACAAAAACAAACGCTTCTTGGGAGGCAACCCATGTTTTTAATTGTTTGATGTTTTTATTTTATTTGTTTATTTGTGTCATATATATGCTCCATCTTTATTTGTTTATATTTCATGTTTTGAATATAATTTGTGAAATTTTTATTTTGTTTTTAACCTCGTCTTAACTATATATAAAGGTATTTTACAAAAAAAAAAAAAAAAAAAAAAAAAAAAAAAAGTGTTGGGAAGATCATATTTGTTTATAAGAACGAATTCGAACATGGAAGATAACAAGTAATGATTAGCATATATTTATGTGATTGTTTAGCGTCAAATGCTTGTATCGAGTCAAAATGAATGTTCTGCATTTTTTCCAGGTTTTAATACTCAGATTTTTCGATAAATTTTCCAGAAACAAAACGTAAAAATACGGTCAGGTCGTACCTGACGGCGTCAGGCTTAACACCCGACGGCGTCAGGCACTGTAGCAGCACAATTTTACAAATTTTTGTTTTTCTGCTAGAATTTAAATTTTTGAAAAATTTTAAGAATTTTAAATTTCTAAGAATCTGTAGACATTTATTTTGCAAGCATTATATCTTACTTTGCTTTCTAGTTTAGTTTTATTATATATAGTGTTTACCACCGATTTTATGCGAGGTTTTGTGTTTCTTTTTCTTAGTGAATTTTAAGTTATATTGGGCAAGAAGACAAAAGCATGCATTGGAAGTGAAGCTTATCATGTTTGTTTTCTTGGAGGAAGATCTAATCATGTTTTCACATCATCCATGCCGAGAAAATTAGGGGAGTATTAGTTTCTTTCTTTATTTTTTTTCCCGTTATCATAACTTTGATACTTTTCAAGAACATTGGGGACAATGTTCAATTTAAGTCTAGGGAGGGTAAAATGGGATACCTTATAAACTATAACTTCGCTTGATATTTGTTTTGTCTTAGAGTAAGTGTATAATAAAACTAAGAAAGATACTTGTTAGGGCACTTTTAGCACCAAATTTAAATTTTTTTACAACATATAGGAGTGAAACTTTAGTTTTAATAAGTGTCTCATGGATAGGAATTATATAGCTAGCACAAAAACCCTTTCACTCAAAAATTTCCACGCCAAAAATGTGAGGTTCACATTTAGATATATAGGAAAAAGCATTCACTTTTAATGCTTATGAGTGTACCGGTAGTATATAGATTCTAGAACTTGCGTTTGTGATGCATCCCGAGATCGCTAGTGAGACTACATTCGTGTAGTTAGGATTTACTAAATGATAAAAGGCATTAGGATAACCCTTGTTTTAAACCTATATTATAATTACGTTGGCTTTATTGGTCAAGTAATTTTCCCACACCTTTGCGATGTACTCATCTTTAGTACACGATACCCCTAGTACACCCCTCCGAGCCTATCTTTTTCGCGGTTCTCGTGATATTTCGGTGGATTCCGAAATATTAATGAAGAACATTGTTTATAATCCACCCCCAAATGTACACCCAAATCGCCATAGCCTACCTTGTATGCACTCACTTTTAGTGCATTATTGTTATTTGTTAAACCCTTTGTCAATTGTCTAATCGGTTACATGGTTGCTAAGTCAAGTCATATCTTGTAAATACAGTTTTGGAACGATTGGGACTCATGGGTAAAAGTATAAGTTGTTATGGAGTAATGGAGAAGAAAATAATGTTATTACCCCCAATGTGCATTAATGTTTAAAGTACTCCAAGTGTTTTAATTTTCTTAAATCGGGTCATTAGTTAGTTATGTGTAAAGTATGTAAAATTCAAGTGTAGGGAGGTTGCAAGATCCCTTTGATGTATTATTTTGGATGGTAGGGCAAGAGTGTATTAAAAAAAAATTGAAAAAAATGATAAAAAGAAAAAAAAAGTAGGAACCAAAAAGCGAAATACATACGGACTACCATCCCGTTTCTTTTATGTTTAAGTCAAAGATAGTGTCAATAAAAATACAAAAATATTTAATAGTTAGCGTGTCGAGTCGAGTCTTGGCTTAGCAATGCCTCATTGTACATGTAATTGACCAAGATAATTGACTTGCCACCAGTAAAATTCCTTATATACAAAAAACCGTGTTTTCCATACCCTTACACCTAACGTTACAACCCTTGAAAAACCCTATTTGATAGTTTATCCTAGGTGCTTACGCCAAAGTGGTGGAGGTTTGATCTGTTCCCAAGCCTATGGTAATCTATGTACTATGACAGGTAGAGAGTGTTTCAATTTCAATTTTTCATATGTGTTATATAACTTTATACAACCGAGAGATATGAGAATCCAAACACTTTATGTGATGTGCTAGTATATAATTTCCTTGCTTATTTTGACTAACGTGGAACGATTGTATGTTGTAATTACTTTTGTATTAATGTTAAATGACCCCTAGCTTGTAAATTGATTAGAATAAAAGCTCATTTGCTTGAGGATAAGCAAATCCCAAGTGTAGGGATATGTTAGGAATTAAATGTTCAAGGCATTGGTTTTGTATTTGTACTGCTGAAGAATAACACTAACAGTAGTAATTGAGTTAGTACTGCTAGTGCAAATATTAGTTCTGCCAGAGTTAAAGATTGAAGACTGCTGAAGATATAACTAACAGTACTAACTGCTGAGTTAGTACTGCTAGTATAGAAGATGATACTACTGGACTGCTTGAAGACTGAAGATTAGTACTGCTCATGATGACGTGTAAAAGGATAAGTATAGAATAGATTTCGTGTATATCTTATATAGTTAGAATTATACGGATATTCTGCATGTTTAGAATATCAATACTTATCTTGTAAAGGACTCCTTGTATTATAAAAAGAGGTCCCAAGTTAGATGTTTAGATGTATGTATTTTTTTAAGCTTCAAGGTTTGTAAACCCTAGTGATAAGCAAGATCACTCGTATTATACCTAATAATATTGAAGCGTTTGGTGATATTCATTGTTCATTCATTACTGTTACATTGCACAAATCTTCTAAGTATCATATAGTAGATTCCACATACTATTTGGTATACACTCAAAGTATCCTCAACACAAGTCTAGTGTGTTTAGATCCTCTCAAGTGGTATCAGAGCCAGGTTTCTGATACTTTGATTTAGAAGATCCATTTAGAAGAACTCTTTATTCCCTTTAAAGACGATGGACATGGAGACTACTCAGACCAACACTGCTGCAAAGTTGCCTATGCTAAAACAGAATGATTTCGAGATGTGGAGGCTAAGGATAGAACAGTACTTCCAAGTACAGGATTATGCACTTTGGGAAATCATAGAGGATGGGAACTCCTCCAAACCATCAACAACTGAAACAACAGTTGATGGTCAGACAAAGATAACTGTGAACACTTCTCCTATTACTGCAGAAGAAAAGCTGCAGAAAAAGAATGATTTTAAGGCATGGAGCTTGTTGCTAATGACCATCCCTAATGATTAACTTCTGACATTCAGCAAATATAAGGATGCCAAATCCTTGTTTGAAGCAATAACTACCAGGTTTGGTGGTAATGAGGCCACCAAAAAGACACAGAAGACCTTGCTGAAGCAGAGTTTTGAGAACTTTAGTGCTACTAGCAATGAATCTCTTGATCACATGTTTAACAGGCTGTAAAAGATAATCGATCAACTGGCTGTATTAGGAGTTGAGATTGAGAGGATTCAATACACTGGTAAGGTGGTTAAACCTTTGGTACTTTGTGTAGATGATATATTGAGTTAATATGATTAAGTATGCGGAATCTACTTAATCACACTTAGAAGGTAATTTGGTTAATGGAAATGGAACAGTTATGATTGTTATTTAACAATGAACAATGAAAGCTTATCACCAAACGATTCAATATTATTCAAAATAATACGAGTGGTCTTCACTATCACTAGAGTTACAAAACCTTGAATCTTATTGTTTCTTAAGATATTGTTCGTGTTTGTTCTTGAGAGATATTAATTAAGCACTATCAAAGTCACTTATTTGAACACACATATATCTAGTCTAAGATCTTTCTTTTATAGTCCAAGAAAGATCTTTACAATATTGTTAAGTCTTGTCGAGCACATGCTAGCTTATCTTATGTGTGTCAGTAACTCATATACAACATGTATATGTGAATACAACTTGTTACTGATCACTTTGTCCAAAGATATGATCTACCGTATATACTTGACTTTAGTACACAAATATCTTTTCAATACTTATCCATCCAGCAAGCAGACTTAACATCTCCAGCAAGCAGACTTAACATTCGAAGAGCAGACTTAATTATGGTACTCACCAGAATTAATCTTCAATGACCAGACTTAACCAGCAGACTTAACTACCAGACTTAATATTTAAAGCCACCAGACTTAATCCTTAAATCCACCAGACTTAATCACTTAAGAGAATTTCCCGATACTTAATCTTCAGAATATTTAATTCCCAACAATCCTCCCCTAAACATGTGAACCCTTTTCAACATGTTTTCTGAATTAAATGAGGAATTGTGAAGATCTTTCAAACACTTCATAGTCAGACCCTTGATCTGAACTTTCTTCTATTCTGAAAGATTAATATCTATCTCAGTAACTCATCTGCTTTCTGTTCTTTGACTTCAACAATATCACTACACATCTTCAGTCTTCAAACATTGACCTAAAAGATGGTGCAATTTCCTTGGATGGAGGAATTATAAGAGGCAATGGTGCTGTGTATCTTGGATGCTTGTTTCAACAAGTGAAATCATCTATCAGCATGCCTTTGCAAGTGATGAACAAACGTAGTGAACTGAAATTGAAACTTTTCTCCTTTTGACTTAGATAGAACTTTCTCCTTTTGAATGCTTCATCCCTTCTGAATATACATAATACTCCAGAATCTTGTTCATGAAGAAGAGATTATCAGCTCTATTCTTGTCATTTTCAACCTCCATGTCATCATCTTGTATGCTCTTGTCTTTTCCTCCCTTTCATTGGTTAAACTTCCTTCTTTGGGTTTTTTATTTCCTCCCCTGAGATGCAAATAACATTTTATCCTCCCCTGTTTGGAAGATCTCTCATAATGTACCAAAATATTTCTCTCCCCATCATCTGAGCTATCAATTAGAACTTGTTGTCAGACAATATTGTACATATAGGCCATCAATTCCTTAAGAGTTTAATTTGCTGCCCTCATCACTTCTAGGTGTGTTAACTCCTATGAGAGGTGATTCATGGGGCAATAACTCATAATCCATCGTTTGATGGGTTTTTGAGCCATTTTTATTCCAAAAACATTCTTTTAAGAAACTTTTTGCCTTAGCAGTATGTACTTGATTTTATTATGAAAAACCATACTGCTTTCAACCATTTTGAAGGGATTAAGTGTATAACAGACACTTAATCAAAATTTCGGTTTAAATCAACCTCTGGTTGTGTGAGAACCAATGTTTTCAGTTATAAATAACTGCCTGTGTAAAGATAAACCTATTCAAAAGGCTTTCTTGACAGGGTTTCCAGCTCATAGCAATTGTTGCCTCTAACACAAGTGTTAGATTCACTTTTACTAGTTGTTCTTTCTATCAGATGTCCTTAGACTTGCTCATTATACTTAAAAGTATAAAATGATAGAAAGTGAGTTGAGTCAGTTACTATCTGACCAACTGAACTATTAATTCAATGTGAAACATCATAATCAGGTTTCAAGAAAGAAGTTTTAAGGAGGAGTAAATTCCCAAACTCTTTCTATCATGAACCTATTATGTCAGCAACTGTATTATCATTCTGCTGTTCACACATTTCACTTGAAGCTTCCTTTGTGCTCAATGTTCATACCTGAAAATGTTAGTCTAAAACCAAGAAACAAAATGCAAAGCATATGTCTTATAGCATCATTATTATATGACTAACAGATGAACATGAAACAAACAAAATTTGTATTTATTGGACAAATTTTGCAATTTACCAATATCTTTACTAGTAATTCTGAATCCTATTCCTTCTTTGATGGTAACATATCCAATGATTTAAAGATGTGACATGTTGCCAGTTTATGTGCCTTTGAACATCCATTATCTGAGAATTTCATTGATCTTTAGCATCTAGAGGTGAATGTTCATGCACTTCAAATAAGAAATTAAATTTCTTGGGATACCCAAGCCATTACTGACTTGGGTTTGCCTCTTGCATCAATGTAATCTAATCTTTTAAGAATAGTTGATGCACCATTGGATTTAATAGATCTCCAAATCCAACATGCTGAGGTCTTAACAACATTTGCCATGTTTCCCTTAGCAGCAGTATTAACTACTTGCCTAGCAGTATTAACTGCTGACTTAGCAGTTGTACCCTTAATTTTCCAAACTTGTTTTTGGACCACTACTTTTGTTTGAATGGGCCTTTGAATAGTTTTTGATGCATTTTTGTAAAATGATTTTGCATATTTAACTGTTGGTCTTGGGTTAACAGTCTGAAATGGTCTAGCAGAATTAACTTGTTTTAAGCCAGACTTAACTGAAACTGTTTTGGGTTTTGTTCTATTAAAATTAGAACTAGAGTGAAAGTGAGTTTGAGGAGTTTGCCTTTTGAAATTCACCCTATTGTTTTCATACCCAGATACCCATTTGTTACAGAAAGCTGCAAGATGATCAAAACTACCACATGAGTAACAAGCTTTGTTATAAAAAGAAAAGTCATCACCTAATTGGTTAGACTTGAGGTCATTCCAATTTCTTTGGTTACCTCTGGGCTTGCTAGTGGATCTATATTGTTCACAATATTTAACTGGTTGCCTAACATGTTTAATGTTTGTTCTAGGCTTAACAGTATCCTTTTTGATCACTTTAGGAACCCTTGTTCCTACTTTCTTAACTTTTTCAGGTTTAGACATAACCTGTTCATCTTCATCACTATCAGTTGTACAATCCTCAACAACTATAGCATCTGATTTCCTAACAAAGGACACCTTGTCCTTAGAAAGTGAAGTTTTACATAAACTCTCACTTACTTTCTCTACCTTAGGACTCTCAGTAGACTTAGAACCATATTCCATTATTGGTTCTTGAAACTCAGCAAATCCTGTGTGTGCTAGGTCAATACCTGGAGGTGAAGGAACACCTCTGTATGGTGGAGGAGCAGATTTGTATCCTAAACCAGACTTAGCTTTATTGATTACTTGAGCTTCCCAAATTTTATTAATTCCCTTTGAGGCATGAGCTAAAGCATCTACTGTTATCTTAACATTTTCAGTTTTATTTTTAGCTTTAGCTAATGATTCATTTTGCCTAGAAATTATTTCATCTCTGAACTCTATGCCTCTTTTTAGAGCATTCATGTCATCAGTAAACTTAGATTCATTTCCTTGAAAATGTAAAAGTTGTTTTTCAAGAACAGCTATACCTCTTTTATGATTACCTAAATTAGCTAATGCATCATATAACTGTTCTAGTTGATCATCAAATCTCTTTTTAAGATCTTCATAAGCTTTAAGAGCAGAGCATGATTCAGTACATTTAATTATGGAATTTACCTCTGAATCAGAAAAGGCCATTAGAGCAGTCTCAGTGGCTACAAGAGTAGCATTCATTGGTGTTTCCTCTTCATCAGCCAAGAAGCTCCAATCATAGTTAACACCATCTATGGCTAGCATAGCCCTTGGCTCTTCCACTGTGACTTCCTTCTTCTTCTCTTGCCTATACCATGTGCTTCTATTATCATGCTTCCTTGGGTTTCTACATTCTTTAGCAAAGTGTCCTAACCTGTGACAGTTGAAACACTCTACTTTCTTCTTATCAAACCCAGCAGTTTCATTACCATCAATGGTAATCTGTTTACCAGTTCTCTGCCAGAACTTCTTAGCCCTCATGCTAAGTAAAGCAACCTGCCACTTGATGTCCATCTCTTCCAAATCATTGTCATCCAACTGATCAAGATCTTCATGAGTTAGAGGAGAACCACTAGTTTGACTAGACATGAATACATAGAATGCTGGATCTCCAAGTCCAGTAGCATTCTTTTGTGAACTAGTAGAAGGACCACCATAGTTAGCATTAGAAACACCTTCATCTTCATCTACCTCTTCTGACTTACTAATACTAGGAGATGACAAGAGTGCCACATTCCCAGAACTAGTACTATAGATTCCAGACTTCTTTAGACTTTGTTCAACAATTTTGAAGTTGTTGTACAAATCATTGAGTTTCATGGTTTCAATGTCTGGCTTGTTCATCCAGACAACCACATGAGTATGGAACTCATCAGGTAGGCTTATCAAAAACTTAATGTTGAGATCTTCCTTAGCTATCTCAACACCCAACACAGCTAACTGACTGACAAGCTTATGTAATCTAGCGAACAGCTTATCAAGTGATTCATTGCTATTTGAACTAAAGTTTTAAAATTGTTGTTTCAGCAATGTCTTCTGTGTTTTCTTGGTAGTTTCATTACCACCAAACCATGCACAAATCTCTTCAAAAAGAGTTTTTGCATCAGGATACTTGCTAAAGGATAGCATTTGTTCACCAGGAATGGTCATAAGCAACAAATTTCTTGCTTTTTGATCATTTCTCTTCTGTATCCTTTCATCACCAGTAGTTGGTCCAGTATTTCTTCTCCTTTCAGTTTTGCCTTCAACAATAACATCTGTATAACCTAGTGTAAAAGAATCACCATACAAAATGATATCCCAAAGAGCATAATCTTGAACCATAAAATATTGCTCAATTCTCAACCTCCACAACTCAAACTCATTCTGTTTGATCATGGGCAACTTTGCAGCAACATTTGTAGCATTATCTTGAACATCCATTTCTTAAGCTTCTTCTTCTAAATCAACTATATCAACCTTGCTCTGATACCAATTGACAGGATTCAATATACTGGTAAGGTGGTTAAACCTTTGTGAATTTGTGTATATGATAAGTTGAGTTAATATGATTAAGTATGCGGAATCTACTTAATCACACTTAGAAGGTAATTTGGTTAATGGAAATGGAACAGTTATGATTGTTATTTAACAATGAACAATGAAAGCTTATCACCAAACGATTCAATATTATTCAAAATTATACGAGTGATCTTCACTATCACTAGGGTTACAAAACCTTGAATCTTATTGTTTCGATATCTTAAGATATTGTTCGTGTTTGTTCTTGAGAGATATTAATTAAGCACTATCAAAGTCACTTATTTGAACACACATATATCTAGTCTAAGATCTTTCTTTTATAGTCCAAGAAAGATCTTTACAATATTGTTAAGTCTTGTCGAGCACGTGCTAGCTTATCTTATGTGTGTCAGTAACTCATATACAACATGTATATGTGAATACAACTTGTTACTGATCACTTTGTCCAAAGATATGATCTACCGTATATACTTGACTTTAGTACACAAATATCTTTTCAATACTTATCCATCCAGCAAGCAGACTTAACATCTCCAGCAAGCAGACTTAACATTCGAAGAGCAGACTTAATTATGGTACTCACCAGAATTAATCTTCAATGACCAGACTTAACCAGCAGACTTAACTACCAGACCCAATATTTAAAGCCACCAGACTTAATCCTTAAAGCCACCAGACTTAATCACTTAAGAGAATTTCCCGATACTTAATCTTCAGAATATTTAATTCCCAACAGAGATTCCTTAAGAAGACCTGAATTCCAAATTCCTAAAGAGTTTGCCTGTTGATTGGTACACTCATGTGGCTGTCTGGAAGAACAAGCCAGAAATTGACACAATGAGCCTTAATGATCTGTACAAAAATTTTAAAATTGTTGAGCAGGAAGTGAAGAAGTCTGGAAGTTCTGGTTCAAGTTCTGGGAACATGGCATTTGTGTCATCTCCCAGCAATATTAGTCCAGAGTTGGTTAAAGTGGCTTCAGGAGTTAGTACTGCTAACCCTAATGTTAGTACTGCTAGTTCATCAACTAGTACTGCTGGAATAAGTGATACTACATTCTATGTTTTCCTGACCAGTCAAGCCAATAGGTCTCTGCTATCCCATGAAGATCTTGAACAGATAGATGAAGATGATCTGGAAGAGATGGACTTGAAGTGGCAGGTAGCACTTCTAAGCATGAGAGCAAAGAAGTTCTGGCAGAGAACAGGGAAGAAGATCACAATCAGTGGTAATGATACAACTGGTTTTGATAAATCTAAGGTGGAATGTTTCAACTGTCATAAGTTGGGACATTTTCCTAGAGAATGTAGAAGACCAAGGCAGCAGGAAAACAAAAGCAAGGGCTATGGGAACAAGCCTGAACCAAGGAAGGCTGTGGAAGTGGAAGAGCCTTCTTCCAAGGCAATGGTTGCTATTGATGGTCTCGGTTATGCTTGGAGCTTCATGGCTGATGAGGAAGAAACACCAACTAAGATGGCATTAATGGCATTTTCTAACACAGAGGTACATTCAGTAAAAAGTTGTTCTAAATCTTGTTCTACTTTAAAAGATTATGAAATATTGAAGAAGCGTTATGATGAGCAGAGAGTAAAGCTAAACCAAACTAACTATAATTTAGCAAATCATAAAAGAGGTTTAGGTGTCTTAGAAGAACAAATTTGTTTTATAAGAAAAATAAGTCTGTCTTTTCTGAAGATATAGCTGTACTTAAAAGAGATATGGTTCATAAAGATGCTGAGATTAGTGTGCTTAGAGCTGAGTTAGAAAAGATTAAGAAAGCAAAAGATAATATACAGTTAAGTGTAGACACTCTAGAATATGCATCTAAGGGAGTTAATAAGATCATTGAGTGTCAACTGGTTAATAAAGCTAAGTCAGGGTTAGGTTACAATACATGTCCACCTCCACATAAAGGAGTACCTTCACCCCCAGGTATTGACTTAGAACACACAGGTTTAGCTGAATTTCAAGAGCCAAAATTAGAATATGGATCTAAGGCTAAAGAAAATGCTAGTTTAAATAAACCTGATGAAGTAAATGAATCTTTTGAGAGTGCCAGTGACACCTCTCTTGTTGAGGAAAAGGTGTCAGATGATAAGAGTAACTCAGATGCTCCCATTATTGAAGATTAGGAATCTGATGATGAGGATCAGGTTGAGTCCAAACCTGAGATAGAAAAGCAAAAGGAAACTGCTGTTCCTAAGGTGGTCAAGATAGAAACTGTTACACCTAGAAAACAAGTAAAACAAGCTAGGCCAATAGTTACATATGCTGAGTTGTATAGGTCCACAAAAAGGTCTCAATGCCCTAGGGAAAACTAGAGAAACTGGAAGAACCTTAAGTCTCAACAACTAGGCAATGAGTTTGTCATGTACAATAAGGCTTGCTTTTCTTGTGGTAGCTTTGATCACTTGCAGGCCTTTTGCAACAACCATCATGGGAAAAGGGTGGTTACAGGGAATACAAGGGTTCATGGGAATACAAATGAAAGGGTGAACCTAAACAGTTTTTCAAGAAAAACTCACCCTAATGTTAACAGTAATATGACTCCCAGAGCTATTTTGATTAAGTCTGGCCTTAAACCAGTTTGTACTGCTAGACCAGCAGTTAGTACTACCAGACCAATTAAGACTGTTTACCCCAAACAAACAGTTTCAAGTGCTAAATCAACTTCAAGTTTTTCTAAAATAGCACAACAAACTGTTCACATGCCTCTTTACAAGAAAGCAGTGTTTCATAACAAATTTTGGAATCAAAAAGTTAAAACTGCTAGGTAAGCAGTTTGTACTGTTAGACCAGCAGTTAGTACTGCTAGGCCAAGAAACACTGCTAGGGCAAATGGGGTAAATGCTGTTAAGGCCTCAGCATGTTGGGTATGGAGACCTATCAAACCCAATGGTGCATCAATCATAATGAAGAAATATGATTACATTGATGCACGAGGCAGATCCAAGTCAGTAATGGCTTGGGTCCCCAAAAGAAACTAATTTCCTTTATTTTATGTGCATGGACATCCACAACAAGATGATGAAGAAGATCAAGGATATGCTGATAGTGGATGCTCTAGGCACATGACTGGGAACATGTCCTACCTCTCAGACTTTACACCTATGGATGGAGGATATGTTACCTTTGGGGGAGGAATTGGTGGCAGAATTACTGGTAAAGGTACTTTAAAAACCGGTAAACTTGACTTTGAAGATGTGTATTTTGTGCAGGAACTCAAGTATAATCTCTTTAGTGTCTCACAAATGTGTGACAAAAAGAACAAAGTTCTTTTTACAGACACTGAATGTCTTGTTCTTTCTCCTGACTTTAAGTTACCTGATGAAAGTCAAGTGTTGACATGAAGAAAATTATTCCTAAAGAGGCTCTAACTTGTCTTGTAGCAAAAGCCACATTGGATGAGTCAATGCTTTGGCATAGGAGACTTGGTCATGTCAACTTTAAAACCATAAATAAGATTGTTAAAGATGGTTTGGTAAGAGGCTTGCCTCAAAAACGTTTTGAAAATGACCAAACTTGTGTTGCCTGTCTCAAAGGCAAACAACACAAAGCTTCTTGTAAGCCCAAGACCCAGAACTCTATTACTCAACCATTATTTATGCTTCATATGGACTTGTTTGGTCCTACTTCTGTGAGTAGTATACAACATAAGAAATACTGTCTTGTGGTAACTGATGATTATAGTAGGTTCACATGGGTTTTCTTTCTAGGATCTAAGGATGAAACAACTAGTATTCTTAAGACTTTTATAACTGAATTAGAAAACCTAGTTGATAAGAAAGTGAAAATCATTAGGTGTGACAATGGGACATAATTTAAGAATAGAGTTATGGATGAATTTTGTAGAGAAAAAGGTATTAAGAGAGAGTTTAGTGTAGCTAGAACTCCTCAGCAGAATGGTGTTGCTGAAAGGAGGAATATGACACTAATAGAGGTTGCTAGGACCATGTTAGCTGATTCAAAGCTGCCCATTACTTTTTGGGCTGAAGCACTTAATACTGCTTGTTATGTGCAAAACAGGGTTTTAGTGGTCAAATCACACAACAAGACACCATATGAACTCTTCAGAGGTAGAACACCTACTTTAGGTTTTCTAAGACCATTTGGATGTCATGTCACTATTATCAATACCTTAGATTATTTGGGAAAATTTGATGGAAAGTCAGATGAGGGTTTCTTTGTTGGGTACTCATTAAACAACAAAGCATTTACGGTATACAACATAAGAACCAGGAAAGTAGAGGAAAACCTGCATGTTCAGTTTTTAGAGAATAAGTCTAATGTTGCAGGTGAAGGTCCAAAATGGCTGTTTGATCTTGATACTCTAACACAATCTATGAACTCCAGTTGTTGCAGGAACAAATTCTAATGATTTTGCAGGTTCAGAAGATAGTGTAGAAACAGGTGAAACAAGCATGGAAAAAGAAAATGATCAAGATCACATTTTGATGCCAATTTGGAATAGTGTTGATTAATCTTCAAAGGATGCTGGACCTTCTAATGATGCAAACAATAAGGGTTCTGAAGATGAAAACAAAGAAGGTGGTGTTGAAGAACAAGAGAATACTGAAGATAGTACAAATGGGTTTTGTACTGGTGAGTCAAATGTTAGTACTGCTGGGCAAAATGTTAATATTGCTAGCCCACTAGTTACTACTACTGATGATTTCTCTGAGGATGAAGTGGATCTCAATAACATGCCACTCTCTTATACAGTTCCTACAACTTCACATACAAGAGTTCACAAGAATCACTCTTTGGAAAATGTGATTGGAGATATACAGTCTGGTATTAAGACAAGAAGACAGATAATGAATTCAGATCAACAAGGCTTTCTCAGTGCAGTTTATGAAGAGAAAAAACATAAAGATGCCAATACATGTATGTTTGTATGTTTTCTTTCACAAGAAGAACCCAAGAACATACTTAAGGCCCTACAATATTTAAGCTGGGTGGAAGCTATGCTAGAAGAGCTTCTACAATTCAAGATTCAAAAGGTTTGGTGCTGGTGGATTTATCTAAGGGTATGAGGGTTATTGGTAAAAAGTGGATATTCATAAACAAGAAAGATGAAAAGGGGATAGTGATCAGGAATAAAGCAAGACTTGTAGCCCAGGGTTACACACAAGAGGAAGGAATTGATTATGAAGAGGTTTTTGCACCTGTAGCTAAGATTGAAGCCATAAGATTATTCTTAGCTTATGCTTCATTCATGGGATTTATGGTATACCAGATGGATGTCAAAAGTTCCTTTCTTTATAGTACTATTGAAGAATAAGTTTATATTTCTCAACCTCCAGGTTTTGAAGATCCTGAATATCCAGACAATGTATACAAGGTGGTAAAAGCTCTTTATGGATTACATCAAGCTCCTAGAGCCTGGTATGGAACTTTGGCTACTTATCTATTAGAAAATGGGTTTCATAGAGGCAAGATTGATCAGACCTTATTTATCAAGAAGAACAAGAGAGATATTCTGCTGGTTCAGGTCTATGTGGATGACATCATTTTTGGATCCACAAAGAAGGAGATGTGCATTGAATTTGAGAAGCTTATGTATGATAAGTTTCAAATGAGTTCCATGGGTGAGCTCACTTTCTTTTTGGGGCTGCAAGTGAAGCAAAAAGCTGAAGGCATATTTATCAGTCAAGATAAATATGTAACTGAGATATTGAGGAAGTTTCAGTTTACAGATGTAAAAGTAGCAAGTACTCCTGTTGATCCAGAGAAACCTTTGCTCAAAGATTCAGATGGTGAAAATGTTGATGTACACACCTACAGGTCCATGATTGGGTCATTGATGTATCTCACTTCATCAAGACCAGATATTATATTTGCTGTGTGTGCTTGTGCAAGGTTTCAAGTCACTCCCAAAGCCTCACATTTAGTTGCTGTGAAGAGAATCTTTAGGTACCTCAAAGGTCAACCCAAATTGGGTCTATTGTATCCTAGAGAATCTCCTTTTGATCTGGTGGCATACTCAGACAGTGACTATGCTGGTGCTAGTTTGGATAGGAAATCAACAACAGGTGGTTGTCAATTTCTAGGTTGGAGGCTGATATCATGGCAATGCAAGAAGTAGACTATTGTAGTCACTTCTACAACTGAAGCTGAGTATGTGGCTGCTGCTAGTTGCTGTGGTCAAGTTCTATGGATTCAGAATCAGATGCTTGACTATGGGTACAACTTTATGAATACCATGATTTACATTGACAATAGCAGTACAAATTTTATTATTAAAAATCCAGTTCAACACTCTAAAACAAAACACATAGAGATTAGGCATCATTTTATAAGAGATTGCAATGAGAAAAAGCTAGTTCAGGTTGTTAAAATTCTTACTGATAACAATTTTGCAGATCTACTTACTAAAGCTTTTGATGTTGGAAGGTTTCAATACTTAGTTGCAAGTATTGGAATGCTTAATCCCTAAAGTTTTTAATCTTGGTGTTTTTGTAAATGAAAATGGATTTGTACTGCTAGTTGTGTCAATTAGTACTGCAGTGCATAATTTGTACTGCCAGTGCAAATTAAGACTGTTGTGTTTGAACCGTTAGTCATATTTTATACTGCTATGATGCAAATGCTTTGCATTTTGTTTTCTTGGTTTTGGACTAACATTTGCAGGTTATGGAGTTTGCAATGTGTGAGAAGCAAGTGGTGGAATGGTTGCCGACATGATTGATTGATGATGGACAGAATTTAGGGATCACTTGACAAAGGTTTTATACCTGAGTTGGGAGATTCTTTAAAATTTCTTTCTTGAAATCTAATTATGATATTTTTGAACATAAATTGATGGCATAGTTAGTCAGATAGTAACTGATCTAACTCACTCTTTACCATTTTATATTTTTATTAGTATAATGAGTTAGTCCAAGGACATCTGGTAAAGAGAACAGCGAGCAAAAGTGAATCTAACACGTTTGTGTTAGAGGCAACACCTGCCACGAGCTGGAAACCCTGTCAAGAAAGCTCTTTGAATGAGTTTATCTAATCACAGGCAGTTTTTATAAATGAAATTATTGGTTCTCACATAACCAGAGGTTACATTAAACCGAAATCTGATTAAGTGTTTTCCTTTACACTTAATCCTTTCAAAATCTTGGTATGTAGTATTGTTTTAAGTAAAAACTGAGTTTATACTGCTGAGTCAAAGTTTTTCCAAAACTTAGTAATGCTAGGAAAAAGTTAGTACTGCTAGGCAAAACTTTGTACTGCTGGATAGCCGTTTATACTGTTGAGTCATAACCACTTTTTGAATATAGCCGTTGAGAAAATTCTGGTCAATAACTTTACTTAAGGGTTTCCTAAATTGGATAATTTTTACTTTTAATCTACTTTATTCACTTTCTTCAATCTAAAGTTATCTTTTATTGAAGTCGGTCCAATAGAAACCCTAAGAATTCTTATATAAAATCTCAATTCGCTTTACTCAACCTACTTTCTTACCTAATCAATCATATCCCAGCAGTTACATCCAACTTTTACTGACAATAATGGCCAAGGTAGCATATTTGGAGAAAACAGAGGAAGGTGCTTACTTCCATCAGATAATAGAATTTTTGAACTCTACCCATTTAAGGTATGCTTTAACTCTAAACCCTACTATACATGTCTCCCAAATCAAGCAGTGTTGGCAGACTATCACTGTCAATACTATTAAGAATGGAGACAAAGAGCTAAATGCAAAGTTGATGGCAAAACCATCACTCTTACTGAATCATCTGTTAGGAGGCATCTCCATCTAGCAGATGACAATGGTATTAGTGATTTGCCAAACACTGAAATCTTTCAAAATCTATCCAGAATGGGTATAACACAACTTCTCAATCTTTAACTTTTCAAAAAGGTTGTTTTGCCCCACAATGGAGGTTTTTCATTCATACCATACTTCACTGTATGAGTCCTAAGAAAACTTCATGGGAACAGTTCAGTAGCAATATTACAACTGCTCTAATTTGCTTATCAACTAATAGGACTTATAATTTTTCAAAACTTATTTTTGATGGTATGGTCAAGAATGTGGATAGCAAATTAAAAATTTTAATGTATCCACGTTTTATTCAAATAATTTTGAATATGAGAAAAAGTCAGCTTCTACCTCATCAAAATGTTTATCCAACCCCAACCCTTACACAAAAATTATTTAGTAACATGAGGATGGCCTCAAAGGGTTATTGTGGGGGTAGAAGTGCCTCTTTTTGATAACATGTTGCAGGTACATGGTGAAGGATCAACTACCCCAGTTGACTCCCAACACACACCCACAAGTTCATCAGAAACAGCCTCACAACCAATTTCATCACCACCTAGGAGTATAACCAGAGAGGGCTCTAGTGTACCTCAGCATAGAGTTCCTATTACACCCCTAGAAGGAAATAAGGTTGTCCATGACAGTATAGGAAGGGCAGCCCCTACTGTCTCAGGCTTAGAAGCTAGGTAGGAAAGGGGTAACATAACTAAGACCCAACCTATGTCAACACCTACTGTGCCAAGTTCTTTTGAACCTAGTACAAGTGGTGGAATCCCAAGCCACATGGAAACAATAGTTGGCTCAGATACTCACCTTTTGGTTGAGTCTGAGTCTTTACCCCATGATGCACCTTTCCTGAAGGTAACACATCAGGAAGTGCTGAGGGCAGTCTTAAACTTAATGAATTGATGGAATTACGTACCAGGTTGACAGATAAAGTAATTGGATTGGAAGATGAGCTCAAGACAACCAAGCAGGTTTTTGGAAGGGTATACACCAAGCTAATCTTGAAGGTCAAAAAGTTGGAGCAGCAAGTCAAGACTCTCAAGAGAAAAAGAACAGCTCAGATGGTGGACTCTTCAAGCTCTTCTGGTTCTGATGATGATGATCAAGATGATGACATGGGTGAGGAATCTTCCAAACAGGGGAGGAAGATTGCCAAACTTGATGAAGTCCCCAATGTGTCCTTAGTTCAAGAAGGCGCTGACACTCAGGTGAGGAAAGATGAAGAGATGGGAGAAGCTCAAGAAGGTCCTCAAGAAGGTACTGCTGGTGCAGAACTTAGTACTGCTAGTGCAGTTTACATGAGAAGGAGAAGAATGGATAAGGGAAAAGCTATAGTGACTGAAGCTGAGCCATCCAAGCAAATTAGCAAGAAAACTCAAGCTCAAATTGAGTATGATCAATAACTTGCTCAAAGAATTCAAGCTGAAGAACAAGCAAGGGTAGCTGAAGAAGAGAGAATTGCAAGATTCTTGGTTGAACAGAAGTTAAAAAGTGAAGAAGATGAGAGAACTGCTCAAGAACAGGCTGACAAGGAATTAGCTTTAAAGATGCAAGAGGAAGAGAGATCACACTTCACAACTGAAGAACAAGAAAGTGCAATCAGTGATTTGCTTGAAGAGATAAGGAAGCATGAAAGCAAAAAGACAGCTTCTAAGAAGAAACCTCCAACAAAAGCTCAGCAAATGAAGTACATGAAGGAATACTTGAAAAATCAAGACCATTGGACTGAGAAATAATTAAAAGGCAGGTCTTATGAAGAAATAGAGAAGTCGTACTACATAGCATATAGGAAGATTCAACATTTGTTAAGAGGATTCTCAGAAGCTAAAGAGACTAGCATAGTTGCTAAAAGAGTTGGTGAGCAATTAGAAGCTGAATCTTCAAAGAAACAAAAGTCTGAAGAAGAAAATGAAGATCGAGTAGTTGAAGAAGAAGGAACAGCAGAGGACCTAACTGATGAAAGACTACTTCAGCATATGATGGTCATAATCCTAGAAGCTTTGAATGTTGATCCTATTCAAGCTAAACACCCAATTATTGATTGGGAGATACACACAGATATATTTAGGAAAGCTTGGAACATTATCAGGGTAGGAGGACACACAGAAATCCACAAGTATTTTGAAGATATGATGAAGACTTTTGATAAAGAAGACTTAGACAAGCTATGGAGTCTGGTTCAAGAAAGGTTCAAGTCTACAGATCCTATAAATGACAAACACAAGGAGCTATGGGTGGAATTGAAGAGGTTGTATGAACCTGATCTAGAAGACATTCTATGGACATTTCAAGCCCATGACCTTGCTACTACTTGGAGATTGTATGATACGTGTGGTGTTCACCATGTATCTACAAAGGATGGCATGGATGTCTACATGCTGATAGAGAAGGACTAACCATTAAGAGCAGGTATCTTATTTGTTATGTTAGCAGAAAAGCTCAGAGTTGATGAAGAGTCTGACATGGCAAGGGAACTTGTGAGAAAGATATATCAGCAAGCAGAAAAGATGAAGACTACAAGACCAAGAAGATAGTGTTTGGAAGAATCCTCACAATGTAATGATTTAATTCAGAAACTTGATGATTTAGGGTAAATCACAAGTTTAGGGGAGGATTGTTAGGAATTAAATGTTCAAGGCATTGGTTTTGTATTTGTACTGCTGAAGAATAACACTAACAGTACTAACTGAGTTAGTACTGCTAGTGAAAATATAACTAACGGTACCAACTAATGAGTTAGTACTGCTAGTATAGAAGATGATACGGTTGGACTGCTTGAAGACTGAAGATTAGTACTGCTCATGATGACATGTAAAAGGATAAGTATAGAATAGATTTCATGTATATCTTATATAGTTAGAATTATACGGATATTCTGCATGTTTAGAATATCAATACTTATCTTGTAAAGGACTCCTTGTGTTATAAAAGGAGGTCCTAGGTTAGATGTTTAGATGTATGTTTTTGTTAAGCTTCAAGGTTTGTAAACCCTAGTGATAAGCAAGATCACTCGTATTATACCTAATAATATTGAAGCGTTTGGAGATATTCATTGTTCATTCATTACTGTTACATTGAACAAATCTTCTAAGTATCATATAGTAGATTCCGCATACTATTTGGTGTACACACTCAAAGTATCCTCGACACAAGTCTAGTGTGTTTAGATCCTCTCAGGATATTTGATAAGGATTTATTTGGTACCTTTTAAGGGGTCATTTAAGCCAAAAATCGAGTAAATATGATCAAATATTGCCTCAAATCGTTTCTTTTTGTATTTTAGGTACTTGGGACGAGAATTATGGAAAACGGCACTTTTGGAGCATATTTGGACGATAAAGTGAATAAAACAACGAAGTCGCGAAAAGTACGCCAGACTTAGAGGTCTGACGGCGTCACTAGACACAACATGACGCCGTACCTTGTACACTTATGGAAGATTTCTAGTGTTGAGCTAACAAGTGATGCCTCAGAAGATTTTGAAGGCTTTATAACCTGACACCGTCAGGTGTAAAGTGGAGATGGGCGTCATGCTTTATGCTAACAAGAGACGGCTCAAAGGATTTTACAAGTGAAGGCCTCAGATCCCTTTCTGACGCCGTCAAAGCGGCGATTACAGAGACGAAACCCTAAATCACGGCGAGTTGACGGCGTCAAAGGCTATAACCTAACGCTGTCAGAACTGTATTCCGATATATATTTTTGAAAGTTTTCATTGTCAAGTGTGACATCTTTTGGAGAATAAACCCTAGTCGAATTTTAGCAGCTTGGTAAGGGGTTTTCAACCGTTGAACCTTATGCTTTATTGAAGATAAGTTATTCATTTAATCATTCAATATGTCTATGTGTTGTTTGATTAATTGTTTATCTTTTCTTCTATCTATCATGCTAGCTTAAGTTTGTTTGTGTTTGCTTAGGTCTAATGAAACCTAGCTATTGAATATTGATTTGTTATCTCTTGTTTAGTTGATTGTTATCGTGTTAGGTTAAGAAAACTGGCTGACCTCTTATATGTAACTAGCTTGAACATCTTAAAAACGCAACCATAGAGTGCACTATTGGTTTTGTTCGTTGTATTTATTGAGTGAATTGCGGCTTGTAGATCTTAGAAAACTTAATGGATGTTAAGGGATTTAGGGGAGACTAATATTCATTGAGTTGGGGACTTCGGCACCTCCCCACGACCAATAATAAGGAATACCACGCTTCAACTAAAACAAGGACGTGACAATTCAACGAATCAATAGAAGATAACTAGGGAGTAATTAAATATAAGTAAGCACGCTTTTCCTATCATAAGAAGTTCACCAATTTACTTTTTCTTGTTTTTAGTTTAATTTTAGTTTTATAATTAGTTTTTGGGTTAGTTGTTTAACAACTAATTCCTCCCACTCCTTCAAAACCGAGATTTTAATTGCTTTCTAAAAAATATAAAAATACAAAAAGAATCATCCCTCACCTCTAGACCTATCTCGTCATACATCTTGACCTAACGACACTATTCCTCTAGAGAACGATCAATCCCCCGGACCTACCTATACTACACTACAACGATTAGGTACATTGCCTGGAGGATTGCAAGCTTCTCAAGATCCCTTGAGAAATAAAACCTTTTGCGTGGACGCAATCCTCGCATCAACAATCAATCCCCTACTGCTGACTACGACCATTTGCAACAAGTCGTTCCTTATACCTGTTTAAGGTACCATATGCATGAAACTTATGCCTGAAAAGCCACATAGAACGAACAATATTCACATTGGATGGACGGGGCACAAGTACCCACCTACCGTTAGCAATTAAAGCATTGTATTCATCTAACATAGCTTGTTTCCACTAAGGAACACGAAGAGCATGAACATGAGACCGAGGAAGCAGAGAAATGGTTGTGGCATGACAATTCATACGCTCAAGTGGTTTAGATATACCAGCTTTAGCACGTGTGACCATAAGATGAGTATTGACGGTGGGAGCGGGTACATTTGCTTGTACGGGTGGTGTATTGGGCTGCGGATGTATTTGTGACGAAGGGGTGGTGGCGTGATCATTGTTGGGTTGCTGATGTGTAACTGGTGTTGGTGGGGTATTGGACTGCTCATGGTTAGGCAGCGCGTTATTGGGCTGGCCAAGGTTAACACGCTGATGTGGTGGAACGTATGGAGGTAGAGTGGGCTGATTGATGTGAACGGGTGGTGTAGGAATATTGGGTTGGGCAGCTTGTGGTAGTGGGCTAGAGGGTGGAATAGCGAGTGTATGTTCAACAGGGATAGGTGGAGTTAAAAACTCATAGGTGGTGTTGGTAAGCTTGTGAAATTTTTGACAAGGAAAAACATCTTCGTCAAATCTAACATGTCGTGAGAGTATTATTTTATTCGAAGATAAGTCAAGCCATCTATATCCTCGGTGGTTGGCGGGGTAGCCAAGAAACACGCAAGGAGTAGAGTGAGGTTCGAGTTTATGTGTAATATGTATATAAGGATAGCATAGGCACCCAAAAACACGTAAGTTATCGTAAGTGGGTGGTCTGTGGTAAAGCTTGGTAAAGGGTATTTCATTTTGTATAGCGGTTGATGAGGGTTTTGAGGTTAAGCGTATGTTTTGGTGGTGGTGATTTTAGGGTTGGCTCTGATTACCATATTAGATTAGGTTTATTCTCCATGATCTTTACATTGCTCAATATATAATACAAGTGTCTTGTAACACAAATAACCTTTAATGGGCCTAACAGAATACTAATGACATAAACCCAATGGGCTAGAATGCACAGCTAATAATTTCATCTATTTAGGCTTTAATTTACATTGTCATGTTGGGTATTTACTAAATATTATGTTAATTTTTTATTTGTAAGTATGCTACCTAAATACTACTAGAAACACATTTCGATGGAAGGGGTGCATTATATCTACATAAAGAAAAAATAGATTTTTTTTAGTAATGCTAGAACCACATAAAAAATTCAACAAAAAATCCACAGGCTGACGTGTCAGCGGGTGATTGGTTGAATTAGAGAGAGGAGAGAGAAACTGGCACAAAACACAACATTCATCAGCGTGTGAATTTTTTTTTGTGAATTCTTTATGTGGTTCTAGCATTGATCTTTTTTTTTTTTTTTTTTTTTTTTTTTTTTTTTTTTTTATGTTTTTAAATTAACACTACCTCGAAAAAATCCATGGGGTTTCTGGAAACTGGCTGGAACCCCCAGGTTCCGTCCCTGGGTCCATCGCTGGGGCAGAAAGGTACACCAAAAAAAGACCGACGATCTAACAAACACCACCTAAACTAGGGTAACATAGACTAGGTTTATCATTCAACAAACTCACCAAAGTGATCATATTATAAGGTCAAAGACACAGGCAAACCTCAATTTTGAGAAGAGGTTCTATTTCGTGATTTAGGATTTCAGACACTATTTAGATATGCATTGTCTGATAATAATACAATATCTACTCTTGAAGATAATAATACAAGGTGTTTAGCTGAATCCATAAGACCATAATGATCGATTTATGTTGTTTATGCTTGACTGCTCGTAGATTAACTTCAACGTCGACGTCTTCTTTCTTAGCTAGCTTTGTTTTAAATCTTTACTTCTGTGTGACAATATATCACACTACTAGAAAATGAAGCTAAAGCAACACCAATAAAATGTTGCATTATGTCTTTAAAATGTTGCATTATGCCTAATGTGACACTTTTCCAAGTGCTACGTTATGCAACGTCGCCTTAGGTATATGCAACACTTCTTATTGTAATATGCAACACTTCTTTAAAGTGTTGCTTATGTTTAGCAAATGAGTTACTTTGTAATGCAACACTTTTTAAACTCAAATGCAACATTTCTCACGACCAAACACAACACTTTTTTACGCATGTGCAACACTTTTTAAAATCAATGCAACATTGCTACACATAAGTGCAACACTCTTTGCACAAAACCGCAACACTTCTTTATTTAGTATCACTAGATGAGCAACACTTTAATCCATCAAGTACAACACTTTGTGTTGTTTTCTAGCACATAGCTGCAACACTTTTTTAATCATTTGTAACAGTTTTTTACACAATACTAATGCTACATGTCATATATTTCTTACAAAAAGGCTAATACGTATAATTTTCCATTCCATTATAGTAGTAATAAAATTCAATCGATAATAAGAAACATAATGCATATTGTACTTGCATATACACGTAAAATAACAACATAAAATGTCTTGTCTACGGCAAAAGGGTTATCAAATATCAAATTACAATCCTGGAAATAATCTTGACATCTTCTTTGCAAATCTTCACTCGCAACTTGACATAGGCCAAAAAAGCTTGTAGCCTGATACACATGAAAACAATAAAGAATATTGTTAGTTTTTTCCTTCATTATGTACAAACATAATATAAGGTACCATAATTAGAACAATAATATTCGGTTATTCACCGATAACTATAGTACTATACTCGGCACACATTGAGTTATACTCTTAACATTTAAATGTCATAGGTCAGGGCATAAAAATCAGGTCGTATCATGTACAAATTTTTAAAATGGATCAAATAGATTTAGGTGAGGTGGGATGGTTTGTCCGACAGCTTCTTTTGTTTTCTTTTTCATTTCTTAATAACAAATAGTCTAATGTTACAAAGCTAATATTAGATTTGGCATTTCATGGGTCTCATTTACACATTGAGAATATTATGAAAAAAAATTGATGAATAAAACAAAACCATAATCGACACATTCATGAACCGACGAACACCTACCTGTTTTTTAGATGAGACAGCTGCAGCAAATACCTTGGCTTCTATTTCCTCTGTAGTCCCCGTATAAACCTTACGGGCAGCTGGTGTTGCAGATTCTTTAGCAGCTTGTTACTGTAAAACCATAAAATGTTAAGTACAACTTTAGAACCGTAGAATAGTGGCTGGGCAGACGAAGTTTTTGAACAGCAGCTGCATGAAAGGCATCACACTGTCAGGTGGCTCAGTGGCTGCGTCTGGACAAACCATACCTGCGCACATGCTTAGTAACCGATACTTACCTTAAGAGGCCTCGTATTTCCACACTTAGATAGCAGCTTACATGCTTAGTAACGAACAAATGGAAATCAAATCAATGATGTCAATCGCAATCACTATTACTACACATTATTCTTTTAAAGTTACTGAAATTTACCTCTTCATACACTTCATTAATACCCTTGTGGCCTTGTGTTCCTTCGTATACATGTTCAAGATGTCTAAAAAAGATTTGTATACATGATCATCGTTTTTTTTTGCACCAAATCAAGTAATAATATTATATTCATGATCATCGTTTAGAAAATGTTTCTGCACAGGATGAATAAGATAATTATATTCATAAGTTGATAGATATGGTTGCTTAATTCGCCAAATAAGAAAATAAGTAACACATTAGACAACTAGTCACTCGTAAATTTCTAGTAATAAGATGACAAGTATATAAACGAAATCAATCATTTGATCATCAGGTTACCTGTAAGTGCCTATCAACTAATTCTGTGGCCTTTGAAAGCCTTACTTTGACATCAACAGAATCTAGCATAGACAGCTGCTCCTCAAAACTAATCTCAAAGCTTGCGACGAATATATCTGCCAATTTGTGCAGAGGGACTGTTTCGAGCAGAATTTTTGTTCTCCCACCAGTTTTTTGTTTCTAAAAATTAATATCAAGCATAGAATTTGGTTAGACACTATACTGAAGTGCATAAAACAAGTAATCAATAAGAAATACCAAGTCATATAATGCAGCTGGAGCTGCAAGGAAAATGACAAAATAAAAAGCTCAAGTCTTCAAGAAACTACTTCCTTTCAACGGATGAGACATTAATTCCTACGTTAAACCCAATGCACTGACTACCATGACATTTGAATCTTAAAAGGTAACTGGATGATGGTTTAGGATCAGAAAGGTTATCTCATAGTGCTAGTCTAATCCTGAGAGATTTATGATGATCAGTCAGATGTATCTAGACCTTGTACAAAAACCTTCTTCTCAAAAAAAAAAAAAAATGGGGATGTTTTATTTAGGGTTTATTCACATAAATGGAAAGGTAAAAGTTATAGTATACCTAAACCACCATCAAACCCCGGTTATGGCAGCTATAAGCTACTGAATAGAACTTGAAGTGAAGGTGCACACAATGAAACGGTGACATGACAAACAAAACATGAAATAATGACCCTTGCATGAGGCCAAAAAGTTCTATTCTTGTTTACTATTTCTAGTATTGTTGAGAATATTGGGCATCTGATTACGTAGAAATTATAAATGGCGATCGAAATAGCAAGCAATACCTGCTCGAGAACAGAAATAAGCTCCATGGCAGTTACTTTGAATTGAAGAGACAGTGAGATGAAATCTGGGTCTTGTTCAACTCGCTCCATCTCTATTTAGATCAGAAAATAGTAGCAACTCAGCATCTTGATACAGCAGGGATATTAAGCTAGCATTCTACATGCAGCATGTGAACAACAAATTTTCTAAAGTCTAAACCTATGATAGAATTGAACCTATTTATGATTTCAGCATATACAGTTTTATGGATAAATGGACATATAGTAACATTGGTTTTGAATATAATGGCATATGATTACTTAAAGTCTGACATCAAGTAGATAGAGAAAAGAAAAACACGCTCGCAAAAACTAGAGCATCAACTAAGAGTGACCAAAATGACTGGAATAGAGTAACACATCCTGCATACCAGTCTTTGTCATATCAAGAGGAGATATTCTTGCACTGGAATATGTCCCCTTAGTATTAAGCTCTAAGACACCAAATCTGCATAGACCCTCAAGCACAACTGTGTATGTGACCCTCCCGCTAGGTTTTTCAACTCCTCTAGACAGATGCAATGCGCGAGCAGCAACACCCCTATCATTAAAATTTAATAATACTACACATCACATCGTGAAGTAATTAACATATGCAATGTTATACATATTCCATCTATCATCTATTAATATGTACCGTGTATGCCAATGAATAGGCTCTTGTTGACTTTTCCCTTCAAGCTTATGAGAATCTGACTGATTCTTTAAGCTTCTATCTCCCAAATCAGTCCCTGCATACGTATACGACTATGAGTTACATCCTAGTGACTAGTGAGATGATAGATTCCTCAATGTAAATGTAATGTGACTATATTAATCACCTTGAGTTAACATGGAAGCGACTGACAATGTCTCTGCAGCATCTCGAACTGGCAAAATGCCTATCATACCTTTCTCCTCCCTCTGCCATAATTCTTGTTCCACCAATTTCACACTGCAGCAATCAGAATTACTCAGTTACATTGAAAATCAATGATAACACATAAAAGCACACGCATCTGGCAGTTTTTTACAAACTCATACAAAGTAAAGAAGTGTGTTATCATTCAATAATAACTTCCTTATTTTCAAAAGAACATACTCCCACCCACCGTCACAAAGTAATAACCAACAACAAAACTGAAAGGCAAGACACAAGGAGCAAATGGATCCACATATGCTCGGAAGACGCACACACGGCTGCAAGAGCTGCAGCTGATATCCCAAAGATGTAGATCAATGACTACAACACCCTTACATGTCATGTGATACGTGGGTGACGAGTTGCCTTTTGGTAAATACTATATACCAAGAAGACAATGCCCTGCCAAAACACAGACAAAATGGTGGACAGTGTCTCAAGCACACGACGTTGTCGAATGTGTGTACTTGCAGAACCGTAAAGAAGAAAAGAGCATTGGGCCAATCAGTAGACCACCGATGAAAAATTTGCAGTTGCACTTGTATAAGAGATGCATTATTTAAATAAAAAATTCAAATAACAAAGCCTGTTCAATACACAAATTAAAAAGCTATTCAACTATCTACATTATTAACAGGTCGATGCAGCTCTAAGATGTCAAATAAACATGGTAGCTAACAATTGTCCTTCTTTCCTGTTAACAGGTCGATGCAGCTCTAAGATGTCAAATAAACATGGTAGCTAACAAAGGAAACCTTTCACATTTATTAAGAAAAGCCTGTTACTCACCTTGAGTCTCAGTGTCCATCGATCTCTAAGAGCATCCACGGATTGTTGCTACTTGCTTCCATACTGAGACAATACTGAGTTCTGCATACATGTCTGTTTCATCAAAATTCTTATTATTCGACGACTTTGGATCATAAAAATTCTTGGGCCTGGGTTCAGTACAAGCTCAAAGCCGATTTCATTCTTAACAGTTTCATCATAATTCTTATTACTACTACAAGCTAGAGTAATGAAAGGAACCGGTGGGGTCACTCCTCAAAGCCGATTTCATTCTTAACAGGTCATGCTTGGGTGCTCCTATCTTTGCCACAATATAGTCAGAAAAGCATAAGAGAACGCGCAATAACTAAGCACTTTTCACAACAGCAGAAGGAACATTTTAGAAAGGATAGTATTCAACAGATTAACAAACTTCAACTACGTAAAGGTAAATATTTCTGAGCTGAATTAAGTCTAGAAGAAATTTAAAGCAATAAATTTACTCGCATTGATCAGTCAAATACATTTCTTAAAAGGATTAACAAGAGAGCTTGAAGAAAAACAGACAGTGAATACTTATACTATATTTATCCACCACAACTAATGTCACATTTGGTATTCAAGTCCTCATCCGTAAAGATATTTATGGCAAATAAATTATATAAAGGATTAACAAGACATTTTAAGACCAGAAATTAACAACTAAATTGAAGAACTTACTTTCTTTAGATAGGCAGCTCTGCTGTTGTTTTGAGACCTGACACCATAATGCCATCCAGGTTATCAAGCACAGTAGTTCAAGATCCATGATTTTCCCTTTAAAAAGAGACAAGCAAGCAATGAAACAAGCATTAATAATCAATTGTAAGAATCTTAGATTTACAGCCATAAAATAGCTTATTTTTGAAGTAATTACTGACCTTAATCAAATGTAGCAAAGCCGGCGGCTGCATCCCTTAGCCACCCAGCCGAAGAGATGACTATGATTTTGATTTTGATTTTGGGAGAAAAAGATGGGTGTGACTGAATTAGTGAAAGGGTGGAGGGAAAAAAAAAAGATGGAGGGATCTAAAAAAGTGATTTTGATTTTGGGGGAAATTTGGGGCGGGATATAATGAAAATGGGGGAAGACTGAATTTAGGGGAAAACTAAAAATATTATTATAAGTCTTGTGCAGACAATATTAAGATGCAACACTTTTGATAAAAATGTTGCCTTATGTGTACAAATGTAACACTTATTTTGTAAATGTTGCTTAAAATTTAATGTCCTTTAAAATGCAACAATTTTATAAAGTGTTGCTTATAAAATGTTGCATTAGCCTCATTTTGTTGTAGTGAAATGTTTACAGCTCTTTTGCAATGGTCATATACGTATTATACTATATACTAAAAATCATTTGAGCACGGGGTCCACAACAAGTTCATTAAGGAGTGGTTAACAACCTAATTCGGCCTCCTATTGGTTCTTTGGGACAAGAGGCAAAAGCCTATTGGTTGGAAGAGCTAAGGCTAACCACAGTGGACCGTTAAATATCGGTCACTCAAATTGGTCGACCAACTTCAAAGTCGGTCACACCTATTGTGTTGTTATGGTTAAATATCGGTCGAGTAAGGAAGAAAACAACTATCGGTCTAATTTTTGACCGAAAGTAACACACACATATTTATTCAAAAATTCAACCGTTTAATTAAAAAAAAAAAAAAAAAAAAAAAAAAAAAAAAAAAAAAACTTTACCACTTTACAACCTTATAAATACCAACCACAAACACACTTCTAAACACACAATTTCAAACAACATTTCTATCAATACATTCAAACACATTCTTTTAATTATGTCTTACGAGCTATTTTTTGGTTCTTCGTCTTCCGACGATGATGAAGCTATGAGTGATTTTACGGAGTTTGCTTGGAACGTTTACCAAGCATCACAGCTAAAAGTTCCACGAAGGTACATACGTTGGGATCATTCGGGTGCTCATAATCATTTAGTGGCGGCATACTTCTTTGAAAACCCGTAGTTCGACAAAAGAAAATTCTCTCGGCGATTCCGAATGAGCCGAGAACTTTTCACACAAATTGTTCGAGAGGTAACCGATTATTCTCCTTATTTTCAACAAAGTCCTGATTGTAGGGGCATGCCTGGTATTAGCCCATTGGTCAAGTGTACTGCGGCCATTCGTTAATTGGGATACGCGGCCGTTCCTGATTCTCTTGACGAGAATCTGGCAGTGGCTGTAACAACATCCCGTGAATGTCTCCGTAAGTTTTGCAATCTTATCATGGAGTTATATGGTGTTGAGTATTTACGAAATCCCACATATACTGACCTTGAAAGATTATATGCTCATCACGAGCATAAGCATGGGTTTCCTGGGATGATGAGAAGCATTGATTGTACAAGTTGGGAGTGGGAGAATTGCCCAAATGGTTTGAGAGGTCAATATGCTAGAGGTGATCATGGGCCACATCCATTCATTTTATTGGAAGCGGTCGCCTCCCAAGATTTATGGATTTGGCATGCGTTCTTTGATTTCTCCGGTATGAATAACGACATAAACGTTTTACATCGTTCCCCTGTTTTTAATGATATCAGATCTGGGAGAGCACCAGACCTTGAATTCAAGGCTAACGATGTACAATATAAAAGGGGATATTATCTAACTGACGAGATATATCCACAATGGTCCGTTCTTATTAAGTCCATTTCAAATCCTCCCACGGGTGATGAAAAAAGAATATTGTACAAGAGGAAGCACGAAGCAGCAAGGAAAGATGTGGAACGGGCTTTTGGTGTGTTGAAGAAGAAGTGGAAAATGCTTAAAGTTCCGGCTCGAGGGCTGTATAAAAAGGATCTCCAAGATATTATATATACATGTATCATATTACATAATATGATCATTCGACACAAGCAGCGGGCGATATGTCCTACATGGTTCGAAGATGAGGGCCATCGTTATCACGATCCCTTAGGAACGCATGAAGAATCGTTAGTAGTTACTCAGGAGCTCCAGGACTCATTAACTCATCTACACTTAAAATCTGATTTGATCGAACACATTTGGAGAAATCGTAGAAATCAAGTCAATCAAGAGAATGAAGACGAAGACGGTAGTGATAATGACAATGAGGAAGACGATGAAGAATTTTTGTAATGTTTTTAATGTTATTTGAATAATTTACGTAAGGTTTTTAATGTTTAATTGAATAATATATGTAATGTTATTATTTTTAATGAATTTTAAGTTTGTTGTTTAAAATGTTTGAATTAAAAATAAAATAAAATAAAAGTCGGTCACCACTGTGGCAACTTGGTCATGTCTGGTCACCGGAGAGAGAAAACTGATGTGGCAGCTAGTGACCCTGGTCACCACTGCGCATAGCCTAATTACATGGATTAGCTACAGTGTTAATGAATAGTACTCCCTATTTCGGCGCTGTTTGGTATTGTTCTGCACTGTTCATCAATGTAGATAATTACCCTCCTCCCACACACACCATTTGCTAGAACCTTCCTTCCCCATTCACACATACACCTCCCTGAATCTTCCGGAAGCCACTATCATCACCCCCTTTTTTCGGCTACACCCACAAACAATCCGCCATTTCTCCATCATCCTTCTCTCTAAAATCTTTTTAAGATTAAACACGTTTTCTTCATAGATCGATCTATTTTGAAGCTTAGCTTCAGTGTATATACGATTGAAAAGGAAAGAATCATAACAAGTGTGTTACATTCTTCCTTTAATTCGTTTGAGAAACAAGAAGAACTACACCATAACAGAGATTTCAAACAACCACACTGTACCATTCCATCTTATATCCACGTAACTCATAAACATTGACCCATCATACTACAACAAAAATAAACGACATCCTATCCTAGATGATACAACATCAGTAAAATAAACTAACACATGCCCATCTTCAACGCTAAACAATAATCAAATAAATCATCCAACAAACAACCAAGATCTCAGTTGTATTTCGTGTTACACATGATTATTTCAAGATCGTTTCAGATCCAAACAACACGAAAAGAAATCATCATAGATCTATACTTCTGATAATATTCGGATCTTAAAGGAAATAACAAAAAACCAAACGGTTCCATTCCTCCTTTCATTCGGCCAAAACAAGAACATCAAAATCAATAACCAAAATAGATCTCAGTTCAACTCTTTGTGTAATCAAATATTCGTTCAAAGAACAACACCACAAGAGCTTTATCATCATAGATCTATATCGAAGCACATAACTTCTTTTTAATATCCGAATCTTATAAAGAAATAACCAAAACCAATCGGTTCTTTCGTTCGATCAAAACAAAACAAGAAATAGAGTGTAATGTGATTCGTATTGGTGTAGTAACAATGAGGGTGTTTTCTAATCGTATAGATACACGAATACAAAGGGACGATTTGAGATTTGATTTAGTGGTGGCTGCTAGAAAAAGTTAAGAGTGACTACGTTTGTGTGTGTGTGTCCAAGAGTGATTAGGGTTTGCAAAATTAAGGGCAAAGTTAGTTATAGTAGCGTTTTTATTATTAGGGAGTTGGGCTGTTAGATTGGGTTTGTCGTTGGATCCGGTATATCATTTTTTTATATTGGGCTGTCAAAGTTATTACAAACAAATTGTTTTGTGTTGGATTTTCGTTTGGGCTTTCTTATGTCCGAAAATTTGGTTAAGTTTGGGATATAATTAATATATCAATGGGATTATTTTTTAGTATCGTTGTTGAGGTAAAACTATTAGAATTTAAATACCATGACATTCATATAAATAAATCTATAACATCAAAGCACATAGCGGAAGCAAAGAATCATAATTAACATGTAAATAGATTAACCGAATAATAAAGATAACGTACCTTTGATCCTAGCAAGAACAAGGATCTAACTTCAATTCTTCTTCTTGAATAAACAATGGATTGACAAGAAACCCCTTACCGTTTTGTTTCTCAATCCAGGATGGTATTAACTAAAGTAAGTTAATTACCAAGGTTTTTGTTAGTGCAAACAGTCTTGTTGGGGAGATTGTTAGTGCAAGCTGTCTCGTTTGTTTTGATTGATTACAAACATGTAACTTGATACATAACGTAAAATGTACAAGTTACTTGTAATCATATCTTGTCTCAACATACAATCAACACCTCTTGAGTCCTCGTATGATACAACACAGGTTCGTACATGTTTGTTATGTGGCATTATGATCAAACCCTTAACAAACCATTTAGAATGTTTAAAATACGGCTAGGTCATTAAGTATTTTAAAAAGGCTTACCATTCTACTTAGAACCTCATTTCACATTTTGCATATACAAGTATTCTTACTTGTACATCATGTTTTCTAAGTTTAATAGGATAAATACACTTTAGGTGTCAAACTAACATGATACATATTGGTAAACATATATTAGTTAAGCTAAGCTTGTATATACATGCTACATGATCACTAGGATACATGTTACAAACATATACACATTTATATTATTTACATTTTATTTCTTAAATTAGAAATATTTAGGATGACATCATGGCATGCATCATGAACACAATCTTAGAAAGATTTTGAGATATCTTGTATAGATCTTCAAGCTAAAGAGTTGACTTTGGAAGATATGGCAAGATATGGTAAGATATGGAAAGATTTGCAAGCTGTCTGGTCTGGCGGATCCCTTTTGTCAAATCCATGGTTTGTTTTACATTTTGCTTATAAATAGTAGCCCATTGTTTACCCATTGTTTCAAGCAACTAGAACACACATTCCCTTTATCATTTCACACACTTAGATCAGTAGCAAACCATGTAGATTCATACATTAATCATCCTTTACATAATGATCATAATGTTACTAACTTTCATTATGTTGTAAGCATACACTGTTAATGATCCTGAGAAGCAAGCTCAAGATCATGAGTCATTATCCATAGCATACTTCCTGATCCACCAAGAAGGTTAGAAGATCTTGAAGTCATTATCCATCATAGCATTCCAACATATGAAGATTCAAGAGCACTTGACATCCTCAATGATTGAAGACTTCTTATTCAAGAAGTTCATGTAGATTCCATATGCATATATGAAGATCCATCACAACAAGTTTAGGGAGCTTGTGATCTTCATCCATTGAAGGCTTCCTATCAACGGAAGTTCATTTAGATTAGCCATTCATATCCATGACCCATTTATGTCATGGATCATCATTGTAATCTATTCATACTAGATTAGATGGTTTATGTGTTTGTGCCATAAAACACAAGGTTTCTATGTTGGGTCATAAAACATAACGGGAGTGGTTGTACCCTTGTGAAAGAACCAACGGGAGTGGTTGTAGCCTTGTAAAGAACTCGACATCTAGCTTAGTGTCGGAAATTGTATAGGCGACGTTAGGTTGGTTCTACCTCGAACTAGAACTCGGTATTTAGCTTTGTACCGGAAAAAGTGTAAGCGACGTGTGTAAGGTTTTCTCCGCCGAGAAGGGAGCTTGCTGATCTAGTGAAGTAACTCTCGAGTTGGGTACTCGGGGAGTGGAGTAGGGCGGAGAGGAGCTCCGTGACCGAACCACTATAAATCATCGTGTTCGGTTTACGCTTTCTTTTACTTATCTCTTTACTTTTATGTTTGTTTTATATGTTTGTTTGTGTTGTGATATTTGTTTGAAAACTTGATTAAGTATATGCTAGTCATAAACTACACGTAACATCTTTCAAATTACAACAAGCTTAAACGGATATTTGATACAACAAGTTTTAAGATTTTAAAACGGTAACGTATTCACCCCCCTCTACGTTTTCACAGTTTTGTACACACGTACTATAACCAATTAATGTATGGTGCTAGCAATAGAACACGATTAAACCAAACAATTTGTTTAACAAAAAAAACTTTGGATCGACTCCCAAAGGGATATGTCGACCGAATTTTAACACAAGGAAGAAGAAAAGAACTTTAGGGTTATAGCAAGAGTGCACAAGGTGAAAAACTAATAACCCTTGAGTTTGTATTTATAGTGAAACAATCTTAGAGGACAAGTTAGGGTTGGATTGGGTTATGGAAAGCCCCAATCCGATCGGCCCCTTATTCCCAAGGGAATTCCGGAACTTTCTTGTCCCTCTAATTTCACTTACAGTCCTTCCTTTATTCACTAACGGTCGTTAGTCAATTCCGTTAATTACTTAACGTCCGTTAGTCGTTATTTCGTGTTCAAATAATTAAATACATAATGGTTATATATATTAATTATTTACATTAATCATTCATACGTAAAGTGTGCAATCCCAAGGTCCCGTGTTCGATTCTAGTCATACACGATTTAATATTTTTTCAAAACTCTAACAGCTCCCACTTGGAAATATATTAAAAGTGTAATGACATTGGTTAGCGTCTAGCAACACGCCAATGCCCCTAGTACAACTCAGGTGGTGGTCTCCTGGAAAAACCATTCGATGATTCATCATCATACTCATCCTTTTGTTTCTAATACTACATTAATAAAGATATGGATCGAAGTCATTCTTTATTAACAATTCTGTTTCTCGTTGTTTTCGATTGAGCAAGATTACCAAATCTTCTGAACATATTCATGGGAGATCTTGGGTGTGGCCACACATACATCTTACTAATCCTACGAGGGGCCTAGCAGTATTAAACTCCAAACAACTTGAAGGAACAAATTCTATCTTGACTACGAGCATAACCCACGCACTTTGCAACATTCCTGAAAACAATCCTTATAGCTACCAGTTACGTATAGCGGTAAATTGAATCACAGAAATGCACTACATGCATGACAGTTATCTGGCATCCCAAGTGTTGATGCAAATAATGTTCTAAAAATGTTATTTATATCTTTCGATTACTTCATGTTTTGAGGATGACAAAATGTGAAATCACGTTACGTTAAAATTAATTTAAACAAGTTTTTAATCGGAAGATCCCGTTTCTACGCAAATCACTCTTAAACAAATTTACAAACTTGACAAATGATCAAAGAAGTAGATTTTGGTTTTGAGAACTCACATTTTTAATGGGACAAAACATTTTTTTTTTTAAATACACATGACAAATTATTTTTGAATTATTAAGAAATGTTTTAATGGAAAAATTAGTTTGAAAATCACAACAGCTATTTTCCCCCCCAAAATAAGCTCCAACCTTCCCCAAATAAGTTTTCACCAGAAAAGACAAAATTTGGAGCGTACTAGTCTAGGACGGCTCCACAGTTCCACTAAATTTAGTGGAGCCGTGGCATGTTTAGTGGAGCCGTCCGTACTATTTTTCTGTAACGTTCAGATTTTCTTTGCCTATAAATACCAACCCCTTTCACAGATTTTAGGCACCCTTTCACACAGAAAAACTTCTGAGTTTAAACCTCTCACACCTTTCTCTTCTTTAGATTAGTTTTCTTTTGTTTTAAGAGTGATCCAATCATCCACCAAGAGATCCTCTTCATTCCTCTTCATTAGCAAGAGAAGAACACAAGTATCCAAGTTGATACAAGGTGTTATCATTCCTCTTCAAGAGAAGAACACAAGTATCCAAGTTGATACAAGGTGTTATCATTCCTCTTCAATAGCAAGAGAAGAACTCAAAGTATTCAAGAAGATACAAGAGTTATAGTTGTTAGGTTTTTGTAACACTTGTTACAACCTTGTTGTATCATAGCATACATCAAGTTTATTTATCTTTTATGAGTGAGAGTGAAGATCAAGTGTGATCTTATAGAGATAGTGGCTATCTCTTAAAGCCATTGGGCTTGTGTGATTGATCAAGAAGATCAAAGGGTCATTAGGATAGAGTTAGTAGAGTAAGAGTTGATCATTGTGATCGTGTTGAGATCTTGGTGATCTCTTAAAGCCATTGGGCTTGTTTGATTGATCAAGAAGATCAAAGGGTCATTAGGATAGAGTTAGTAGAGTGAGAGTTGATCATTGTGATCGTGTTGAGATCTTGGTGATCTCTTGAAGCCATTGGGCTTGAGTGTTTGGTCACGTGGACCTTGGTAGATTGGTGCTAGCTAAGATTAGCACTCGACATCTAGCTTAGTGTCGGTAATAGGATAAACGACATGTACGGTTTTCTCCGCCTGAAGGGAGGTTGTTGATATAGTGTTTGAAACTCTCGAGTGTGGTACTCGGGGAGTGGAGTAGGGCGAAGAAGAGCTTCATAGCCGAACCACTATAAATCCTTTGTCTCGGTTTGATCCTTCCAACTCTATTCTTTACTTTTATTATTTACCATTATTTAGTTTAGAGTGTAGTTCATATTGGTGTTAATTGATTACACATAGAGTTCGAATCAATGTTTCCAATAGCAAACTTTTAAAACAAGATTTTTAAAAGAAATTAAAACAGGTAAACTATTCAACCCCCCCCCCCCTTCTAGTTTCCCACAATTGGTATCAGAAGCCACGTCAGTCAAGATTTTAAAGTATATTGTATTTTAAAACTTGAATCGATCAATGGATTCCGACAAATATCTAGAAGGGCAATCTATGCAAAGACCACCACTTTTCGAAACCGATTGTTTTATTTATTGGAAAACAAGATTCGAAACATATGTAAAATCAAAAGACATTGATCTTTGGCATGTTATTACCGAGGGTGACTCAACCTATTCAAATGAATCCGGAAACTAAAAAGGATGAAATAGTTTCTTATGATAAACAAAGTGATGAACTAAAAAGAAAACTAGCCAAAAATAATGAGGCTAAAATGATGATTTATAATGCTTTGCCTAAAAAGGAATTTGAAAGAATTTTCATGTGTAATACGGCAAAAGATATTTGGAAAACTTTGTTAGTCACTTACCAAGGTAATAACCAAGTCAAAGAGAACAAGATTGATCTTCTTGTTCAACAATATGAACAATTTTCCATTTCGGAAGATGAGTCAATAGATAATGCTTTTGCTAGATTTAATACTATTATCACTAGTCTTAAAGCTCTTGATGAAGGTTATTCTAGCAAGAATTATGTTAGGAAGTTCCTCCGTGCTCTACATCCTAAATGGAGAGCAAAGATCACCGCCATAGAAGAGTCAAAGGACTTGGTGATGTTGTCACTCGATGAACTAATAGGAAACTTGAAAGTTCACGAGATGATAATCAAGAAGGACTCCGACATAGTCAAAGGCAAAAGTGAGAGAGTTAGATCTCTAGCATTGAAAGCCAAGAAGGAGACTAGTGATGAGGAATGTTCGAGTTCCAATAGTGAAGATGAAGAGTATGCACTAGCCGTTAGAAACTTTAGAAAGTTCTTTAGGAGGAAAGGTAGATTTCCTAGACAACCTCGCGATGAAAGGAGGTCATCTCAAAAGAATCGTGATGAAAGGAAAGGGACAAGTGATAGGAAATGCTATAGATGCGGAGATCCTAATCACCTCATAGGAGAATGTCCTAAACCACCGAACTCCAACAACCAAAGAGCTTTTGTAGCAGGCTCTTAGAGTGATAGCGGTGAAGAAGAAGAGAAGAAGCTTAACGATGAAACATGCCTAATGGCTCAAGCTTCTAACGAGGTACATTCCGACTCTTCTTATTATAGTGATAATAATTCGTCAATAGATGATAGTGAATTGCATGACGAATATAACAAACTATGTATAGTTAGTACTAAGATCTTAGGTAGAAACACAAAGCTAAAATTAAAACTAAAAGAACTAGAACTACAAGTTTTAGAATTAAAAGATCATGTCAAGAGACTTGAGAAAAACAAAGAAGTAGACTTAGGATGTGGGTCATGTATAAGTCTTCAAGTAGAAAATGAAAAGCTTAAAGAAAATGCTTTAAGAATCATTAAGTTTGATGAAGGAACTAAAAAGCTTAATGATATACTTGAAAATATTAGATATAGTGAACATGACCGTTCGGGTTTAGGATTTGACCCAAATCAGGCTTCTACAAGTGGTACTAAACAAGTAAAATTTGTAATGCCTGAAATGTCCAAGTCTGAAGGTGACGGCACCACTAATGATACCGACGGCACCACTAAATTTAGTGGTACCGTGGTACCGTCTGGTGCTGAGGACAAAACTGGGTCAATTCTGAAAAAGAACTTGAGTCCTAAACCGAGTCACGTAGTTGTAGATTGTATTAGAGTGTCTACACCAAGTAAAGAGAAAGCCAAAGGTTTTTACAAACCATTGTCATCTCCCAAACATGGGTTTGTAAAGCGTGGCACTAGGTCTACTACTCCTCCACTTAGAAGAATTAATTCTCCCAAACCTCGGTCTAGAACTCCTCTACCGAGAGGTAACTTTAGAAGACACAATCATCCAAGTAACTTTCCCGTAACTTGGAATGATCGTCCATCAAAAAGTTACTTACCATGGGAAATGTGTCATCCATTCTCACATCCTAAACTAACGCAACAAATGCGTAGGATGTTTGACTCTAACAACTTTGGACCCATGAGATATTGGGGACCAGATGTTTGAACTTTTGTTTTGCTAGAAAAACATGAGTGTAAATAAATTTTAGAGTCTAACAAATGAAGTATGATGTGTTATCAAACAAGTTTGGTGACGCAAAATTCAAGTCGTGTCTTATATGCTCAACATTCAACAAAGGTAGTCCAATCCTCTAGTTTTAAGAGCAACACCTCAGGCACAGGTACGCTTTCTTAAAACACCCTTTGTTAGTAGAAATGTTTGGCATGAAATAGTGTAGTTAGAATCTAACATGGTAGGCACTATAACACATAAACTTTATTCACATCTCATCATGTCAAACTCAACTTGTCCAGAAATGTTCAATGATCGCTTGAAGATCATGTGTGACAAGTTTGAATTAAGCATTGATGAGTGAATCAAGTTTCCTTCCTTGCACATAAGTAATCTTGCCTAAATTAAGTATCCCTGTAAACTTATGTATACTATATGTATGAAATACATAGTTTAAGTAATAGTCTTAATTGACACTGACGCCCATATCTGCAAAAACGAATCTCACAAGAGACGAAGAAGGTGAGTGCGCGGATATAACTAGGTTAGGGGCATAATAGGTAAAGTAGTTTACCTAACGGCAAGTAGGTCCATTATCATGAATAAGTGTTTGGCTTTGTGCCCACTTGTAAGAAGTGCCCTAAGACTTCTTACATCAAAGTGTTTGATATATCATCCGATACATCAAAGGTACTACACACTTGAGATTACTACATCTCAAGGAGATTGATATAGAAATTGTTTCTATATCAACTCTGATAATGCGAGAGTTAATGTGGATTGAAACATAAAGAGTAATGTTTGTACCTTCATAGGTTTGTTAACAAACATCTTGGTTCCCCAAGAAACAAACTACTCTTATTGTCTCCACGACCGAAGCCGAGTACGTAAGCGCCGGAAAGGCATGACAACAAACACTATAGATGAGACAACCCCCTATGAAGAGTAGCAGTCAAGATGCCATTAGACTTGACCGGGAACCCTGTAGTTTGCTCATGAACGAAGCTCATCGAAGTACGTCATCCTCTCCGTCACGATAAGGTCAAAAGAGAAATCTTTTCTTTGAAAAGTCTCTCTTGAAAGACAACATCGTCAATACTCCAACCAATACGTTCTCGTCACCCCACTCATGACTATTTAGATAATTCTTCCGAATTATTAAAGTCATCGTCCACTTCTCTCCTCATGACCTCTTAATAATTCACTTGAAATATTAACGTCATTTCTCACGTCTTGTTCTATGACTCATTTGTCATTTCCCTCACATCGCCTCATGACTCTTAAGTCATTCCTCTCATCCCGCTTATGACTATTTCAATATTTCAATGGAAATATTAAAGTCATCCCTTGCGTCATATCTTATAAACGTTTTATCCCTTCTATGACTTCTCAAATGTTTCACGGGAAATATTGAAGTCATCCTCTACGAATCACCCATGACTTCTTAAGTCATCCATCTAACTCGTCTCATGACTTTTAGAAATTCCTCTAGAAGTTCTAAGTCATTCCCTCACAACTCGTCACATGACTTTTTGAATATTTCATTGGAAATACTAAGTCATTCCTTACGTCTCGTATTCCGACTAATTAAATATTTCATGGGAAATATTATAGTCATCCACCAAAACACGACTCATGACTTCTATTTATTTCTGGGAAATATTAGAAGTCAATCCTCATCCAATGACAACTTAGTCAATTTCCTTGGAAACACTAAGGTCATTACTTGTCATCCCGCCTAATCGTTTTTGTCAAAAAGTTTATTAGGTATAAACTTTTTCCTCGTGTCAAAAAGTCTTACTAAATAAGTAAGATTAATCTGCCAAAAGTCAAAACAGAAGAAAAATGGCACAATCAGATACACGGCTCCGTTAAATAGACACGGCTCCATTAATGTTTAGTGGAACCGTGGTGCCGTGCATCTGAAAAACGCGCCCATTCTTTCTTTTCTTCTGCACATCCTTTCAATCAAACCCAAAACCACTTCCTCTTGCTGTCAAAACCGAACCCAAACACTAAAATTCAATTAAGCTCTTGCAAATCAAGATTGAGGCATTGGAATCAACAAATCCTAATCACAACAACACTAATTGTAAGTAAATCATGCTTAATTTCTTTCAATTTGAGTCTAGGGTTTGTTCTTGAGTTCAAAATTGAATTGGGGATTTTCGAATTTTGTTAATCCTTTGTGAAATTAAGACTAGGATTAGACAATGTAGCATTCACATGATTCCCTAAACCTAGGATTTTTATAAACCCACTTATGTTGCAAAACCTAGTCCGAATTTAATAACTAAAATCGGATTATGAATGATTGTTTGTAGTGGAATCATGTTTAGGATTATTAAAATAAGATTAGGAACGTTTTGCATTAAAGCTTTTCAAACTTAAAGCTTGTTGGCGCCATGATGAGTCGTTTGCCAAACACCCCAATTCGATCATTTTTCGAAAAACTTCACAAGTCTAGGATCATGAAACCTTTTTCATGCATTGTTGATGCAAATTAAAAACGTTTTTGCATGCATATGCGAACTCTCAAATATGGGTTGAAGTACATAATTAATATGTATTGTTCGACATATTTGATTGAGCAAAAGTGAAGTTAGGAGCGTTTGGGTAATCTCATAGGTTTTATTTTAGAGTCGAGATTACCGCACCTCCACATTGTTTGCACTTAGGCACACACACACCCTAGAAATATGATCATTAAAATGCAACGAATTAACATATACAAAAATAATTTTTTTTGTAGGTAACAATGCCTCGTAATGATTACCAAGATACCCATCACTACATCCCTCGTCTTGTTGACGACCCAAATATTCCCATTGAACAAAAGGCTTATCTAGCCATGGTTCAAGATCGATACATACACGAAGGGCGTGTAGTCGACGCACTCTATGTCACAACAGACAACATCCATGTCTGTTTTCCTTCTATCGAGTTCGATTGTTTATACAAAATAAACGATCAAGTCTGTCCTCGTTTTATTCTCGAGTTTTATAGTCGTGTCCGTACCTACACTGATCTTGACGGAAATGTCTTTCTTGATTTTTGGATTCGACACCAAAATATCATCTTGTCTGTCACCGAGATTGGTCAGATTCTCGGTATTCCCTCATATGGTCAGTGTGCATTCACTAAAGACCATTCTCTAGAGTCTCTTTACTACAATCTTGAGAACGAAGGTGCTTATCGTACCGAAATTCCCGACATTGAAGTAATCAAACAAGTAATCCAAATTCCTCGAGTCACCAACACGTATAAAAAACGTGATGGTTCTATTGTCTACCTCGACCCAAACAAAATCTACCTCAAAGAACTTCGTCCCGATATTAGAAATTGGGAACTTCTTCTGCGTGAGAACGCGTTAAGCCTTGCAGGAAACCGTGATCACGTTCCGGCAAGTCTTGCCCACATGCTCTACTGTCTTAGTATCGAGGAACCTTACAACCTCGCATACTACATGGTCAAACGGATGGCCAGTATTCATCGTCGTTCCGATGAGCTCATGCCATATGGCATGTTGCTTACTCGTTTATTCAGGTGGGTTATGCAAACCTACCCATCTCTCAATGATGTCGACTATGTCCTAGTCTATCCGGTTATGAAACCACTTGGTGGACCACAACGTCGCACAAAGCAATGTAAGGACAAAGGGTCCAAACGTGGTCGTAAATCCACTTCCGATATTCCCCACTCTTCCTCCTCCTTCGGTCACAGTTCGTCTTCTCAACCTATGGATGAGGATGATGATGAGGTGAATGAAGAAGGAACGTCTCGTCCTAATACTCCCTCTCCTGACACCTTCTTTCGTAACCTTGACACCTCATCATTCACACAAACCTCCGATGTTGAATTCGGACAAACCAACTTATCCACGATGATGAGAAGGCAAACAACCATGTACAATCGACAAGTCTCAAGGCATGAGCAAACTATCAGGGGATTCAAGTCCATCGGCAAGGCGATCAAAGGGCTCGGGAACAAGATTAAAAAGTTGGGGAAGAAAAGAGACTAGTTAGGATTAGCTGAAGTAGTACTATTAACTTAAGTATTATTAAGCTATTATAAATAAGGTCATGGCAATGTCCATCATACATTAACTAGCTTGAAGTGTTCTCTTTTAACACTTCACACTTGAACATGGTTAATTTGCTTAGTTAATTAACCTTTATGTTAATCAATCTTGCCTAGTTCATGCATGTTATCGTATTTTATTACATGCACTAGATATTAAAATTGCTTGAACTCATGCATGTTTAATAGTTGCCTAAATACATAGATGATCACATGATCATGTTAGTTGCTAGTTGAAACTAGCTTTAGAAATTCTATGTGTTTAGTGGTTTGAGGCTTTGAGATTTGCAGCCAATGGATTCCCCAGAAATTTCCCCATTTAAGCTGCCTAAAACCAGCAGACCTGGAAAGAAGGTCAAATGGAGGCCACGGCTCCACTAAATAGGCGATGGCTCCACTAAATTTAGTGGTGCCGTGGTACCTTTAGTGGTACCGTGCCTCTGGAAGACGAAAAATACAATTCTCTACCACTTTTTGACTTTCTTTCCCTGAAAATCTGCAAACACTACCTGATTCCCATGCACCCAAATCCCCAAATCCAACATCCTTTTCAACCTTGCATGTCTTTGATTTGGCTATTTAAGCTAACATCATGCATTGCCATCCTTACACCTTCACACTCACCATACAACCACCATGTCTTCCACCATTGCTTCAACCTCACACAAAAACAAGAAACCAAGATTCAACATCAAACCAACCAATCAAACCACTCTTGTTGATCAATGGATCAAAAGTGTTCACACACCACAAACCTCAACCAAACCTTCCAATGAGATGATTCTCATTGATCTCACCTTGGATGATGAAGATGATATACACACACCCATAACCTTTACCAAATCATCATCTTCATTCACTACACCCCAAGCTCCATCCAAGGCAACCTCAATCAAACCAACACCCTCATCCTCCACCACCATTGGAATCAACACACATTCACCTCAACCAAGTCCCATTCAACCACTAGCCTTAACACTCAACTCATCACCATCAACTTCACTTGAAATTGGAACTAACACATCACCCTCATCACTTTCACCATCACCACACCCCCTAGCTCTTACCCTCACCTTATCACCAAACACTCCCTTTGAGTTTGGGAGCAACACATCATCACCTTCCCTATCACCATCACCTCAACCCTTAATGGGTTATCCCATCCTTTATCCCCTTCAATCACACACCTTGAGTTGTGCTTGTTGCCATCACAACCTTGAACTCATCATGAACCTTAGAGATGAGCTTAACTTTAGGTTCTCATACCTAGAACACCTCCTCACACCACACAATAGCCCAAACTAAACATGGTTATGTTTAGTCCCTCCAATAAATGCTTAGGAACCCTTTTGAAGTTGGAAGCAAATCTTGAAGCCTCATACTACTATTGATGTTTATGTGTCTTCATGTTGTTTTAAATTTGCTTTCTTGATGTAGTCATACTTATGTATGACATTTATTTTATGTTTATGAAATGGGCTTTTCATTTTGGCTACTTAGCTATTTTTTTTTTGTGTGGTTGGATATTTGTCAAATGTGCTACTTGTTAGATATTGTATACTTGTCGTCTAACCTTGTTTTGTAGCACAAACCATTGCTTGATTCCTTTGTGTTCTCCAAATGAGGGGGAGTACACATCAAGGGGGAGATTTAGTCACCTTTTTAATTCGACAAAAAGGGGGAGAAATGGGAGTAAACTCATTAAAAACTTGTTAAAACTAATTTTAACTTAAAATGAGTTTATATTTTGTCATCATCAAAAAGGGGGAGATTGTTGATGCAAATAATGATCTAAAAACGTTATTTATATCTTTCGATTACTTCACGTTTTGAGGATGACAAAATGTGAAATCACGTTACGTTAAAATTAACGTAAACAAGTTTTTAATCGAAAATCCCGTTTCTACGCAAATCACTCTTAAACAAATTTATAAACTTGACAAATGATCAAAAAAGTAAATTTTGGTTTTGAGAACTCACATTTTTAATGGGACAAAACATTTTTTTTTCAAAAATACACATGACAAATTAGTTTTGAATTATTAAGAAATGTTTTAATGGAAAAATTAGTTTGAAAATCACAACAGCTATTTTTCCCCCCAAAATCAGCTCCAACCTTCCCCAAATAAGTTTTCACCAGAAAAGACAAAATTTGGAGCGTCCTAGTCTAGGACGGCTCCACGGTTCCACTAAATTTAGTGGAGCCGTGGCATGTTTAGTGGAGTCGTCCGTACTATTTTTTCTGTAACGTTCAGATTTTCTTTGCCTATAAATACCAACCCCTTTCACAGATTTTAGGCACCCTTTCACACAGAAAAACTTCTGAGTTTAAACCTCTCACACCTTTCTCTTCTTTAGATTAGTTTTCTTTTGTTTTAAGAGTGATCCAATCATACACCAAGAGATCCTCTTCATTCCTCTTCATTAGCAAGAGAAGAACACAAGTATCCAAGTTGATACAAGGTGTTATCATTCCTCTTCAAGAGAAGAACACAAGTATCCAAGTTGATACAAGGTGTTATCATTCCTCTTCATTAGCAAGAGAAGAACTCAAAGTATTCAAGAAGATACAAGAGTTATAGTTGTTAGGTTTTTGTAACACTTGTTACAACCTTGTTGTATCATAGCATACATCAAGTTTATTTATCTTTTGTGAGTGAGAGTGAAGATCAAGTGTGATCTTATAGAGATAGTGGATATCTCTTAAAGCCATTGGGCTTGTGTGATTGATCAAGAAGATCAAAGGGTCATTAGGATAGAGTTAGTAGAGTGAGAGTTGATCATTGTGATCGTGTTGAGATCTTGGTGATCTCTTAAAGCCATTGGGCTTGTGTGATTGATCAAGAAGATCAAAGGGTCATTAGGATAGAGTTAGTAGAGTGAGAGTTGATCATTGTGATCGTGCTGAGATCTTGGTGATCTCTTGAAGCCATTGGGCTTGAGTGTTTGGTCACGTGGACCTTGGTATATTGGTGCTAGCTAAGATTAGCACTCGACATCTAGCTTAGTGTCGGTAATAGGATAAGCGACGTGTACGGTTTTCTCCGCCTGAAGGGAGGTTGTTGATATAGTGTTTGAAACTCTCGAGTGTGGTACTCGGGGAGTGGAGTAGGGCGAAGAAGAGCTTCGTAGCCGAACATCTATAAATCCTTTGTCTCGGTTTGATCCTTCCTACTCTATTCTTTACTTTTATTATTTACCATTAGTTAGTTTAGAGTGTAGTTCATATTGGTGTTAATTGATTACACATAGAGTTCGAATCAAAGTTTCCAATAGCAAACTTTTAAAACAAGATTTTTAAAAGAAATTAAAACAGGTAAACTATTCAACCCCCTCCCTTCTAGTTTCCCACATCAAGTCTGAGGATAACTATATTCACATGATTTACTTGATGACAAGATCCATAAAGTAAACTCATGAAGTTGGGATAAGTCCTATATTCAATTCATTGAATATCATGTGAAATTGGTATGACAACGCATCAATATACTTTCAAGTATATTCTACCAATACTCAGATTTGTCTTAGTTTAATGATATTCCCATATCATTAATCGACAACGGACAGTTTAGAATATATAAATATATTCAAGGATATAAACATGCAAATATAGGATATATTATTAAGAAAATGACAATCAAACATAACAATTATTTTATTTCATTAAAATAATAACTGTTCAATAACATCCCATTATCCAAACACTAATCACAGATGGGCATGAAACTACTAGCTAAACGAAGTCCTATGCCTTCAGCATGTTGATTAAGCTTTCCACCAGGTAAAGCCTTCGTAAAAGGATCAGCTAGGTTGTAATCTGTGTGAACTTTGAGTAACTCGATCTCGCCTATCTCCACTTGTTCTCTAACATAGTGATATCGAATCGGGAAATGTCTGGCGCCCTTCATGATTCCAGGCTCATTGGCAAATGTAATTGCGGCTGAATTGTCACAATACATCTTTATAGGTCTTTCGATTGAGGGCATAACGCCAAGCCCTGAAACGAATTTCCTAATCCAGACGGCTTCCATTGCAGCTTCTGAAGCAGCGATATACTCGCTTTCTGTTGCAGACATCGCTATAGTACTCTGCTTCTTGCTCTTCCAATCCACATCACCTCCATTGATGACAAAGACATAACCCGTCTGAGACTTCGTATCATCTTTATCACACTTCCAGGAAGCATCGCAGTAACCTGTAACACATAGTTCTGCATCTGGATTTCCCCTATATACTAAAAACATATCCTTTGTAGTTCTCAAATACTTGAGAATATGTTTAACAGCAGTCCAGTGGAGCTCACCTGGATTCTGCTGATAACGACTGGTAATATTTTAAGCAAATGCCACATTGGGCCTTGTACATCTCACCGCATACATTATAGATCCCACAGCCGAAGCATAAGGGACTCTACTCATGCGTGCCACCTCTTCAAGTGTTGAAGCACAAGCTTTGCTACTCAAGCCATGTTCTACTTGCATTGACAAATATCCCTTCTTGGAATTTTGCATACTGAATATCTTCAATATTTTATCAATGTAAGCACTTTGGCTTAAACCAATCAACCGCCTTGATCTATCTCTATAGATCTTGATTCCCAGAATGTATGCTGCTTCTCCTAGATCCTTCATGGAAAAACATTTTCCCAGATAGGCTTTCACCTCATTCAATCTTGGAATGTTCTTACCCATGATCAATATGTCATCCACATATAGCACTAGAAAAATCACATCACTCCCACTAGCTTTGTGATATACACATGGCTCATCGAGATTCTGAGTAAATCCAAACCTTTTAATTTCTTCGTCAAATCTCTTATTCCATTGCCGTGATGCTTGCTTCAATCCATAAATGGATCTTTGAAGTTTGCATACACGATTTGGAAATTTTGGATTCACAAACCCCTCAGGTTGCGCCATATAGATATCTTCATCTAGGCGACCATTTAAGAAGGCGGTTTTGACATCCATTTGCCAAATCTCATAATCATAGTGTGCTGCTATGGCTATGAGAATCCTAATAGCCCTAATGTCAGCTACAGGAGAAAAGGTCTCCTCGTAGTCTACGCCATAAGTTTGGGTAAAGCCTTTAGCTACCAAACGGGCCTTATAGGTATGTACATAGCCATCCATGTCCATTTTCTTCTTGAAGAGCCACTTACTCCCAACTACCTTGGCATTGGGAGGAAGGTCTACTTCAATCCAGACTTTATTATCTTTCATGGATTGCATTTCCCCATTCATAGCAATCTGCCATTTATCCTTTTCAGGATCATTCATGGCAGCTCTATAATTAGCAGGCTCTCCAAGGTCCCCTAATATAGTTTCCTCAACCTCTACGTTAAGACATAGACATTCAGGTGCTCTCACAGTCCTTATGGATCTGCGAATGGGAATTACTTCAGGTGGAGGACCCAGACTATCCTGTTCTACAGGAAGTTCGCTAGTGTTTTCAGAAGGTAATGTATCTTCTTGATCATCTTCCAGATCATAGATCCTCCCACTGAATTCCTGAGATGTGAGATCCTTTTCAAGAAAATCTCCATACCTAGCAACAATTACTTTGTTTTCAGGTGGGTAGTAAAAGCAGTAACCCATCATTTCCTTTGGGTATCCTACAAAGATACACTTTACAGATCTCTGTTGGAGTTTATCTGCTGAGTCACGTTTAACAAATGCCTCGCAACCCCAGACCTTTAAATAAGACAAGTTAGGCATTTTTCCAAACCATAACTCATAAGGTGTCTTATCAACCTTCTTGGTCGGAACCATATTTAATATGCGAATCGCAGATTCCAAGGCATAATCCCAAAAGGATAAAGAAAGAGTAGTAAGATTAAACATAGATCGTACCATATCCAATAATGTACGATTCCTTCTCTTAGATACACCATTTTGCTGTGGAGTATATGGAGATGTGAGATGCTGGACAATTCCATTCTCACTTAGATAATCTTTAAACTCCTGACTTAGGTATTCACCACCTTTATCGGATCGAAGAGCTTTATTCTTCTTTCCAAGTTGCAATTCTACTTCAGCTTTAAAAACCTTAAATATTTCAAACACCTCATGTTGATGTTTAAGTAAATAAACATATCCATAACGGCTGAAATCATCCGTGAAGGTTAAGAAGTAGCTAGCATGCCTTGGAATACAATGAGGGAACCACGGAATACGGTACCAATCAACCACATCAGCCCTTAAACGAAAAGAATCCCAAGCACAAGCAACCGAGAAGGGCCTGAAGTTACCATCCACATCATGCCATACTAACTCATCATCAGAATCATCAATAAGAGTAGGGACCTCTGCCACATTCCATTTATACTTAACATTATTTTTTGGTTATATATACTTGCCGGGGTATCTCCCTTTACCCAAAAAGAAGTAGCTAGCACCTCTCTTTGACACGTGTCTAAGTGGTCCACACACATCAGTGTGTATCAAACCAAGTAGATCATCAGCCTTTTCAATACGATTATTAAAATGTTTATTTGTCATCTTCCCAGATATACAAGATTCGCACTTATCAAATGATTCATCATTGATATCTTGCAAAAGCCCATCATGTTGCATCTTTTGCATGCGAGTCTTGCCTATGTGAGCAAGTCGACAATGCCAGAGATAAGACGAATCCAAGATATTTTTGACTCTCTTATTATTGATGCTATACATCGAATTATAATCATTACATTCATTCATATCAATCTCAAAAACACCATTCACAGCAATAGCATTAAAATAAAAAACATTAATTAACGAAATAGAAATTCCATTGCTAGAAACAGTATGTTGAAATCCAATATTCAATAAACATGAAAAAGAGACCACACCCCTAACAATTGCAAGTGCATAATGACAATTATTCAAATACAGTACTAAACCCGAAGGCAAAACTAATTTAAATATTCCTATGGCTTCAATAACTACTTTGTGCTCTATTGCCCACTTGCAGAAATTGCTCCCCATAGGCCAGTCTCTTCTCAACTCTAAACCCCTGTAGTCAATTGCAAATATGAATACCACATCCAGTATCGTATACCCAGAAATTTAATTTATGAGTTAATGAATATAATTCAATCATGAAAAAGTTACCTGAAGTACTGGCTTTCCCAGTCTCACCCTTCATCTTTTTCACTCGCAACTCCTCGAGATAGAGAGGAAATTTCCTCTTCCAGTGTCCCATCTCGTGGCAGTGGTGGCAACCCTGATCCTTCTTGATTGGATTGGCCTTGCTCTTCTGAGGGTACTTCTTGGGCGCAGGCTGATAGGTCACAACTTGTTTGCCCTTGTCAGCTTTACCTTTCCCCTTATTCCCTTGCGGTTTTGGCTTCTGAACCTTACCTCCTTGTATGGCTAATACTTGAGGAGTTGGAGCCTTGCCTGGTAAACCCTTTTCATAGTCAACGAGCATTGCGAGCAATTCCGTTACTGTCTTCCCCGAGCAATGCATGTTATAATTCTGAACAAAACCCTTAAAGTCCTTATTCAAGGACCTATTGATCAAGTTCACACACACATTCTCAGGGTAAGGATAGTTCATAAGCAATAGTTGGTCCATGTAGCTTTTCATTTCCAACACATAATCACGAACGGGTTTACCTTCCTCGTGTCTACAGCCGTGCAATTGATCTATCAAATCATACAATTCAACAGCTGGTGGCTTTTCATATGTCTTTTTGAGTTCTTCCAGCATATCTTTAGGAAAATAGTTCTCAAATTGTTTTTGCAACTTGGGAACCATACTTTCGAATATTAAGCACGCAACTTCATTGTGCATGTCGAACTCATACTGCCATGCTGCTTTGACTTCATTAGATTCAGTCTCAGCTGGCTGTTCAGGGCAAGGCTTAGTAAAATAATCTAGCTTCTTGGACACTCTCAGAACAATTCTAAGTGACCTATGCCAGTCATTGAAATCTGGGCCAGTCAGTTTTTCCCTTTCAAAGTAAGCTTTGAAAGCGGAACTTAGTACAACGTTTTCGGGATGAGCCATTTCTACAGAAAAAGTTCAAATATTAGTTTTCTGATAATACAATTTTTCAAGAAAAGAAAATTACCCAGGAAATATACATATAACCATTTAATTTTCTTGAAAACTAGGATCCAACTTTCTATAGTTCCACTACATCAGTTGATCTGCTAGTAGTGAAATTATAAAAGATGGTAACTTGTCGTACAATAATCGGCAAAACAATTTCCGACTCCTAGATCATTATGGGAATTAAATTTGCCAAAAACAATTTTGCAATATAAGCATGTTTCTTCCCATCTTATGCTTTAAGTTTCAAGGTCTCACTTACAACTTAATTAAGTCGTCTAATTTAGAAACTGCAAATACTCCATGTCACAGTCTCACGCCATGGAAATTTACCTTGTCATTAATATTTAGGTCAAGGTCTCACTTACGCTAAATATTAACTCCAAGTGTCTCTTATAAGGCTTCTCACAGTGGCAACCCATATTGCATCATCTTTCCGGCTGCCACCTCAGCTTTCTCTCTCTTCAACCCATATTCATCTCTCTCATCACAGTGGCAACCCATATTGCATCATCATTTTTTTTTCTTTTAAATTTGGGATTATACGAAATGAAATGGTAGAAATATCGTTCGGCTAGGCGAACGATATTGCAAAATTGTTGCCGGCGATCGATGTTCAATCCACACTCCACAATGGCAAGATCGATCGTCCAAATCGATCGATCGATACCCATGATCGATTTTTTCAGATCCAGTGTGAGGAGCCTAATTAGATAGCATGGACTTAAAATTTTAGGGTATTTATTTTGATGTGACAATCAAAATATGTACGAAGAAGCATGCACACTTCTTCGTATCATAATTTTTCAAAATAATTTTAATTACCAATTTTGCTAAGAGTTAAATCAACAAAGTTTTAATTAAGGTATTGGGTTCACCAATCAAAGAATTACCTTCAATTATCGCCCACTATATCCTACTACTGCATGAGTCATAAAGACCCAAGTTATTCGAATAATTACCACAAAAGTGGCGTGTGAAATTGAGGTTAATTCACCCTTAAGATGATTTTGTACAAAATAATAGCATTACTTGGTAGCTCCAATTAGACGCACAAAGGAGCGGAGAGACAAACGTCCGCCCGAAGGCTAATTAAAAACGCGTCCCTTTCGGATGACAATTTAATGTCAAGCCTCCTTATACCCCTCTTATAGTTTGTCTAAACTGGGTGAGCCGTTCACACTATTGGTACAAAACTCATCAGTCAATCAAAAGTTTATGATACTAAGTCTTAAAAAATTATGTTATAAATTATAAAATTGCTAGTCTCGCCTGGGAGCAAATTACCGTGCGAAGCGAACCACTGTCGGCACATAAGACTTGGCAATATATAATCTTAACCATTAAATCATATAGCCACATGCAAACCTTTTGATAAATCCTATTAATAATCTATATGTGAATTATTATGCATATAATTACTAAGACTCCCATTGGTTTTCGAGCTCATTGTACCAATGGACCACATACACCAACAAGTTGGTTGCGTAAGCCTTAGCAAACATATACCACGTTGCACATAAAAGATTCATTAATTTAATTAATTAGGTCTTCCCTAACTTTAGATCTATCTTTTTATTACATGTAGCAAGTAACTTAACAATTAATTACAAACCCTAATCCATGATAATCTTGCATGAAGCATCATGGATTAATTCACAAGTCAAGGAACGTAACTCTTTACACACATAAACACACATGTTCCTAATTTTAGGGTTACAAAACTAGCTTTTTAATTAAAGAGGGATCGAACCCCCCCCCCCCCCCCAAAAAAAAAAAAAGAAAAAAAGAAAAAAGAAATTAGGTTCGAATTTTTTATTGTTCTAAAACCCTAAAAAAACCGACTAAACATGTTCGATCCAAATCAAGATTCGATTTTTATGCGTTTCGGTAATACAATTACATGTTAAACGGCTCGTGATGTTACTGTTAGAATTTATATACCATGACATTCATATAAATAAATCTATAACATCAAAGCACATAGCGGAAGCAAAGAACCATAATTAACATGTAAATAGATTAACCGAATAATAAAGATAACGTACCTTTGATCCTAGCAAGAACAAGGATCTAACTTCAATTCTTCTTCTTGAATAAACAATGGATTAACGAGAAACCCCTTACCGTTTTGTTTCTCAATCCAGGATGGTATTAACTAAAGTAAGTTAATTACCAAGGTTTTGTACACACGTACTATAACCAATTAATGTATGGTGCTAGCAATAGAACACGATTAAACCAAACAATTTGTTTAACAAAAAAAACTTTGGATCGACTCCCAAAGGGATATGTCGACCGAATTTTAACACAAGGAAGAAGAAAAGAACTTTAGGGTTATAGCAAGAGTGCACAAGGTAAAAAACTAATAACCCTTGAGTTTGTATTTATAGTGAAACAATCTTAGAGGACAAGTTAGGGTTGGATTGGGTTATGGAAAGCCCCAATCCGATCGGCCCCTTATTCCCAAGGGAATTCCGGAACTTTCTTGTCCCTCTAATTTCACTTACAGTCCTTCCTTTATTCACTAACGGTCGTTAGTCAATTCCGTTAATTACTTAACGTCCGTTAGTCGTTATTTCGTGTTCAAATAATTAAATACATAATGGTTATATATATTAATTATTTACATTAATCATTCATACGTAAAGTGTGCAATCCCAAGGTCCCGTGTTCGATTCTAGTCATACACGATTTAATATTTTTCCAAAACTCTAACAGAAGCAATGGTAAATTTTTTGTCACGATTTTAATTTAGCTTCAAGAATTCGAGATCGAGTATTATTTTGGGTTGAATTAAGCATTATAAAATTACACACACCCAACGTTATGCACGAATCATTTAAAATAAAGGAATAACAAAAGATAAATATTTTAAAACCGAAAAGACAAAAACTCAAAACGACACTAAACGTACTAAAAATAACCAATAGTCAAAACTATTTCACACTCAAAATATACGACAAAACACTTCCACGGTAACGCGCGGGCTACCTTACTCGTATTAGATAATGTTGAGCAATGTATGAGTTGTCGTATGTATGGGGGTGTAAGAAAGTACAATTAGTTTTCGACCTTACATTATTGATGGTCCATTGTATAATGTAAAAAGATGTTTCTATGGTACTTTATACATGCTAAAAGACTAGAAATAATAGATGCTCTAAAACAGGTCTTTTGAAGACCCTTAACAGAGTAACAGTTATGATGCATTCCTTGAACCAACGTGTTAATGAAAGTGATCATACACATTTTAGATAGATTCTCATCATAAATTCTGTAGCTGAAAAATCAGTATCATTATTAAAAATCTATTACTACTCGTACTATTTTTTAAACCAATAAGCATGCAGTTCATATAATGCTATATAACATGGATTTGGAAAGGAGAAAAACACATGTTTGTCAATCTAGTTACTAGATTTAAACACAATTATTAGGCAAGTCATAACTTTGACCCTATACTATGCGTACGTATTTGATTATCTAGATTTGGAATTTAAATGATCAGTTTTGTTGTTTGAAAATTTTACATTTTGGTTATTTTCTCCCTTTCTTAATTTCTTTTACAAAATTGTAAATGTGCGCTAACACATTTGGCAATATATATATATATATATATATATATATATATATATATATATATATATATATATATATATATATATATATATATATATATATATATATATATATATATATATATATATTTTTAAATATCAAATGACTAACTATCACACTATTTGCAAAATCACAAATGTATCACTCATGTTTTAAACACGACTTGAACCCACAATCATTTGACTGTATAACTTGTTTATAATTTACCAAACTGATACTATATAAATCCCAATGGCTAGGCCGTGTGACCAAGGTTGATCGTCTAAAAAGACCATGGTGGGCCTATAAATTCATTTAATTGATATGTTGATACAAAAGTTGGGCGTTCCTTGATAGGACTTCTATTCTCGTACCAATTGAATCTTAATGCTCGATGGAACCTGCGCACTAAGAAAAGAGAACAAACACCGTTAGGCTTATCGAGGGATTGTCTCCCCCGATTATCCTCCGGCGTGAGAGTAAGTAATCGAATGTAGGGTTTAGTAAAGGGTTAGGGTTTATTGAAGATCGTACCTTTACCGAGGGCTGGAATGCCCTTTATATATGCACGAAACCCTAGTAGGTTTCGTGTTCCCTACTCCTCGGCGTGTTAGCCGACATCGGATATTTGGTATATATCCTCTTTATTTAGAAGATACTCCATATATTATCCGGAAATAACTTTGGGCTTGGGCCTTGTCGACCCAAGTCGCATAACTGGTAGTCCAGTTGCGGCCCATACGTGGTGGGCTTAATTGTTAGTATTGTTTACTAATCGGGTTCGTGACCCGGGTATGGACTATACGTCATCATGTCCCCCCAGTCTAGTATGCGCAGGGTAAAACTTGCGGATGCTAGACTAAAATCGTGTCGAATTAATTCCTCACGCGTACGCGGGAAGCTTTCAAAAATATACCGCCTAAAAAATACACGTATCATGTATCTAGTCCAAAAAAGTGCAATTTGGGTACCTTGGGAAATGGAGAGGTTGCCCACTTGTCTTGTACCGTCCTTTATCCTAGCCACACGATTTGAGATAGTGGGATACACGTGTCACTCATCTGTGGTGGATGGGAAAAGTATATAAACTACCGCCTCTCATTCACTGTGACGTCCACAGTTAAAAAATCGCAATTCCACCATTTTTACATCTTCAAATCTGCTTTCAAGAACGATAATTCATAGGTAATAGCGCGTGCGCACATAGTCTGAATCACAAAATGGTAGCGCAACTTCATGATTTCCATTCTAACATAACCGAGGAGGAACTAGTGCAGTTCACTTCGGATTATTTTATCCCTTTGGGCCTGCGCCCAGAGGTACCAGGTCCGAATGACACCATCGCGGATTTCCCTGCCGGGAAGGTGGGGTTATATACGCGCTTTTTCGAGTGGGCGAATCAGCGCGTCCCCATCTCCGTGTTATTGAGTGACATACTCCATTATTACGACCTCCACATCTTCCAGTTGCATTGTATTGGAGCTGGGAAGATTGCTAATTTTGAGGTGAACTGTCGCTTGTTAGCGGTTCACCCGTCCCTCCACTTATTCCGCGTGTTCTATCACGCGACGTGGTCCAATGGGTGGGTTACCTTCTCCAAGCGCGTAGGCAAGTTACAGTGCTATGTGCAGAAGGTGGATAAACTCAAGGAGTGGAGGGAGAAGTTCTTTTGGGTTGATGATGCTGTCTTCCCCTCCAAATTTCAATTCTACACCCGTGCCAATCTGCCCAAGGATGAGCGCCCCCCTGAGACGTGGTATAACGTGGATCATGCGGCGATAATAGATGAGAATCGCCTTCCGATCAAACCGTATCCGGAAGCGTTCCTGGTGCACATGGGCATCAGTCGCAACTATTTTGAGCATGAGACAGAAGTTCCCACATTCTTGAATGCGGATGGCACGGGTGGGTGCTCCTTCTATCGCCTTACTGTCGTTATTAGTGTAAGTGTTTCTTCGTCTTTCGTACTTTATGTAACTTGCTTCTTTTTGTCTTATTTTATGCGCAGAGATGGATCTTTTTTCGGTTGTACGTCTGGAGAATCCGCGTTCCGTGGCGGTGGGAGTGCGTCCTTTGGGGGATGGTGAGCAGACTATTCTGCAGGCGACGGCAGGGCGCGTCGTGGATCTGGTTATCCCAGATCCCGAAGGCTCCCCTGATGTGATCGTAGCTGAGCCAATACAGGAGGTGGCTCCTCCTGTGCAGCCAGGTCCTGACGCTGCGCAGCCTCCTCTTCCTGAAACGGTGATCCATTTAGAGGAGACTGACAGTGAGATGGAGGAGAGCTCCCCACTGACGCGCAAGAGAGCGCTTGGCAGTGATGGTGAAGGGCCTTTCAAGAGGCCGCGGACTGAGGATGGGGGAAGCTCGTCTTTTACTGAGGTGCAGATGAAGTAAGTACCTTAGTTATTAGTTATAAACTTTTGTCAAGTTATATTTTGTGCTAACTTTGTTCCTTCGTGTCCTCAGTGTGGATGCTGAGAAGTCTGGTGGCGGTGCGTCCACGGCTGAGACTGAGACCGAGAGGGACGTGTTTTCAGCTCCTCCCCCTATGTAAGTATTTTGTAGCAATTCCTTAGGATTTTTGTGTATTCTTGATTGTGCACTAACCTTGTCTCTTGATGTTTTGTGCAGTGAACAGCCTGTGGAGGACGCTGGCGTCCTAGATGGGAGTGCGCCACCCGAGGTGAGTCATGCTCTGGACGGGGCGCGTTCGCCGAGGGATGTTGAAGTGGAGTCAAGTCCATTTGACTCTACGATGGAGGAACTTGCCTCCATCGCTGTGCGCCAGTCTGAGCTGGTGGCGCAAGCAAGGGTGCACAAGTCTGAGGAAATTTCCAGACTGCAGGCGCAATTAGCGTCTGTGCAGGCTGAATTAGCAAGCTCTAAAGCTGAGCAGCTGAGCTCCAAGGCTAAACTGGAGCGCGCAGAGGCGTCTGCGCGAAAAATGGGTGAGGAGAAGGTCATGGTGATGGCTGAGCTGGAGCGAGAGCGTGCTCATGCGGACCGTCAGAGGTGTAACTCCGTATGGGCGCTGAAGTACTTGGAACAGAATAGGAGCAAGCACTTTGCCAATATTGAGGAGTTTCGCAGCCGCGTGGAGCTTGCGCTGAAGACGCAGGAGGAGAAGCTCCGCAAGCTCAGCATCGAGTATGATGAGGAGCTATACCCTCACATGGTTCAGGCCGTAGCTGAGCGCAGGTACATGATGCTTTTATCTCTTTATAGCTTGTGTATATTTGAGACCCTTTTTCTTATTAACACTTGTGTTATTTCGCAGGTGGTTGATCAGTCATGGTCTTCGCCTGGCCGCCATGTGTACGCTGGAGCATCCTGAGGTCACCGCATCCTTTGGCAAGGTTGTGGAGTGTGCTATTGCGCACGGTGAGACCTCGGCCGCAGACAAGCTTGCTGAGGCCAAGTTGCTGACTGTGCCGCTTGCCGAGGTGCCTGGGTATAAGGCGAATGCCCATGCTGAGCTTGTTGCTGCCATGGAAGAGCTAAAGAAGCTTGAGCTTCCGCATATCAGTAGCTTGGAGCGTGATCAGGATCAGCCTATCAGCGTGATCATGGCGGGGCTCACTCTTCCTAGGCATCTGCAGGATGATGCAGATCAGCAAGTGGACTTCTACTTGAAGCCTGATGTAGCGCAGTTGAAGGTACCCATTTTTGCTCAGCCTCGTGACATTCTGAATCCTTTCCGTCTTGAGAAAGAGATTTCTTTGCAAAGATCGCTAAATGCGCATGTTTCCAGGGTCGCACGAAAGAAAGGCAAGAAAGGAAAGGCCATTCTGTGCGGCATAGGCGCTGCGCATCAGCCTAGATCCGATGGTGTGCCTGTTTGCGTGGCTACTGTTTCCCTTAATGATGCAGAGTTGTTGAAGCGACTCGAGGATGCGAAGGAAACGGCTTTGAGTGGGGGCTCCAGCCAGTTAAGGCGCACGTATAGCATTTAGCTTTTTTTTTTTTTTTTTTTTTTTTTTGTGCAAGTTTTTTGTAGAAACATGTTCCTGTATATAGAAATCTTGCTTATGTACTTAGTGTTTTTTTTACCACTTCAAATACTTATGCTTTTGACCTTGTATGACTTATGTATCTTTGCGTGAAGATATCTTTAAGTGTCTAAGCGTATTTAGAAAGAGAAGAATCATAATCGTGTATGAATTTCCTTAAATAATGACCGTAGTCGTGTATTGAATTTGTCTAACTTATTGTAAAGAAAGAAATCATAGTCGTCTATGTATTTTTGTAATTTTACTTGTCGTATTTTACTTTAAGGAGTCAAAAGTCTTGACTTCCTGAGTTGTTAAACGCGCACAGTGTGCCCTTTTGCGCATCCGTCGTGGGGTGCGTAAGGAACTTGCGCCAACGTCTTGAGCGCAAGGTGTTTAACAAGGATTCGTGATCCAATGTTGATGGGTTTGCAACCCTGATGAGTGTGTAAATACTCATCATTTCTTTCACATTTGAGCTACAGAAACAGTCAAAAACACTTTAAAAAGTCTAAAAATGTATAAAAATATCATCTGACTGTGTTTTTATAAGTTTCAGGGAAAAACAAACAATAAATGGCATAATTTGCATTTTAGTCCCTGAACTTTCATACTTTGGCAAATCTAGTCCCTAGAATCTAAAAAAGTGGAATTTATCATTCAAGGTCCCTAAAATAATATTAATTGTCAAATTTGGTCCTTGAATGATTGTTTGAGCAAAAATTACAATTTTGGTCCCTATAATAAAAATACCAAACGGATCCTAAACTTTATACCAAAACCAAATACACTATCCAAATCCAATCCAAACTAAGCCTACCCACTACCCTTTACCCCAACAGCCCAACCCCACTTACCCTTGGCCCAAAATACTTCCCAGCCCATACACCCTTTAATATTAAACGGGTTTGACCCCGTTGACTTGGTCAAATCCCTCCAAAAACCGCCTCCCCGTTTCTCCTTCCTCACATACCCTGCAAAACCATACCACCTTCAATACCACCCCCCAGCTGTCCTACCCACTATCCCCTTGTCCTCCACGCCTCACACAACTTCCAAGACCCTTGAATTACTCACACGCAACCACAGCTGGCCCTAAGACTTTTTCGCGCCAAAAAGCCAATTTGAATGGCTAGGATCAATCAAACCTTATCAACGGCTAAAGATTGGTGGGAAAGGTCACTATGGGTCCCACAAGCTCAGAAAAACTCTACAAAAGGAAAAAGGAAGCAGAAGTGAAGAGTGTTAGTTGTAGTTTAGGAGTAGTGTAACGTAGGTAGTGTAAACTTGTATTTCAGTTGTATTTTCAATTAAAAAAGATTGTACTCAGTTAAATTCATGTACCTTAATCTTTAATTTAAGTTAATTTCAAGTTTCAAGTGCTATCTCAGTTTATGCCATTTACTCTTATTTCAAAAATCTTAAAAAGTTGTCTGTTATTGTTAGTTGTTGTTAAGTAAGTTCAGAAGCTCATTTAAGCTTTGACAAAGCTTAAATAAGCTTTGGAAAACCTTAGCTATCTGTTTAGTTCACAAAAGAAAAATACTTGAAAAATTAGAATAAAAATAGTGAAAAATATAAAAATCTAGTTACAAGCAGTTTGGAAGCAAGGAGCAGGGTGTCATTTGGATGAACATGGTTTAGAATCCTATGGGGGATACTAGGTTATGATCACTGGTTCACTTTGGTTCTCAGTCTTTACAATTTGTAAGTCAATAGTTTGATTTTTTACATTTAGCTTTTCTTGTTATTAATAATTACATTTTATTGCTTAAATAGCTTTAAATATAGTTATTCAGTTGGTTAAGATCAGTAGTTGGGAATTTTTAGGTCTAATTCTAGTTGAGTTAGTATAAACAATCTGTTAAGGGGGTGTTTGGCATTGCCCTGTTCGCTGCCTGTACATCAGCAGCCCAAGCAGACCCTTGAGCTTTTTGAAAGCTTTTAAGCTCTTAGCCTGAGTTTTTTTCCATAGCCTATAGCTTCTTTAGTTATATCTCAGTCATTAGTAGTTCATTCCATAAGCTCTTAGTTTATTTTCCATTTGTTAGCTTGTTTGAAAATTCTTAGTTCATTTCTAAGTTTACAAGCCAACTGTTGATTTTAGCTTCTTGTTTCAAGCTTATTTTCTGAATTCTAAAAATAATTCCAGTTTAAAAGTTGCTCAGTAATAGCTAATTAGTAAGTCTCAAAAAGAAAAAGTTAAAAAAATTTAGTTTAGCAAAAAAAAGTCAAGTAGGGAATCGAACTAGTGATCCCTCGTACACCAAACCAAAGCTCCACCCAGTGTGCTAGATCTCTTTTATTGTTAAACCTTTACACCCTTTAATATTTAAATAGTTAGTAGTTTTAATTTAATTAGCTTATTTTTAACTAGTAGCTTACCAGCTTATTTAGAGCTTATCCGTATAAGCTAGTTTTCCCATTTTATTTTTATCACCTTTGTAATCACTTGTAGTGTTTATATAAAAAAGTTTCGTAATTTTTAGAAAAGTTTTACTATTTTTAATCTATTTATTTAGTTTAACTAGTAATTAAATTATAATAAAAAATATAAAAGTCAAAAAAATATAAATCTTTTTTCTAAAATTTTCTTTTGTCAAATAGAACCTGTAAAAATTATAATTGCACCCATAGTGTTTATATTTCATTAAATTTACGTTTTAACTTGCGCACGTACGTAGTTTTTAATTATTACGCGCGTTTTTAGTTTTCTTTGACACTTTTTATTACGTAAGCTTTAGAAAATCGTTTTTCTTACATTTTTAATCGTTTTTAATTTATATTTAGTTTCTTTTACATATCTCAGTAGTATACGCGTTTTAATTAGTTCCCGACTCGCGTTTTTAGCGTATATTAGATTAAACGAAAAATATAAAAATAGTGATAGCTTCTATTTAATAGAATTTATCTATTTAACTTTTTAAATAAGTAATTTTCATATTTCTAGCTTTATTTCACGTTTCCCTAGTGTAAATCAAATCAAAACCTTTTCCCGTTCAATTATCACGCGATCACAAATTCGTTTTACTTTAGTGTTCACACCTCGCTGGGACATAACGACCCGGGGATATTCTGTACTCCTTGGAAAATTGAATCGTGCCCTAGATTGTTTGACTTTGTTTGACCACATCCGTGGTTGATTTAAGCAGACTGTTTCGGGCGCGATCAAATTTTGGCGCCGCTGCCGGGGAGGTGTGCTGCGTATAAACGAATTTGAAGCATCAGTGATTGTTGAATATACACCCATTGTATATTTACCATCTTTTGTTCATATTTACTTATTTTCAGAAAAAACCAAAATTATCGTGAAGTTAATTCGTTTGACTAAACGATTGCCAAAAACATTTTTATTCAAGTTTTCAACGAACACAAAAAAAAAAAAAAACCAAAAATATTCATCTTTACCCTCTTACCCTTTTTGATTCTTTATCCCTTTACCCTCTATCCATTTGATTCTAAAACTTCTTATACCTTTCTTCTATGGCGTCTCTCGGGTACAAATGTTTTGATTGTAAAAGCCCGTTGATTGATAGCCATCGTTGTTCTAAGTGTGCGTGTGAGCGGTGTGGAAAGCATGCACCAAAGGATCGTGGATCTTGTTATTGGTGTGAATTATCCACTAAAGAGTCTCTCAAGGATTCTCAAAGTCCTTCCTACTACCCTCCACAGCCCGAGATACGTGCTATTAATGACAAACCATCAAGAATCGATCCTAACCTTTCAAGGTTTACGGTTAAAAGTTTGTCAAGCAAACGTACAGAACTTAGAACATTGACTAAAAAGAACGACTTGCCTAATCTTCACGTTTATCAAAAACCTGAGACCATAACGGAAGTGGTGGAAATTCCTAGCTCTCAGAGCACACCACTTGTCCCACCTCCGGATTTTATTCCTTGTGTTGGTTGTGGTGAGCGGCTTTTTGGTCTACCATGTCGTTGGTGTACATGTGAACAATGTGGTAATGATAGTCGAGACGGAAGTTGTTTGTTTTGTGGTTCGAGGAATTCATTTTCTTATGATCCTAATCCGAACTCATTTAACGACTTTTCGAATTTTACCAACTACCCATCACATTCATACGAGCAAGTATCATATTGTCCAAATCTCAATGATGCATCGTATCAAAATACACCGAACTTTTCTTGTGAGTACTGTGGAGGTCCACATTTTAGCTCTGATTGTCAAACAGGGAATCCATTTCCTTGTAACAATTACGACGAACCATATCACGACCAATCTCCACAGTGCCAAATAACTCAAACTCCTCAGCAAACCCAGCAAGACACTTATCTAGAGCTTCTAGAGTTAGTGAAAAGAGCTGAGGAGTTTAATAAAAAAACATTTCGGAATGCTCCCAGTTTTTCTTGTGTATATTGTGGGGGTCCTCATGATGATTATCAATGTCAACCTTCCGGTTTTGACAAATCCTCACTCCCACAATGTCCCGTCATTAAAAATTCACATGAGAAATCCATGGTAGAATTGTTAGCTGAAGAGCAAGCTGCTAAATTAGATTCCCAGATTGCCAGTGAAAATTCTATTAGGGAATTAATTAAAATACAAAAAGCAGCCAGATCTAGCTCTCGATTCCGTTTCATTCCTGATGACAGTGATGATGAAGATATCTTTGATGATGATTCATCAAGCTCATCAGTTGAAACTCATTCTGTTGTTATCACACCCGAGGTTCACACTCACTCTCTAAGTATGGGGGATGAGCTTCTTGACACAATTCCTGCAAAGGAATCAGACGTATTCATAAAGTCTAGTGTCGAGAACCTTGTCCCAATCCCAAGAGAGTCACAGGGAATTCTCGAGCATTTGTGTGATATCCCTCCTCCTCTTATCTTCCCAAAAGATCATGTTGAGATGTTCTCCGATTCTAATGATGACGATTCGTTATCTTGTGGAGACATCATTTATGTGGAAGAATTGCCTTCTAAGCTAGTCAGCTTAGAAGAAGAGAATAATGAAGAAATTGACACTGAAATCAAAGATGAAGCTCTTCGAGCAACATTATTGAATGTCAGTCTTCTCGTTTCTAAAATCGAGGCTTTCAAAGAAAAACCCATTTCATCTCCTATCCCCATAAAGGATAGTGACATACTTTCCGATGATTCTATTCCGGAAATGGAAGCCTTCTGTTTTGATCAGATGGGAGAGAAAATTAGTGGCAACACCACTTTTCATTCTTATAATTCTCTCCCCGATTATGAATCATTTACATTTGAGGAGTTCGCTGATGAACTCACTCATATCAAATCCAAATATGATTCAGTCACCTTTGAGGAGTTCTCCAGTGAACTCACTCATATCATATCTCCGCCGGAGTATGATAACTTTTACTTTGATCTTGACAAAGAAAATCTCTGTGTTCCGGAGGGAGATGTTCTCAACACTGAGAATTTGATTGTTATCAAAATCCCATCCCTCCCACCCAGAATATGTCTTGATCATCTGAGCTTAAATGATGAGATTCATGATACTGAAAGCATGAATTCTCCTTCTTCTGATAATGATGAGTTAGTCATGATTTTTATCATGACTTTCTTTCTTTTCTTCACCTACACGGTGACATCTCCTGTTCTTCACTCCTTCGGGAATGAAGACACTATATTTGATCCCGGCATTTTCATTTATCATTTATGAGCCGGATCTCTGTGTATATCTCATCGGGGTGGAACTTTCATTAAATTCAATGTTTTTCCAAACCACATTGAATGAAAGTCCGATGGAGATGGTTTCTTCCACGTGCTTCCCCAAGAACCAATGAATGCGGGTCGAGTCAAGCTAGTGACTCGGTGAACAAAAACCTTAGCCGACAACATGGGTTTTCACCCATGTCTCTGACTTCTTTCTCTTTTCTAACACCCTAAGTGTGGGGGTGTTGCCCCCACTGTTGTATATATGTTCAAAATTTTATATGTTCAAAATAATAATAAATAAATTTTGTTGTGTTCCCACGCTTGGCCATTAGTATTCCCTTGCAATGTTCTAAGTGTCAGCATAATAGCCGGTACTTTGAATATTGAGGACAATATTCAATTCTAAGTGTGGGGGGGAATTCTGGCGAATTTGATCACATTTTGTGCCCTATTCCTAGTTTTCCCGTTTTGGCCAAAAATTTTAAAATTTTTTCATTTGGTGGTAGTGCTTTGCACTAACACAACAAATGGTTATCAGTCCACCATGTCTAACCCACATAAGGACTGGCTAATCCTGAGCAAACGGCTGCAGGTAAAGATATATCAAATCCGTTTATGGCTTGCAATTTGCCCAAAATTGTATGGTATTCAACTCACCATATCCTTATAAGTGAAGAGTTGGCTAGCCCGCAAGGTTATGGCTTGTGGTAAAGGCAGTGGAAAAACCATAATTGGTAATCAGCTCACCAAAGATAATATTAATAATTTATCTAAGAGTTGGCTAGTCCAGAAGCAAACGGCTTCTGGTAAAGACTCCCCAAATCCGTTGACAGCTGGTGATTTGCTCAAAATCACATGGTTATCAGTGTACCATAGTTCTTACTTGAACTAAAACATTTGGCTACTCCAGAGGTGATGGCTTCTGGTAAAGAGATACATCCATTAAAAACTTCATAAAAGATTGCTAGGGACTAGCAATAGTTTAGTGTGGGGGATTGATGAGTGTGTAAATACTCATCATTTCTTTCACATTTGAGCTACAGAAACAGTCAAAAACACTTTAAAAAGTCTAAAAATGTATAAAAATATCATCTGACTGTGTTTTTATAAGTTTCAGGGAAAAACAAACAATAAATGGCATAATTTGCATTTTAGTCCCTGAACTTTCATACTTTGGCAAATCTAGTCCCTAGAATCTAAAAAAGTGGAATTTATCATTCAAGGTCCCTAAAATAATATTAATTGTCAAATTTGGTCCTTGAATGATTGTTTGAGCAAAAATTACAATTTTGGTCCCTATAATAAAAATACCAAACGGATCCTAAACTTTATACCAAAACCAAATACACTATCCAAATCCAATCCAAACTAAGCCTACCCACTACCCTTTACCCCAACAGCCCAACCCCACTTACCCTTGGCCCAAAATACTTCCCAGCCCATACACCCTTTAATATTAAACGGGTTTGACCCCGTTGACTTGGTCAAATCCCTCCAAAAAACCGCCTCCCCGTTTCTCCTTCCTCACATACCCTGCAAAACCATACCACCTTCAATACCACCCCCCAGCTGTCCTACCCACTATCCCCTTGTCCTCCACGCCTCACACAACTTCCAAGACCCTTGAATTACTCACACGCAACCACAGCTGGCCCTAAGACTTTTTCGCGCCAAAAAGCCAATTTGAATGGCTAGGATCAATCAAACCTTATCAACGGCTAAAGATTGGTGGGAAAGGTCACTATGGGTCCCACAAGCTCAGAAAAACTCTACAAAAGGAAAAAGGAAGCAGAAGTGAAGAGTGTTAGTTGTAGTTTAGGAGTAGTGTAACGTAGGTAGTGTAAACTTGTATTTCAGTTGTATTTTCAATTAAAAAAGATTGTACTCAGTTAAATTCATGTACCTTAATCTTTAATTTAAGTTAATTTCAAGTTTCAAGTGCTATCTCAGTTTATGCCATTTACTCTTATTTCAAAAATCTTAAAAAGTTGTCTGTTATTGTTAGTTGTTGTTAAGTAAGTTCAGAAGCTCATTTAAGCTTTGACAAAGCTTAAATAAGCTTTGGAAAACCTCAGCTATCTGTTTAGTTCACAAAAGAAAAATACTTGAAAAATTAGAATAAAAATAGTGAAAAATATAAAAATCTAGTTACAAGCAGTTTGGAAGCAAGGAGCAGGGTGTCATTTGGATGAACATGGTTTAGAATCCTATGGGGGATACTAGGTTATGATCACTGGTTCACTTTGGTTCTCAGTCTTTACAATTTGTAAGTCAATAGTTTGATTTTTTACATTTAGCTTTTCTTGTTATTAATAATTACATTTTATTGCTTAAATAGCTTTAAATATAGTTATTCAGTTGGTTAAGATCAGTAGTTGGGAATTTTTAGGTCTAATTCTAGTTGAGTTAGTATAAACAATCTGTTAAGGGGGTGTTTGGCATTGCCCTGTTCGCTGCCTGTACATCAGCAGCCCAAGCAGACCCTTGAGCTTTTTGAAAGCTTTTAAGCTCTTAGCCTGAGTTTTTTTCCATAGCCTATAGCTTCTTTAGTTATATCTCAGTCATTAGTAGTTCATTCCATAAGCTCTTAGTTTATTTTCCATTTGTTAGCTTGTTTGAAAATTCTTAGTTCATTTCTAAGTTTACAAGCCAACTGTTGATTTTAGCTTCTTGTTTCAAGCTTATTTTCTGAATTCTAAAAATAATTCCAGTTTAAAAGTTGCTCAGTAATAGCTAATTAGTAAGTCTCAAAAAGAAAAAGTTAAAAAAATTTAGTTTAGCAAAAAAAAGTCAAGTAGGGAATCGAACTAGTGATCCCTCGTACACCAAACCAAAGCTCCACCCAGTGTGCTAGATCTCTTTTATTGTTAAACCTTTACACCCTTTAATATTTAAATAGTTAGTAGTTTTAATTTAATTAGCTTATTTTTAACTAGTAGCTTACCAGCTTATTTAGAGCTTATCCGTATAAGCTAGTTTTCCCATTTTATTTTTATCACCTTTGTAATCACTTGTAGTGTTTATATAAAAAAGTTTCGTAATTTTTAGAAAAGTTTTACTATTTTTAATCTATTTATTTAGTTTAACTAGTAATTAAATTATAATAAAAAATATAAAAGTCAAAAAAATATAAATCTTTTTTCTAAAATTTTCTTTTGTCAAATAGAACCTGTAAAAATTATAATTGCACCCATAGTGTTTATATTTCATTAAATTTACGTTTTAACTTGCGCACGTACGTAGTTTTTAATTATTACGCGCGTTTTTAGTTTTCTTTGACACTTTTTATTACGTAAGCTTTAGAAAATCGTTTTTCTTACATTTTTAATCGTTTTTAATTTATATTTAGTTTCTTTTACATATCTCAGTAGTATACGCGTTTTAATTAGTTCCCGACTCGCGTTTTTAGCGTATATTAGATTAAACGAAAAATATAAAAATAGTGATAGCTTCTATTTAATAGAATTTATCTATTTAACTTTTTAAATAAGTAATTTTCATATTTCTAGCTTTATTTCACGTTTCCCTAGTGTAAATCAAATCAAAACCTTTTCCCGTTCAATTATCACGCGATCACAAATTCGTTTTACTTCAGTGTTCACACCTCGCTGGGACATAACGACCCGGGGATATTCTGTACTCCTTGGAAAATTGAATCGTGCCCTAGATTGTTTGACTTTGTTTGACCACATCCGTGGTTGATTTAAGCAGACTGTTTCGGGCGCGATCAAATGTTGATGGGTTTGCAACCCTCTTACTCAACGAGTTGTTTATTAGGTTAACTCATCCTTTCTGCCATCGTGGGTCTTAGTGTGTGCATGCACGCCATGTAGGCAAGATTATAACAATATTGAAACACGATGATAAAAGATGCAAACAATAAAGTTAAATGTGTTATGGAGGTAGCTAGAAACCATAACGTTTTATTAATACTTGCAAGTTTTGAAAAAGAATACTTATCTAGATAATACTTAAAAAATAAAATTACATGGATCTTTATTGGGGGCACTTTCTAAAGCGCATGAGTGTCCATGTTGGGCCGTAGCCTTCTTCAAAGATAGCACCGTTTAAGGTTGCGGACGTTCCATGTTCGCTGTAGCTCACGTCCGTCCTTGTCGCGTAGCTTGTACGCTCCATTGCCAAGTGCTTCCATGACCTCGTAAGGTCCTTCCCACTTTGGTCCTAGCTTACCAGTGTCTTCTGCGCGGCTTGAGTCATTGTCGCGGTATACGAAGTCGCCTGGTCTGAATGAAGTGCTGCGTACTTTGGTATCATAGTATTTTTTCATTCTCGACTTGGCTTTCTCTTCGCGTATTGCTGCGTGTTCACGTCGCTCTTCTAATAGGTCTAAGTCTATGCGCCGCTCATCGTCATTGGTTGCCACGTTAACTTCCGCAGTACGGATGGTTGGCATTCCAATTTCAGCTGGTATAACAGCTTCTGTCCCATAGACCAAAGAGAAGGGGGTGTCCCCGTTGCTAACCTTGATGGTTGTTCGGTGCGCCCAGAGAACATGTGATAGTTCTTCTACCCATCTACCTTTGTGTCTGTCCAGGCGCGCTTTGATTCCTTCACCTAGGCTTCTATTTGCGCGCTCAACTAGACCATTGGTTTGTGGATGAGTTACTGATGCAAAGTGTTGCGTGATGTTCAGCTGTTCGCACCAATCTTTGAACGGGTTATCACGGAATTGTTTTCCGTTATCAGAGATAATTTCTCCAGGTAATCCAAAGCGACATACTATGTTGTCCCACACGAATCGTTTCACCTGGTTACCTGTTATAGTCGCTACTGCCTTTGCTTCGATCCACTTGGTAAAGTAATCTATTGCCACAATGAGGAATTTCAATCCTCCTGCGGCAATGGGGAAAGGTCCAGCGATGTCGATACCCCATTTGTAGAAGGGCCATGGCGATGTAATAGGTGTTAGTTCATGTTGTGGTCGGCGCGGAATAGGTCTGTGAACTTGGCAATCATTGCACTTCCGTACCAAGTCACGTGCGTCACGGTGCATAGTTGGCCAATAGTATCCAGACCTTAGGGCGCGCGCTACAATGGACCGTGGTCCTGAGTGCATGCTGCATGAACCTGCGTGGATCTCTCGAAGTACATAGTCTGCCTGGAGAGGTCCAACACACCTAAGCCATGGTTGTAGGAATGAGCGTCTATATAAGACGTCGTCTCTGAGCTCGAATCGCTGCGCTGTGCGTCGGATTCTTCGAGCTTCCTTCTGTTCTTGGGGAAGTATGCCCTTGCTGATGAAGTCAATGATCGGTGTCATCCACGTAGGATTTTCCTCCTCTATCACCGTGGATATTTCCATCTCTGTGATTGACTTGTTTTTCAAGGTTTCCACCAAAACTTGTTTTGATAGATGCGCAAAACTGGTGGATGCAATCTTGCTCAGCGCATCTGCTTTCCTATTTTCACTCCTGGGAACCTGCTTGATGATAAATCTATCGAAGTTTTGGATCAGAGATTTGGTCTTTTCGGGGTATTGGATCATGTGTTCCTCCTTTGCTATATATTCTCTTGACACGTGGTTAGCCACTAGCCGCAAATCGACATTTACTTCTAGGTTGCGTGCACCCATTTGAGTTGCGATGCGTAACCCAGCTAGGAGTGCTTCGTATTCTGCCTCGTTGTTCGTGGCTGTGAATTCGAAACGCAGTGCGTAGGTGAATTCAACTCCTTCTGGGTTGGTGAGAATAAGGCCACCTCCTGATCCATCTACGCATGAGGATCCATCAGTAAATAGAATCCATGGTTCTTGAAGTTCCTCCTTGCTTGTCGCAGGTGGGGTGTCTGTATCTGGCTTCTCAATGATGAAGTCGGCCAATATCTGCCCTTTAATTGCAGTGCGCGGTCTGTATGATATGTTATGCTCACCCAGTAACACACTCCATTTTTGTAGGCGTCCCGATGCGTCGGGTTTCGATATAACCTGTTTGATGGGTTGGTCTGTGATAACAGCGATTGGATGCGCCTGGAAGTACCTGCGCAGTCTTTTCGCTGCAAACACTAAGGCTAGGACCAATTTCTCCATTGCAGTGTAGTTAATCTCCGTTTTCTTCAGCGCCTTACTAACAAAATAGATGGGTGTTTGGACGGAGTTCCTGTCTGTCAATAGCACTGCGCTGACTGCTCCTTGGGTCGCAGATAGATACATGATCAGCTCTTCCCCTGGTCTGGGTGCGACAAGTTTTGGGAGTGCTGCTATGTGTTGTTTGAGCTGTTGGAAGGCTTCTTCTGCTTCCGCAGTCCACCTGAAGTCTCCTTTTTTGGTGCACTTCTTGAGTGTCTTGAATAGGGGAAGTGACTTGTCTGCTGATTTGGATAAAAATCGGTTCAGTCCGGCTAGCTTGCCGTTTAGTGACTGAACTTCTTTCAGTGTGCGCGGTGAGGGGAGGTCAATGACTGCTTGAGTCTTCTCTGGGCAAGGCTTGATCCCATCGGGTTCTATCAAATACCCGAGAAACATGCCTTCCGTAGCGCCAAACGTACACTTTTTGGGGTTCAATTTCATGTTGATTCTCCTGAGTGTTTTGAACGTTTCCTCCATGTCGCGCACTAGCTCTTCCTCTGTATGGCTTTTGATGACGAGATCATCGACGTAGACTTCCAAGTTGCGTCCCACTTGCTTCTCGAACGCAGTGTCCACCAATCTTTGGTATGTTGCTCCTGCGTTTTTTAGGCCGAAGGGCATCTTTGTGTAGCAGTAGACCCCTTGACTTGTGTGGAAGGCCGTCTTTTCTTCGTCTTCCTCCGCCATTTGAATTTGGTGGTATCCCTTATATGCATCCAGGAAGCATTTGAAGGGATATCCACACAGAGACTCGATCTTCCAGTCTATCTCTGGAAGCGGGTAGCAGTCCTGTGGACATGCTTTATTCAGGTCTGTGAAGTCTACGCACATCCTCCAACTGCCATCGCTCTTCTTTACCATCACTGGGTTAGAGAGCCAGTCATGGTAGTAGACTTCACGCATGATGCCTGCATCTACTAGTTTATGTACTTCTTCCAGGATGGCTTTTGCGCGGTCTGGAGCTTGTCCGCGCTTTTTCTGTCGTATTGGAGGATATCCTTGTCGGATTTGCAGCTTATGTTCCGTGATGGAGCGTGGCACTCCTGTCATATGCTTTGGTTCCCATGCAAAAATATCCAAATTATTTTGCAAGAGTGCGCATATAGCTGATCTGCCTTTGTCAGACAGAGACCCGCCAATAGATACCTGTTGATCCGGGTATTCAGGGTGAATGGCGACCGTTAGGTTTGGGACTTTAATTGCGCGCTGTTCTGGAACAACGCTTACGTCACTTGTCACTGCGTTGCATTCTTTGGGTGGTATGGTGGTATTGTAAAGGGTGACAATACCTCCTTCCACTGGGAACTTGAGCATCCCATGCGCTGTGGATGGCACGGCGCGAATGGATGATATTCCAGGTCTCCCAATGATACCGTTGTACGGAGAGGGGGATTTGATTATCATGAAGTTCATCCAGGTGACTGTAGAGTGTGGTTTGTCACCAACTTCTACGAATAGACGTAATTGCCCCATGGGCCATATTTTTTCCCCTGTGAAGCCGGTGAGCGGCGTTGTGGCTGGGATTAGCTGGCTCTGTATCTCAGGTCGCAGCTTCTTGAAACAGTGTTCATATATAATATCGGCGGATGCACCTCCATCTATATACATGCGACGGATGTCGTGACCCCCCGTATGTATTTCGATGGTAAGTGGATCCACTACTGCGTTGTTCGCGGTCAGGGAGGGGAAAGAAATTTCGTTTCCCTTAGAGAAACGCTGACTAACTTTCTGTCTTGTCGCGCGCGGCCATGGCTGTATCATGTAGATGATATCTGCCTTTTCTCTTGGCGTCTCTTTCTTGGCCACTGGTTTTTGTTTGTCTTTCCCTTCTCTGATGTTTTTTACGAGGTGGTCCATCTTTCCTTCCTTTACCAATTTTTCAATCAATTGGCGCAGTTGGACGCAATCGTTAGTTGTGTGGCCCTTCTGTCCATGGTATTCTCAATAACCATTCCCTATGCGCTTATCCTCTGGGGTGCGGATTGGTGGTGGTTTCGGGAAGTTCGCCCCTTCTGTTGCGAATATCTCCTTTGGAGTTTTTGTTAATGGGGTATACTTGTCGTTTCCCCTTCCGCCGCCTTGATTGCGGTAACTCCTATTACGATTGCCGCTCTGGTCATTGGATTGTCTCCTTGACTCTTCTTGCGACCTATGGTTCGAATAGCTTTTCTTGCTATCCGCGGCGGCTTCTTCTCCTTGGACGAAAGACCTCGTGCGCTTCATGAGTTCGTCGAAAGTTAAGGGAACCTTATCGTTTAACTTTTTTATCAAATCTGGGTTATTGATCGCATTCATAAAACCCGATATTTTTAGTATCTCTGGACACGCCTTGACTTTCATGCACTCGTCCTTGAAGCGTTCCATGAAAGCGCTTGTGGATTCCCCTTGTCGCTGTTTAACCCTAGCGAGTTCGACAAGGTTTTTGGCGCACTTCTTCCTTTGAGTGAAGTTTAAGCGAAACGCTCTGCGCAACTCTTCAAACCCACCAATGCTTCTGCGTGGAAGCTTACTAAACCAGTTGCGCGCATTCCCTACTAATGTGGAGTTGAACATATGGCACCACACAGGCTGTGGCCAATTTTCGATAGTAGCTGCTGATTCGAAAATTTTTAGGTGATCATCAGGATCACCTGTCCCATCATATGTTTTGACATTAGCAGGCATGCGCCTTTTCTTATTCTCAGAAAAGTCACTGATGCGCCTAGTAAACGCATCAACCTTTTGGCGACGCCAGGGAAGAGACATGTCTTCATCATCCTGGTCGCGGTATTTCCCTCTTGATTTCCAGTGTCCAGTCTCGCTGTCCGAGGAATCTCTTGAAGATGAGCGAACTCTTTTGTGACGCTTGCGTCGACTATCATCAGAGTCCGAGCTTGCTCCTCTGCGGCGCTTGCGCCGACTATCCTCAGAATCGGAGCTTGAGGGGCTTTCACTTGGGGAACATCGTCGCCCAAGCCTATCTTGGATCCTGCGTCTGCCAAGCCTAGCGTGGACATTGGCGCGCCGCTCCCCCTCTTCAGGCTCTTCCATATGTTGAAGGTCGGCTGCTTCATCGTCCATAACCTTCCTTCCAATCCTGGCAAACACTGGTTGTTTGCGGCTATCCCTTTCGCGTCTTTCCTTTTGGTAGCGCGGTGGGGATGCTTCGTGCTCAGGGTCGAAGTTGAGTCTGGCGTGCAGACTTTGGCTTGACCTCTTCTTTGCCTCCTCTCGCATGAGCGCAGTCAAGGCTTCGTAGTTTTGGGATACAAAATCGCTTGGCGCTAATTCGGAAGTGACTCCTTCTAGCGCGATGGAGTCTATTTCCAAGGTAGGATCCTTGTTTCGGATAGGCGCGTTGGGAGGTTCAGTGAAGTTCACCTCTGGCATGGCAAGAGGAGTGCGCTCCAGTTCTACCGCGCTAGTACTTGTTGTAATAGCGGGGGTAGTTTTGGTAAGTGATTCTACCGCAGGAAAGACCAGATCTGAATACGCTCCTAAGCTTCTAGGCGTGCTGGTTGTCCCAGTGGCCTGCTTTGGGGGCGCATCCGTTTGATGCTTCTTCCCTAGTGAGTCGTCATGCGCTTTCTTCCCATGCGGACTCTTGTGACTTCCGTGTTTCGTCATTCTAGTTCTTGGTAAAATTCTTAGTGTAGGGTCCCACGGATGGCGCCACTTGTTGATACAAAAGTTGGGCGTTCCTTGATAGGACTTCTATTCTCGTACCAATTGAATCTTAATGCTCGATGGAACCTGCGCACTAAGAAAAGAGAACAAACACCGTTAGGCTTATCGAGGGATTGTCTCCCCCGATTATCCACCGGCGTGAGAGTAAGTAATCGAATGTAGGGTTTAGTAAAGGGTTAGGGTTTATTGAAGATCGTACCTTTACCGAGGGCTGGAATGCCCTTTATATATGCACGAAACCCTAGTAGGTTTCGTGTTCCCTACTCCTCGGCGTGTTAGCCGACATCGGATATTTGGTATATATCCTCTTTATTTAGAAGATACTCCATATATTATCCGGAAATAACTTTGGGCTTGGGCCTTGTCGACCCAAGTCGCATAACTGGTAGTCCAGTTGCGGCCCATACGTGGTGGGCTTAATTGTTAGTATTGTTTACTAATCGGGTTCGTGACCCGGGTATGAACTATACGTCATCATGATACAAAACAATGTCCGTTAAGAAAGACCCAAGGCTTTTAGTCTAATGGTATGTGAGTTGTCCATCAACTTATAGGTTGTGAGTTCAAGCCAAATTAGAGCCATTTGTGAGATAAGTGGTATAAAGTCTGAAAAAATTACCGTTAAAAAAAAATAATAAAATAAAATTGTCCCTTAGAAAGTGACAAATGAAGTTGTAGCAAATCCGTCAAAGTTCAACTTTGGACCCTTAAAAACTTTAGTCTTATTTTTATAGATTTGACTTGTCAAATGTGAAATGTCAATGATAGAACGTAACGCAGACGGACTCATCAAATCATCTCAATTCAACATAGAGCAAGTATTAAGGAGAACACACAAAGAAAAGAAGAAAAAAAAAACCAAGGGAGTATTCGAGTTGATAAGAGGTTGTGACTGTCATTATCAAGATGTTAGAGGTCTCGACTTCCCTGAGTGGAGGCTTAAGCAGTTTGATTATATATTTGTGACCATGGACTGAAGTCTCGTAAATAAGTCGAATAAAAAGATCAAAAACTATGGTTAAACAAAAGAAATGATTTATGTCCACAAGAAATAAGATACTTTATTAACTGTTTCTAACTGTACACATGATTAAGTCATTAAACAAATGACATCCAATAGTTCCGGGCTAATGACTTTAATCTTTTTCAGGCCCAATAAAATCTCAAAATCTACTTTTCAAGCTTCCAAAACTTGGTCGAGTCAAAAAAATTTGTTTGTATTGCCAACGAATCCTAGTTACTCTAAGAATATGATATTTTTGTCGTATCATACGCAGTTGAATAAACTGACAAATAATGATGCTAAGATCTTTGACTCGTACATTCGTGTATGTTAATACGCACATACCCTTTTGTCAAAAATAAAATGTAAAAACTATGGTTTGGCTTTTCTGCTTACATTTACTGTATTATTGACTGATTTTACAAAGAAGCAATTAACATGTTGGAAGAATTTCACTGACAATTTGGTGGTGATATATTATATATCTATATATTTGTCAGGAATTGTGCTGCTTCAAGAACGTGTACCGTATGCTTCTATTTATTGTAAAACGCTGTTCCAAGCACTGTTCATGGGCGAGGATTTTTTATTATATTTCCCACCCCCCATAGAATTTTCACAGCCTCTTTCCTCTCACTAGAAGCTTCTCTCTTAATCTACTGAGATCTACCATGGGTGCATTCTTATGAAAACCAACACAAACTTTTTGCTCCAAAACCCAGATGCAAAGTTACTATACCGACCATCATCATCATTTTTCCCTCAATCAAAAAACTTTTTCTCCAAACAAACAAACAAACAAATCGGCGATTTTCCGATCAATCGATGACTCTCATGACTCCACCACCAATTGATGTAATCACCTTCTAATTGATCGATTTAATTACTTTTGATCTGCTGTGTGATTTAATCAGTATAGATGTTCAATTTAATCTAATTTTGTTTAATTGATTTATATATATATATATATATATATATATATATATATATATATATATATATATATATATATATATATATATATGTAGATATTTTTTTTTGGTAGAAATATTTCAAAGTTAGGGTTTTTAATTAGTTGTATTGTTTAATTTGTTTTTTTGTTTTTGGTTAAAATATACTGATTTTGATCTGTTCTATGATGAGCTTGATGTGAATATAGTTTATTTTTTTGGTGAAAATGTTCGCAAAGTTATGGTTTTGAGTTGTGATGATTAGGAGGAACAGTTGAATTAGTTGTTAAATTAGGGTATTACTGATATAATTGTTTAGTTAGGTTATGTTGAATAAGTTGTATATGTATGTGTATTGGTCGGTTAGTTTAGTTATGATGTTTTATGTGATTGTGTTTGAATTTGACGTATCATGTAAAAATGTTTTTTTATGCTTTTTTTGAAAACGTTTGATTTTATTGTTTAAAATGCAATGATTAGTTGTATCATGTATGTGTATCTCAGTTTCAGGCACAACCAATGCGTAACGTCGCGTCACCCAGTAGTTCTTGACTTTCAGTCGGTGACGATACGTTCCATTGCAGCTATGAACGTGAATGGTCACCCGATGGTAGTTGCTGCTAATGGCTGCAGTTCTTTCTCATCTCAAACGCCTGCTGATGAAACCGTTTGTCAGACCGTTGCCGGAGGAGTCTCTTTCGAAGGTAAGTGTTAGCCACGTTTTAATTTTTTTAAGATTATTCAACACTGCAGCTTCCGACACATTTGATGAATCTTTCAGAAAATATTGCGGGAACGATTCGTGGACCGGTTACGCTTGACTTTCAGTCACAGACTATTTCTCCTGCTTCTCGAGGTTGTTCATAATAGATGTTGTTGTTGTTCATTTGATTTGTAAAATGTGTTGAGCTGTTACTGAATGCATTGTTGTTTATGTACACTCTCACAAAGGGATCGGATTTTTTGGAATGTACAATACCAGCGTCTACAACAGGTAAACAATATTCCTGTTTTTTGGTTGATGCACTTTGCTGCAATTTTTTTCCAGATTATAGAATCTAAAGTAATGGTGCATCCTATTATTAAATATGTTGCCGTTTATGTAGGTTATACCTCCTGTAACACCCCAGCCCGGCAAAGGCAGAAGTATCACACTAATGGCTCCATATCAGGTCAAACAAAGCATACAATCAATAGTAATACAATGGTTCTCAAAGGTTACAAATGAAATCTTGCAATACAAAGGGTTACAAAGGAAAATAAAAGCTGCCTATCAAATCCATAAGTACATCTCTTCTAATGGCTTCTACTCAAAGTCTTCTAAGTCCAAAGCCTCTTCACTCTTACCCAGCTTCCAACTAAAACCTGCCGCGGGAAAAGAAACGCGGCTGAGCTACTAGAGCTCAGTGAACAGATATAACGTAACAAGCAGTAGTATAATGTATAATTTACATGAGTAAAAGAGTGTAGAAGCATGAATACATGGTATCAAGATGAAAGGTAAGATTACATGGTATCATAAGGAAAGGTAAAAGGGTACATGGTAAAGGAAGTCAGAAATCCACTACGAGCCCATAACATAACATGAATCATAATCATAATCATAATCGTAAACATGCAGAGGGGAGACCTCTTAGTATCCTGTGAATATGAGGGGTGTCCTCAATCATGGGTATCCTGTAAATATGAGGGGTGTCCTCAATCATGGGTTGGAGTAGCTAGCTCCCAGAGTGTGAAAGACGTGTATCGCACACACCATCAGTCACCATGAATAACATAACATAACATGAACATGAACAAATCTAGGATGCATCCATACGCCCCAGGTGGCCATAATCTGCCTCTACGTAAACATAACATGCAGGGACGGGACAGGTCATCACTCTCCTGCCCTAGAGTCATGCCATCGGTGCATCGACTGACATGGACATGAAACCCTCATGCCTAGTGAGTGGCTCGTAGTATCAAACTGAGGGTAAAGGTCAAGTAATCATGAATCATGTTTTTAGTTTACTTGCATAGATCAATGTCTTGTTTCATAAGTTCATAATCATAGGTTCACAATCATGGTTCATAAGCAAAGGTTCATAAGCAAAGGTTCACAATCATAAAAGGTTCAATATCATGATGGTTCAATAATCGAAGTTCATGAATGAAGGGAAACATAGCAATGGTATAGGGAAACCCTAACATGAGTCATAATCAGAGAACGAAGGCCTCTTAATAAAGAAGCAGAATATCTGTACCTTAGCCGAGTCAAAACAAATCGAGGCCAAACGAAAGGAGAACGGTCATTCCCGCTTCACCAACCTAGAAGAGAGTGGATTCGAATTAAGAAGAGTTCAAATTACTTAAGTTACCTCTTTTAGTTATCTTTCCATTTTTAGTACCTTCCCATAATTAGCAGATTTCCAAAATTAACAAGTTTCCACATTTTAACATATTCATATAGGTTAGTTTTCTTATTTTAACAAATTTCCACGTTCTTATATGTCAAGGATTTCATATTATATAAGTTTTGCGAAATTAGGGTTTCGAAGTGTCACTTAATATAATTTAGGGTTCAAAATTGTCAATAAATCAAGTTAAGGGTCACAAATGATAATATACTTATTATAACACATAAATATAAGTCACATAAGCCAAAAATGCCAAATTTACACTTTACACCATTTAGTTTCAAAAGTTTCATATTAATCCTTTAATTTATCCAATTTCCATATTTAAACCATTAACTAATATAATTAACACATAAGTCACACATCTTGCATAATTGACATAAACAGCCCGTACATCTTATCCCAGCCAAAACATGCATACCTTCATCATATTTACATTATTAGTCCCGCTAGTTATCATATTTACAATATAAACCTTCTAATTATCAATTATCTCTTATGTTTCAGAATTTCAGCTTTTAAACACAATCAGGTCACCAAAATACGAATTTTTATTCCATATTAGAACTCAGAAATAAAATTCACAAATATTCACAGAGATGCTTCAATGTCTTTAGAACTCACAAAAATTTTTCCAGAATTTATTAGTTAGTGTAACCCCACATTAAAAATACCCAAACTCAGACTTCTCAGAAAACCGACCTGCAGCAGTACTCAAAAAGTATTCACTTGAGAGACCTACCAACACATCCAGGAAAAATTCACAAAAATTCATGGTATTACCTAACATATAGAAGTTCAACACTGAAAAGTTTTATGGCCCAATTCTTTATAGTTTGAAAATGAAAAATCGACAAAGTGGACTGATTTTCAGACTCCCGAATTCAGCTTCAGTACTTAATCCCACAAAAAGCAAAAATACGACTAAATCAACTTGAAATCACTCCAAACCAATTGGAAAACTTTACTAAGACATCAAACTGAGTTTACAAACAAAAATCATGAATTTAACCTTTACCAAACTCGACCCACAACAGTTACAAATTCACCCATCGTTTCAGTCCCAAATCAACAACTATCATATTTCATCCAAAGATCATAACCACCACATAATCATATCACCAATCATCATTTTAATCCATAAAAACAATAAGAACACTAATATCATAATAAAACCATTCTAACATATGTCGTGTCAAATCAATTACCTTTTTAATCCAATAACTAACAAATTAATTATACCATCATTATCATAACATCATCATAATCATGTAATCATCATCAAATATCAAAAACAAATAAGAAATCATCATATCATGATCAATTCGAAACATATGCATATCCATCTTCAACTTGTATCAATTTTAATTAACCGAATTAGTTACATGATATACCAAAACAATTCAAGTGCTAATATAATCATCCATAACACATAACATTTATCAAATTCGACATCAAAATTTATTTAGAACATATACATGGATCGACTTTATATTAAACATGAAGAAAGAAACCATTTTGATTCAATCAAATTACATTCTTGAATTACCAATGTTACCATAAACATGTTTTAATCATTATATCATCAAGATTATCAAAGTTTATCCATCTTCTTCACATATTTATTTTAGGCCGATTTGTATGTGTATCCATATATCAATTCGCATCTTTTTAATTCTCACGTATTATGATAATCGTAACGAAAGGAATTTAAGGACATGAACAATAATCAAAATAAAAGATAACAAAACCTCTTATGATCAATTTATGTGTCGAATGGAAAAGAACACCAAGAACCAAGCCTCCAAATGCTTCCAAATAAATTCCTATGTGCACCAAATTCTCCCACGAACGCGTATGAATAATCACCAATGATCCAAGAGCAATATTTTGGTGTAGTGGTGGTGTATGGGTCGTGAAAATGAAAGGAGGAAGGAAGAGATGGCATAAATTTTATGTTTAAAGCAATTATGGAGAGTTAATGTGATTTTAATGAAATTGATTTTGATTTGACATAATTTGGGAAGGTTTTAATCACCATAAAAGGGGGACGGCCAAGCATGAATAGAAGGGTCAAAATTGACCAAATGATGCAAGAAAGTACTTAGGATATGTTACATAATTTATTTTATAAGTTGTGTACAAGTTTTAAAGGTTTTTGGACCCATTAGGTCATGTAACGTGCAATATTTGTTTCTTAGTCCAAATTTTACATTCTTGAGTTCTTATAACATTGTAGTAGCTCAAATGAAGCTTACTTGAAGTTACATGTTCATGGTTGTGATCGTACGATAATCGTTTTTGATTTAGGGCTTGTTTGGTAACCATACACATTTCTTCAAAATTTCAAATTAGAGGGTATTTTGGTAACTTAAACATGTTATGAAAATGTGGGTTTTACACCTCCTACTCCTCTCGAGGTTTTCCTTTTAATGCACCTCAGCGAAGCCCTGATGCAAGACAGTTGTCCGAGTACGTAACAGGTTACCCTCTTTAATGTTTCTCACTAACGTTGTCTATTGTATGTTTTGCATACCTTTGTTGGTGATAATGTTAGAGTCTTTTTTGTTCAGGCCCTCCGAGACAGGAATGCAGTTAGAGTTGGAAAGTTCAATGGGCAAGTTGATTTTTTGTATAACGGGTCAAATAAGAAAAATATACTATAATTAGTTTAAAAGTTTAGCGGGCATAAAAGCTTTTGTTGCAGTAACGACACGCCACTCAGTATTGCTTGACTTTGAAGCAAGATCGATATGTCCAACTGTATCTGCGGACGTTCATAGTCAATTGATAGTACCTGTTGTCATTGGTGGCAACTCTTATTCGTGTAAAGTTGGCAACCATGGTAATGAGTATGTCGATTTTTTTTATTATTATTATTTTTATTAATTTATTTATATTTTTTTTTGGATAAGTTACCAAAATAATTGCCTCGCCACTTTTCATATCTGTTTAAAAACTGATTATCAGTATTTTGTGTTAGTAAATTGATTATGATTTTTGCTAATTAGTTAGGGCCGAAAATAGAATATTTGGATGATCAATTTTTGGTTGATGCACTTTGCTGCAATTTTTTTCCCGATTATAGAATCTAAAGTAATGGTGCATCCTATTATTAAATATGTTGCCGTTTATGTAGGTTATACCTCCTACTCCTCTCGAGGTTTTCCTTTTAATGCACCTCAGCGAAGCCCTGATGCAAGACAGTCGTCCGAGTACGTAACAGGTTACCCTCTTTAATGTTTCTCACTAACGTTGTCTGTTATATGTTTTGCATACCTTTGTTGGTGATAAATGTTAAGAGTCTTTTTTGTTCAGGCCCTCCGAGACAGGAATGAAATTAGAGTTGGAAAGTTTAATGGGCAAGTTGATTTTTTTTGTATAACGGGTCAAATAAGAAAAATATACTATAATTAGTTTAAAAGTTCAGTGGGCAAGTTTTCATCGAGGTAATTGTTAATTGTTGTTTTGTATTTGTAACTAAGTTAACGTAAAAGCTTTTGTTGCAGTCGCTGAATATTTTGTAATTTGTTGCAGTAACGACACACCACTCAGTATTGCTTGACTTTGAAGCGGGAACGATATGTCCAACTGTATCTGCGGACGTTCATGGTCAATTGATAGTACCTGTAGTCATTGGTGGCGACTCTTATTCGTGTGAAGTTGGCAACCATGGTAATGAGTAAGGCGATTTTTTATTTTTTTATTTTTTTTTTGGGATAAGTTACCAAAATAATTGCCCCGCCACTTTTCGTATGTGTTATTAGTTAATAAAATATAGTTTGACAATTTATTATTATGCCTAAATTATGTATTTTTATTATTAGTTAATAAAATATAGATACCAGAAGGATAAACTATATTTTATTAACAAGATATTGCAAATGTTGGTGTCGTCAATGTAAGGTATCTATTGTTGTGAAAGTCAAGGAAAGACAGAGTCACAATAAAGTTTATCCATTGCCATACGCCGACTTTTTTAACCAGCCTGATGGAGGATCCTGCGACCTGAATGGCAACAACATATTTTACTCTCTGCTTGCGGTCTCAATATCAACATGTTCACAGCCTCATGTAAGTTTTTTTTTATTTTTTTTCTTAATCATTCAAAGCATAAACACAGTTTCCTTGAAATATTAATCTCTGATAGTCACCGATTTAGTTGGGTATAAATGAACCAACGCGTTCTGTGCGCGGTTTGCGCTCAAATAGTGGCCACACACACTTCCCGACTACAGATAAACATCTACATTCTTTTTAAGCATTATATGGATCTTGCTCTAATATATAAGCAATCATTATCATTACAGAAATGGCCAGCAGAGTACTACAAGGTTCTGTTGATTTACATATCAATAGCAGACGCCAAATTCCACCCATTCAAGGTCATTATCTTTTGTCTATTGTCGATCCTCTCTCCTAGGTTGCTTATTCTGATATATTTCAAACCTGATTCATGTTTCAGATAATACCACCTGCGATTGTACAAGAAATTTGGTAGCGGCGGTTTATGTTCAGCCCTTGAGGAACAAGTCTTGAAATGCAGCTCAGCAACCTCATTCCTCTGCAATTCAACAAGAACATAAATCATGTGAGTCAACTATAGGTTTATTACAATCACATTATGTAATTCCACTTTGATGATTTTATATATATTGTTTTAACTTTGTTTACTTATTTACCTGGAATTGCAGGTAACAGAAACCAAGATTCTGCAAACATTTATGAACACAAACCAAGTGGAATCGGATCCCTTACATCACTATTATAGGTTAATAATACTCCGCATTCGGTAAACCGGATGAAGTGTTATCTAAAGAGAGTTGAATGAAGCGATGCGCCAGCACAAACTTCTGCATCAGTTAATACAGGCCAGGAGAAGCAAGAAAAGGAAATCACATGGTCAATGTGCGGGGAGTATTAAATGCAATCAGTGCTGCAAGGTTTATTGTTCTGGATTATTTATGTTTGGAATGAGGCTCATTCCACATTTACTTCACACAGTGTCAACTCAAAGAATTGAACTGCCCCTATATATTCATGCAAAATACTCCCGCAGCAACGCGAGGGCTACCCCGCTCGTTATTATCAATGACACAGAAATTGTAAAAATGATGAAGACTTGTCTTCACTTCAAACGTCGTCTTCACTTCAAACATCCAACATCACTACAAAAAAAAGTTGAATTCTCTACACTTATTTTTCCACGGTATAGTCAACCGTGGACTTTTTTTTATATGAAATCATAATTTTGCTACATTTATAGGTGTTACAAATCTTTAAAAAAATACTCCACCTATATAAGTGTGGACAATTACAATAATGCTACATTTATAATTGAAGTAAAATAAATTCTTAAAAGGCCACACTTATAAGTGTAAGAAAACACTTAAAAAATGCTACACTTATAACTGTAAAAATAACTATATAAAAAAGCCACATTTATAATTGTGGAAACAAAAACTACACTTATAAAAAAAAGCCACAAAATCAAAATAAGGCATTTCATTCCCTTATTTACTACTATTAGATTACGCTTTATCCCTTGTATAAAAACTACACTTATTTCACTTATATAAAAAAACCTAATCCAAACGGGCCCCTATTTCTTTTATACAGTATATAATTATTAGATAGCCACTTTTGAAAAAACTGAACACTCTCAACTCAAATTAAATCAAAACCGTTCAACAATCAACTAAAAAAAGACCATGTGTAGTGGGGTGGTGTGGAGAGCGGGGGGTTGTTTGCCACGTGGCATGTGGGGTGTTATGGGGCGCTGTTGAAAAAGTGGTGTAGTGGAGAGTGGAGGGTTGTTGGTGCTATTTTACAGAAAAAAAAAAAAAAAAAAAACACACAAACAAACCAAGCAAGAAGGGGCGCGGTCAGAACAACCGAAAATGCAAATTTTGGATCAACAGCGCCCCTGCGTTTTGGGGCTGGGGCGCTGTTGGAGTGTATTTTGGGCGCTGTTGGGGTGAAACAACCCCCACTACGGATGGTCTAAAAACACACACACACAACACACACACACACACACACACACACTCAACCTAGGGTTTCATCTTCTTCTCCAACCATCATTTAGCCAACCAATCAACCAACCGATCATCATCACCACCATGTCTCTCCGACCTAACGCTCGAACCGAAGTCCGTCGCAACCGTTACAATTTACTTAAGAAGCGTCAAGTGTTACCGGCTTCAGTTCCGTCGTCTACTGGTGGTGTTCCGCCTGTGACGTCATCTGTTGAAAAGAAGGTTTACTCTTATACTTTTATTGATGATACTTATGTGTGTCTAATTGTGTGTGATGTGATTGTGATTGAGTTTTAATTGATAGAAGATGTTAGTATTGAACTATGTACCCGATTGCGAAAAACGCGGTGTAGAGTTAGATTTTATTTGAGGCTTTTTTTAGCGGTAGGATCAGGTGATTGATTGATGATATTTTTATAAACTGTATATAGCTGATGCTTCGGTTGCGAATAAGGATTTGTGTACTTGTTTAGATTTAGGTTTTATTGCGGTAGGATCAGTTGATCAGTTACTATTAAATTTTTTATATAGTTGATGCTTCGGATGCGAAGAAGAAGGTTTGGGAATTGTGATTAGAGTTAGGTTATTTGCGTTTTTTGTAGGTGATTGCAATGACGTGATTGTGAATTAGTTTTAATTATTAGATTTAGGTTTTATTGCCGATGCTTCGACTGTGAAGAAGAATGATTGTGTACTCGCCTTAGAGTTAGGTTTTATTCGAGGTTTTTGTAGCGGTAGGATCAGGTGATTGATTGATGATATTTCTATAATCTGGGAAAAATGAACGAAAATAAAAGTGAATATGATAGAACATATTACTGTTAAACTATATATTGCTCATGCTACGGTTGTGAAGAAGGTTTGCGAATTGTGATTAGATTTAGGTTTTATTCAAGGTTTTTGTAGGTGTAGGATGGTGTGATTGTGAATGAGTTTGAATTGAGTATGTGTTTGTTGCTGTTGTTTATCGGTGCTCCGGCTACGAAAAAAACTACACTTGTAATAAAAAGCCACAAAATCAAAATAAGTCTATCCATTCCGTTTGTTTTAATAGGACTAGTTTACATCAGGACTAGTTTACATCAGTCCTCCTCGTCGTTTTACTCAGACCAAGATGATGAAATCTAGATATTTTTATGAATATGATAGAACATATTACTGCACTTGGAGATTAAGTATAATTTGATATCTATTAGGAAATGTAGTCTGAATCAAAGGATATCCTCATTAGCTCTTTGGTGAATTAGGTGTTTGCTGTTATCTGCTATGGATAACTAGTATAGTTGGATTGTTTGATTGCCAATGTATTCTGTTCTGTTTAGCAGTCTGTTGTGTGATCGGGGAATGTCCAAACACTATAGACTTGCTGTGTATGTTTGTATATATTGGTTGTAGTTATATATATTCACCTTTTTCACCAAAAAATAAAAGTTGTTCCTGATAATGGTTTTTTCAAAATGATTGCAGGGATTGTCAGACCAGCTTTCGAGTACCCCGGGTATTTTACATATCTCATATTGAATAATAAGTTATGTGAACATGTTCATTGTATTGTTAATATGGCTCTGTTCCATCATGTTGGACCCTTGTGATATCGTGTCGAATGATAGCTTTAGGATTTGACTGCAACAACATGTTCATTGTATTGTGAACGGGTATATAAGTTTTGTTTGGTTTTGTGTTACAGGATGCTCCTGTACCAGCATGTATTTCACAGTTGGAAGGAGGACTTGTCCAAGTAGCGATTGAAGTGGAAGATCGAGCACAGCGTTCACTCGTTCAGCGATTACAAGTAAATCTTTTTCATCCGCTACCATCGCTCGTCTTTCGTGATGTCTCCGAACTGACATGTGTGTTCTAAACTTTTGCAGGAGTAAATGCTTATGATGTTAGAGTCACCGTGGCTGCGCCTGCAGCACGTGGGGAAGCTAACAATGAACTTTTAGAATTTATGGGCAAGGTCTGTACTTTCATTTTGTCTCCCATCTGTTCCCTAATATTCCCTTCTGTTGACTGGTGTAGCTAACGTCATTATTTATGACTCCAGGTTTTAGGTCTGAGACCAAGTCAGATGACCCTTCAAAGAGGGTGGAATAGCAAGTCTAAGCTCCTCATGGTGAGTTGAACTGACCTATAACTCGCTGCAATCATTAACTACCAATTAGTTTAAGATCCAAAATGAAATGCGATTATCATTACATATCTTATTACTATATCTTTGTTGTTAACTAGGCCTGCAACTTATAGGCTAACAGTTGAAAAATGAGATAGAAAGCGAATTGAAATGCCCGTAGAAGAGTATGTTAGGACAATGACTTTCTTTAGTTTATTCCTGCATTAATCCTTGGTGGTAAACTGGTAATGACTCTGATCCTGCAAATCTGTTTAGTCAAAGTTATGGAAATTGTATCATTAATCATTGGCTGCAGATCAAACCATATAGATGGCCTAATCAAGCTAGATCTAACGTCTTACGCATATTTCAATCCTTATAATAAACTAGTGTAGACTCTGATATTGTCATGAGTGAGTTTACTTTCAACATCTGAAGTGAATATTTGATGTTGTTTTTCCAACAGTCTATCGTAATCATAGTAAATTGCAATTTATATTTGAATAAAAGCATCTTTAACTGGAATATCTATTTACTTCATCTCTATAGGATTCAGCCGATAAGTGGTTTCAATTGATATGCTTTTGTTCCTATTACGCTTTCTTTAAATCTGCTGAAACAACATCTCATTTTATTCAAATATTCTCGAGCAGGTGGAAGATTTGTCCGCCAGACAAGTATATACAAGATTTGTGGCAAAATTTGTGGCAATCTAGTATGCAAATACCTTCTGTTTCTAGAGTTGAGAATCACCAACAGTCGTCGTCTCAAGGGTAGAAAAAGCGGAGATTGTTGATGTCAAAGGGTAGAAAAAGCGTAGAAAACCGAAAATGTGTATACTCATTGCTAATTGGTTTTTACTTGTAAATTACTCTAAAACATGCTAAATGATTGATTAATAAATAGCATTTGACTAATGAATGTAGACATTGAAATATCTTGTTCTTTGCTCAAGTTTTAGTCTATTTTCTTCGTGCATCTTTTCTAATATACATATTTGTATGTATTTTCTTTTTATTTTTTTCTTCTTCCAGAAAAATATGTCCACACTTTTAGGTGTGAATATTTAACAATGTTTCCACACTTTTAATTGTAAGCATCTTTTTGCAATTTTGCCACACTTTTAAGTGTGGACATTCAAAGAGTGTTTCCACACTTTTAACCATAGACATTTGGATAGTATCTTCACACTTATATGTGTAGCAAAATTTGTCACACCTATTATTACCACACATTTACAAGTGTGGAATTTATAATTTTACACATTTTTAACCGTGGCCAATTGGCCTTTAAAATGTGGAAAATTTAACTAGTGTTTTGTAGTGGTCCTTCCTGAAATATATGTAATTGCTATATTAATTGTTTTAAAAAGTATAATAAAAGTAAGTTTAGAAGTGGTCCAAAACTGAGAAAATGTTCACTTTGAATAAACTATTTAAAAATAAGTTATACTGTGTCATAATATTATTAAAACAAGGATTATTTGTATTATTTAGTCAACTAAACATAGGCAAGATGGATGCAAATTAATTATGAATGTGATACTGCAATCACATAGTCTAGATTCTTTTGTTGTCGAAAATGGTATTGAGAGAGATGAACAGACAACGGTTGGTTCTTTGAGCAGCTGGCCAGCTGCTATGTGCTTGGTTCGGGGCTCAGCATGACTACATCGCAGTCGGAGATGGTATTCTAACACATGTGTTCTCATATTTTTTGCTTGTTTATCTAGACTTAAGCAACAAATTAACTTTAGGTGTTATTTGGTTAGTCCAAAGCTATGTTTAAGTTTAGAGTATTTATAGTTGTCGTTTGAACTTCAATTGTCTCAAGTGGTTGTGTTTGGGTAATTCCTTTTTAGATGGTTTCGAGAACATGTTTTCTTCTTGGCCGGTGTTTGTATCGTCTAGCTACTTGCTAGTTATTTGTATAAAAAATTGTTTTCTTTTTTTTTGTTCAAAAAAAAGAAAAAGTTTCACATCATAGACCTCTTATCGTATTCCAGAGATAATATTCTGATGTTTTTTGCTTTATCCATAAGCTAGCTTGTGTGTATTTGTACCTGTAATTTTGTTTAAGCCTTGAAGTGTCTTGACACGTGTTACGAATATAAATTTCATACACCAAGGACAAGATTATTGGTGGATTAAAGACGACAGTCTTGCTTAGAAGATTTAACTAAATTTGGACAAGTTGTGTAAATGTTGCAAATTGGGCAAATGTATGTAGCAAAGACGACCACCAATCGACCATCTTGTTTAGCAATTTTACCAGAAATATTCCTTTCTTACAAAGCTTTCTGATAGTTTTAGCAATATTTATGAAATGGTTTAATTGTAGCAAAAATGACTTGAAAATTTTGTTGTTTATTCAAGGGTTAACGTCACAAAATAGTAACGTTGTATTTGTCCATTTTGATAATAAAACTTATATTTTATTCACGTTAGTTATTATACTTACATGTGTAAGTCATAAATTCATACTGTAATAGTTATTATTTTCTTGATTTCCAATGAATGATCGATATAACGCGTCAAAATCTTTAACAACGCAAGTTATACCTAAATGTTGAGGTACTTTGTTGACATGTTAACCCTTTATTCTACACGTGTATAGTTCAAATACATTGTTTGTTTCAAGAGGTCATTATCAAGGTTGCTGTTACAGAGTTTATTCAACATAAGCATATTCAGTCGGCTGCCAACAAGCAATTAGCCTTTGACCATTAGTGTGTTATTTTCTTAATGGGTTAAAATATGTTAGGTTGATAATCCTTTTCAAGTTCTAAGTGATAATGGATAATTTGGTGCATGTCTTTTTCCTCTTTAATTTAATACCCCATCAAACATATGAACATGGTATTTGGTTCTAAATACACAAAAATGAATTTGTTTTTATCTTCACCTCTTGTACTACTAAAGATTAAAGGTCTTTAAGCATGAAGATTATCACAAAACGAATCAAAATCGAGTTTTAGATCCTATAAGTTACATATACGACTATGAAATTACGGTATTGATCACCAAACCTGTTAAGATAGGATCTCATATAATCCGAACTCCATTAGCGTATGTCTGAAAGCTCTAATAACTCTAAAAGCAAACTAAATCCGAATAGTATATATAGACTCGCATGATCTTAATACTTCTAAAATTGTGTTTAATTTTTGTTAAAAAAATTGTGTATCTGCTCATTGTACTTTGATAAAATAAACAAGGAGTCCTATGCGTATTTGCAATTGCTTATCTAACATGCTACTATTTGCTAATTAAATAAGCAGTTTCAAGTTGCTTATTAAAAACATGTTATTTCAAAGGCAGGAGTATATTTATCAGTTCCCACACCCCTTAA